>CM052249.1:7457779-7687833 GCA_028455795.1 Lasioglossum marginatum
CTAGACCACTAGAACTCATGCTAGATCAAATCCAACTGAAGCTAGACCAGTAGAACTCAAGCTAGATCAAATCCAACTCAAACTAAACCAGTTAGACTCAAGCTAGATCAAGTTCAACTCAAGCTAGGTCAAGTTCAACTCAAGCTAGATCAAGCACAGCTCAAGCTAGACCACTAGAACTTATGCTAGATCAAATCCAACTGAAGCTAGACCAGTCAGACTCAAGCTAGATGAAATTCAACTGAAGTTGGAAGACTTCCTGGTGCCTTGACGCGAAGAATCGTTGATTTGAGATGTTGAGGAGAGTTTTGCTAGAGGTCCCTCGAAGATGATCGCGATAGCATGTGGGTGACGAGGACACGGTTGTGGGATTAAGGTGGGATTAAAGTGATAACGTCGATGCGACGAGCGCCCCTTTAATGGCTGGTGGTTGGTTTTGGCAGCCCAGTGGAGCATGGAGCGGGGATGGGCATCCACGCGAGCATAATCCATCACGGTGTGGGAAGTAGCGCGGGGGCAGGGGTCGGGGCTGGAGGCGGTGGAGGGACGGTTGGGGCACCGACTGCCCCCCCAAACACCAACACTGCCTCCAATGCCTCCTCGCCTCAGCAAGAACCCACTTATGTTAATCTCTAGTCAAGCCTATCGCCTCCCTTCTACTGCAACACTTCTTCTTAAACAGTGGTCAGTCCCGACTTAAACCTACGGGGTCGCTAGCCCTCGCTATCCCAAGCCAACTCTGCTCGTTGGCCCCCTAAACTGTAACAGTCCTCGAAAAGAATGATCAAATCGCAATGGCGGATACTTAGCAAGCTTCCAATCTATCAAATTTAGCGAAATCTGTAACGCAACGGAAACGCCTATCGAAATATCGAATAACAATTGAAGTCTTGAAGAATATAGTTGAAAGTAGAGGTAAATTCTGACAGGCAGACGCCATTTTGGCAGAGACAGTGGCAGAGAAAGCGAGCGGGGATGGCATAGTGAGCGGCCCAGCGACGCCCTAATGCTCGCATTGTTTCTCATTGTTGTGGCTCTTTGCAGCTTATTATTGTTCTTTGATTTACCCTCGTTTAGTTGGACTTTACTCAGTGTTGCCCTTAGCATGGCTGGTCTGTAATACATATATGATCTATATGTATATATTCTATATATACCGTGTATGTTGTTCTATATATATACAATATATATATATATACTTTTTGTTTAAATATGTATGTATATATAAATATATACATGTCTTTTTACGTACGTCTTATACATTTATATACTGTTTAACGTGTAACCAGATTTGTTCTCTCTTTTTCTTTTCTTATTTTTTTTGTTCCTTCTTTTTTATTTGTTACATTTTTACCATTTAAGTTGCGTTTTTTATTTTCTCCTCGGTTCGGAACGTTTGGCATACATACATATATATATATTACATAGTATTGAACGATTAATATATATTTACATACTTTGTGACTCTGATTTTCTTATCTTTTTTTTTTTTTGATGGCATGGCAGAGCTCGTCACGGTTCACGACGACCAATTTATGTGTTGTAATCGTTTTATATATATATACCTTTTTCTCTAGTAACGTGGACATTGTTTTTTTGATATTTACGTTTTGTTACTCTGTTTCTTAATTGTTTGTTCCTTTGATATTGGACGCCTGTCGCGTCCGACTTCTCGTTTTTCGTTTCGCTGGCAGTTCTTTTGATGTGTAATTGTTACCGTACGTGGTCGCGCGTAGTCGTTGAGAATCCATGGTGCCTTCGAATGGAAAGGAGATCTGAACCTTGGTCACATGATCAGGCGCTCGGAGGAGCTCTCATGATCGTTGACAGTTCTCGATTATATTTTTCCCCGCGGATTTCGCTTTGCAGAGGCTTGGAAAGTCGTCGCGTTGATTCGTGCTGTTCTAATCGGTTCAGAAATCGCGGGAGAAGGAGCATTCTTGTGTCTTCTGACTTGACACCTGCTTGTTTTCGTACAATTTTTATTATGCTGGATGGAAAAGTAAGATTTAAAACCCTGTACAATTTATTTCCAGCATTCATCGCATCATTTCTAGAAATGTTTAATGTTTAGGTACTGATATCTGTTCCGCATACATCATTAACTATAATGGTACTTGGTTTCTCCAGTTCACTTTGTTCCCGCAGACCCGACCACCTGGAATCCAAATCAATCGAGTGACATTACTCCAATTTTTAATTTTTTAAAAAAACGACACCTATACTATTCCTGAGATCATTTGAAGCAACATCTTCCTTTGCAAAAATGGCGTCCGCCGCTTTGTTAAAGAGTTATTAACGAAAACCACAAACCAGTCAGCGCGCGACCTAGACGCGTGTTGGCAAAATCGGCCTTTTCGTTAATAACTCCTTAACAAAGCCGCGGACGCGATTTTCGCAAAGGAAAATGTTGCTTCAAATAATCTCAGAATCCCATTCCCGGATGTTGAAGGAATTTTGAGACGCCCTGTATATTAAGATCATTATTGACGACCTCTATCGACGGATGTCGAACAGCACGAATCATTCGCAGTACTCGAAGTCAACATGACAACCCAGGGCCCCGCGGACCTCGGAAAATCGACGAGTGCCCCGCGCGTCCGAGAAAACCGTCTAAAGACGGTTAAGACAGTCTACTATTCTACCTGGCCAAGAGATGAATAATGAGAGCCAATGGCAGAGCGATTGAATGTCCCGACCAGAGTCGCCTGATGAGGGGAGGGGGTACGAATCGAGGGGAATCGTTTACTAGACCTGATCGAAAACGCTCGACAATTGGAAAAATTGTGGTTCGATGCCCTAATGCAGGCATGCACAACTCGTAGCTCCAAGAGCGGTTCCTCACGAGCCGAGTCGAGAGCTCGCGCTCCCAAATCGTTGTGCATGCCTGCCCTAATGGCAGGATAAACATCCCAAAGTTGTACGATGATGCCATCAGATGCGTATTGAGCCGAAAATTTGTATTTGGGTTGAAGTAATTTTGTTATAGACGGCGTAAGCGCAACCAAACAATTAACAACCAATCATTAACACTAGGTTTACGGGACCCGTCAAAAGGTCGGGTTCTAATATTCTTAATTTGCGATTGTTAAGATTGCAAAGATGCTTTCCTGAAGAATTATTTACCAAATTTATTTCTTGAAGTATATACTATTGGAAAATTGGCCAAATATCCAAAAATTAGGATAGACACATTCTTGTTATGTTTATAAAATAATATTTCTAGACCTCCGTAAACTTAGTGTTAAACGTGATTGCCATTAAGAGCGTGGAACCACAACTTTTCCCGTGCGGGGGGCGTTACCCTCCCTCTGCCAGTGCCGGACAGAGGCGGAGCGCGTCACGTGACTGGGTTGTGGGGGAATAGCGTCGTAGAGGGGGAAGGTAGAGTAGGGACAGTTAATCTGGCGACTCTGGTCTCGACTGCGATATGGCAGTTACCACACGAGGTCGGTCGGGAAAACTCACTTTTCGGGAACTCTGTGCAGTAGCTTTCCCTCGTTTTTCTCGCGATCAATAAGAAAAATGATCTTCACAAGTCTCTCGATTCTCCCTAATTATTTCTACTCTTCACAATTCGGCCATCACACAACTGACTCCACGTAACATCCGAGTCGCAAGCCCGTGAATTTTTTTTTTTTGTTACTCGAGACACCGTGTAGTTCTCGCCTGCGGATCATGACGATAAACAACGGTTTAATTAACACCCTTCCACAACCACCCCCCACCCAGCCCACCTTGTGCCCCGGCATACATATACATATACATATATATATATATATATATACTTATATATATTTCGATTGTTTTCATTCAGACTTTCGTTTTCCACGTATACGTTTATTACACAGTTATTATTGCTTGTTACGTCCGAACGTTTTGAGCATGGCATTTGCAGCGAGTGATCCGTGTCGAACAAGTTGAACCGCGCTGGTTGTGCAGAAACGCCTTGAGACGCTGGAGGCGGGAGATCTTGGACGCTTATACTCGCTAACTGACGCTTACAGAGAGGTTACCCAACCTTAACATACCGAAAAAAATATTTTGGTACGATATAGAACTCAAAAAAAATATTTGACATGTTTTTAATGAAATTTTGGGATTATATAGAACTGAAGAAAAAATATTTGACACATATTTTTTTATAGCTGCCGACATTCACGTTAAGGGAGTGAAAATAACCCTCAACGTTGGGGTGAAGAATTAGGTCTAAACGAAAATTTCAAAATCCAATTTGTGCGTCTTTGGATGACGAATCTTTTACTGTAGACTGATTTTGAAAAAAATAATTTGTTCAAAGAATATGTTGAAAATTCAATTTCTACACAAAAATTTCGCAAAAAAAAAGGTAATCTACAACATATTCTTTAAACAAATTATTTTTTTCAAAATCGGCTTACACTAGGAGATTCGCCATTCAAAGACGCACAAATCAGACTTTGAAATTTTGGTCTCAGCCCAATAGTTTCGGAAATATTCAATGAAATGGATTTTTCACCCCCTCGACACGAATGTCGGCATTTTCCTTAGTTCTACATCATACTAAAATTTCATAAAAATCGGCATGTTAGGTTGGCTAACCTGTCCCGTTGGTATCAATGAAAAGAGTCCACGGAAAGACTTCCGCCTCGACTCCCCTAAACACGACAATCTCTCCCCCAAGTCCAGAGACTCGTGAGAGATCCATGATGAAAGTGTCGAGTAGCAACTTCTGCACAGCCAGGCTTGCAACGACTCCGAGTGAAAGCATGTTCTTTTAGTTGGTAATCATTCTGAATGTAACCTTATTCAACGGATGGGACGTTGTCCCCCAAACCCGGCCGATGAAGACTCCCTGAAACGTCCATAACCTAAAACATCGACCATAACCTAACTATCGACTTCATGATCGATGCTTAGCTAGATGCTCAGACGCCATCAGCTAGAGACCATCAGCTGGAGGTACCGAGTCTTCATCAGCAATGGGCCTAGGGATGAACGTTGAATCTAGCTAACAATCAGCTGAAATAGATGTAAGTGAAAATGGCAGAGGGACTAACAGTTTACCGCTTGTTCGCAGACGTAAGAAGAAATGTATCAGATACATGGGGGAGGGAGGAGACGGCGATGGCGAAGGTGACGGCGAAGGTGAGGACGATCACTCGGAGGACAACCTGGGGAGCGTTGGGGAGGCAGGCACTCCCGAAGAGGACGAATCTCTGAGCAGTCCGGGTGGTTTGTCAGCGTTGTCTAGTCTGGCTAGTCCGTCGCTGGTGTTACCGTCTCCCTCGAGCTTGGCCAGTCCGTGTCCGTGCCCTTTGACGCCTCCGGTGCCGCCTCCGCCTTTGTCCACCAACCCTAACAGTCAGCAACCGATGAATAATCAACAACCGGGTCAGCTGCCTCCACCGCATCGTAACCCGGTCGGCACGAACCCCCACGACATCAACAATCCCCTAAGCGTGAACCAACTGACCGGACAGTGTATAAAGAGTGAAGTGGTCCCAGCACCATCGGGCACCTCCAACCCGGCGATCAGTGTTACGTAGCCCCGGCCGGACCCACGTGACAAGACTGTTGCAATACACCGTGTCATCCGCAGGGTCCGTGTACGTGTACAGACGGGAATTACGGTGGTCAAGGCGATTTGGGGACAAATGCCGAAGAAACTCGCGGTGGCCTGGCGGCTGCTCCTCTGAGAGAAACTCGAGGGAAACTCGTCGTCGTCTACAGTCTAGGGTCAACCCCAAGGTCCAATCGGCTCCATCAAGGTCTCCCTAGAGGATGCACAACGAGCTGCTACACACTTCCGAGTCCTTGAACAAGTGAAGAACGAACACTCCTCGTGGCTGGGAGGGTCGGTCCAGCTGGGTTAGGGTCTTAGGACAGTGTCAGAGCCTCGCCGCGCTCGTTCGCCAGGTTTTTATGGCCCCGCGCGAGCCAGTTTATGGCTGCCGGGTGATGGACGTTCATGCTGTGTAACGAAGAACGAACAAATACGAGAAACACGAACAAATTCGAAGATGAGAAATACTCAGGACCAAGTGTCTGGCTGTAGTCACCCGCTCGAGGAAATTCTGCGTGCTAGAGGATGCGTGATGATGATGATGATGATGATGATGATGATGATGATAGTGGTTCGTTGCGTGGATGATCCTGTATGATTGAGAGAGAGAATGTAACAGAGAGAGTTGATGGGAAGAGAGAGAAGGTGCGCGTGACACAGCTTGTAGTCCTTGTTACGTTGTGATGCCAATGACTGAGAGGTCATGTTCCTGTGCCAGGTACTATATTCTATAAAGTAATTATACCGCAGACGTATAAGCTAAAGGTAACACGAGCAGAATACGAGAGAGAGAGAGAGAGAGTGTGTGAGAGCGAGACAGTGTGAACGCGAGACAGGGGAGGAGAGAAAGGAAATGAAAGAGAGCGTGCGAGAGAAAGAGGATCGAAGACGATCATGAATAGACTGCGGATCTTTATGCTGAACGGAGATCCTCCGAATCGAGGTAGCAAGAGTTACATTTCAGACATTTGTTTCGAAGCCATCTTTGTTGTAAAATTGCTTGCAAGGCTAGTTTGCAAGACGGTAGCTACAGACACTTCTTTAAATATTCGTAGATCGTACGAAATGCGTTTTGAGAAATTAAGTGAATGTCTTTTGTGTCGAGTCTTTGCTACCTCGTAGGGAGCGCATGAAAGCCCCGCAGTCTACGACGGGTCGCAGAGCGGGACATTCGATTGTCATTCATTTATTCGACCTCACGGTGTCAAGATACCTATCTACTGTATGTAATTTGTTATTTTTTTAAAAGTCTATACACAGTGCGATTAATTAGCGTGTAAGATCTCTTTCGTTTAAGCCCCTCCCCCCGAACCCCTTAGTCTTAGATCGCGACCCTTTGCCCGCCACCTAGAAATTTTCTAATATGTCGTTGATTATCCTCTTCTATTTTCGTTCGACGATCGCACGATCTGCTGGAGGTCGTTGGTTTCATCGCAGCTTCCGAGAAGAGGCGATGAGGAGACGATTCCAACCGTGCTTGATCAACGAGAACGCAATCGCGGGACGCAGGAGCTTCGTGATCTCTAGGATCGTGGATCTCCGGTCCGTGGATCTCCATTGCATAATGTAATAGACTGCGGATCTTCGTGCAAAACGCTTCTTCGAATGTGAAAACAAAGAAAATAATAAATAACAATCTACCGGACGCTACTGGGAAGATTGAATAGCTGGATTTATTCAGAGTCCGTGCAGATTTTTAAAATTAAAAAGATTAACGCCAATTAACCCTTTGCACGCGGAGCTAGCCCAATTCGAACACCGAATTTTTCTTCCGCGCCTGAAATATTTCTATTTTATATGATTTTCTTCATTTTGTCGACTGATGTAACACCTTGTACAATACTTTCAGTAATTTATTAAAATTAAATACGTTTAGTAATTTATTGAATACGGATTTAATAATGCAACAAATATTTTAAATAGTGGTATAAGAATTATTGGTGGCGCCACTCGAGTGCAAAGGGTTGAGAAAGATACATCAGATGATTGCATAAATTTGAAAATAAAATTCAATGGTTAAATTTTAAAGAATACAGCTTTATCGAGCAATTGAAATCAATTAAAGCTGTATTCTTTAAAATTCTTTTCTACAATTAGAAGAGAACGGTGACCATATAATTTTTTTATTTGTACTCCACCATGCAGTACGAACTTATGCAATCATCTAATATCAACATTCTTGAATTTTTTCGCTGTCTCCAATGTTTTTAATTCGACCCAGTGATGTTTCTAATAAGCGCAGTCTAAGTCCGCAGTCTAATAACGAATGTTTTTAGGTAAAATCTCAGGAATAATCTGTCCGAATTCGAAATTGAAATTCTCTTCCGTGAACGATCACTCTATCGAAAGTAAAAATTGTTGATCCTCGTTTCGTTCTTCCTCGTTCGATCGGCGATCGAGAGAACGACCGAGGGACGATCGAGACGAACGCACTTTCGATCGAGGACAATAACCACGGGGAAAAAAGAGACTGTTCTGAAATTCGAGCGCAATCGAGAGCTTCCATTTAGAAATCGTGTGTGTGTCGCGTTCGATCGGATCCGTCTTCGTGATCGTTCACGATCGAGAGAACAAACATTGCATTATTTATCGGGCACGATGATACGCTTTCTCACGTGCGATGTCGCCTGTTTTCGTTTTCTCGATCTTCCCCATCTGTAAATCTATCCGGACTGAAGAAATCCGGACAGATCCTCTCTATAAATTTGTTTCTTTAAATTTTCTCCTAAGATAAGATCGTTAAGACGCGCGGAAATCGGCAGAAAGTCTCGGAACAGAGGAATATTATTGTTTAGAGGGAATGAAATATTTTATGTAAATAAAAGAAAAATTGTTTCTTTGTATCGGATGTAGAAATGAATTTTCGTAGCCGTCGGACTTGTTTAAATAATTTCATTTCTTCTGTCTCACGATTAATAAATAATTCCCCAATACAGGGGTGAACGATCGAAGTTCGAAACAATGTTGTTACTAGGGCTACGAATTAGTTTGTGCTTGCAATTTAACAACAAATTTCTTCGGAAATCACATGTCTAGATAATTGTCTCGAACGAGCGGAATTGTTGTAAAGGAAAATCCGAGCTGTTCGACTTTCTGCCCATGTCCAGCTGTTCAGAAACTTTAATTTGTGAAAAGCGTGCGAAGCGTTTTAGCGAGGAACGAGATGAACCGGACTACGGACGTTTATTGCAATCGAAAACGAGCGTTTCTAGTTCTATTAATGTGCAAGAATTTGCGAGATGTTTCCGTTCACCAGAGATTCGGTTCCATTCTTTTAAAAAGTTTTGTTGTGTTGCGTGAGATCGACCGATGCGTTACAATTGTAAGATTTTAATCAATGTTTTTGTGTTAACACGCGCGAATTCGAGAGAGTGAGTCGAGTGAGACCTTTAGCGATTTGTAAAAATTATATGAGAATTCGAGAACGGACCGGAAAGAACAGCGCCGTTGGGCCTCTCCCAAGAGGCACGGTCCCCGTCTTTTCTTTCCTTTTTATTTTTCTTTATCCGATTGAGATTTTGTTCGATTGTTTCTCTTTTATCTCGCAAATTTAACCGGAAGCGGCAATACCATTCGTTGTTATAATAAGTCGATAAATTTCGTTTGATGCGCATTTTATGTTCACCATCTTTGGAATCCTCGTCGCTGTAAAATGAACGGCGAATCGCCGAGTTTATTTCTGCTCTGCGAAATTTCTAATCGATAGGAAATCAATTAAAATTGTTCAAACGAGAAAATTAAGAGCATTCTCTTGCGTTGTTCGAGTTAACCCTTGGCACTCTAAAAATCCGACATGATTATACAAAATATTTTGTACACATTATTATATTTCTTTTCTTTCGTATCTAATGAATCACGAAACTGATTAATATGCATGAAACGAAGAAAAAGTGTTTAGCTTTCATGTTAAAGAAGCTTCCGAGTGCAAAGGGTTAATGATAGCCGTTCTGCTGCGTGACTCCCCGGTTCGCTCCCAACCCCATCCATTCCTCTGTTAATCGTTCGAGAAAGAACAATCCCAGATAGCATACGTCTAAAAGATGTCTAAAAGACGACTTTAAGACGTCTAAAAGATGGCTTCAAGACGTCTAAAAGACGGCTTTAAGATGTCTAAAAGACGACTTTAAGACGTTTAAAAGACGGCTTCAAGACGTCTAAAAGACGACTTTTTTGACGTCGTTTTTACGGCTGGAGGAAGACTTCTTTTGGATGTCTCATTTCAGTCGTAAAAACGATGTCTACAAAAAGACGCCTTAAAGACATCTTAAAGACATCTGAAAAAGACGTCAAAAGTTCGTCTAAAAGACGTCTTTAAGACGTACCGTTTTGTAACACATGACATTCAGGAGACGTTCCAACGACCGTCGAGCGACTTTCGAGACGTCATTTTACGTTTGAACGTCTTACGGCAGGCGTCTTAAAGACGTCTCTCAGAGGTCTCAGTGCTAACCTAAACAATGAAAGAAAGAGCAATGAAAAAGAGATCGAGCAATAGCGAAACCCGGGAAGAGATCGTTTTGGTGCGTTTTTTTGCGTTAGGGAGCAGCTTTTGTACATAAAATAAATACATTTTAAGGTGTATTTGTTGCGTCGAATGGGAAAGTGCAATGGAGGACTTCGATAACGATGATATACGCTGATTGTTGGAAAAAGAAAGAAACAAACGAGCATGGAAGAGACACGAAAGAGTATGTTATAGAACGCGAGAGAATCAGAGAGAATCAGAGAGAGAGAGAGAAGAATCTGAATGGAAGAGTGTGATGAGTGCATGCGTGCGTGAGCCAGAGAGAGAGAGAGAGCAAAGACAAGAAAGAAAGAACCTTTTTTTCTTTTTAGCGATGCATTTTCCTCTTTATTTCATCATAATTTTCTTTCTGTTATCTCTTTCATCTATCGAGACGTTCATTCACAACCCTCTATTCCCTTCCCCCGAACAAAACCCCCTCACAAACACGACTGAGCTAAACCACGATGTCTGTATAGCGAGAACTTAAGATAAACCTGTAAACGCGTCAATGAAACAGTAAACTAAACGTGCCATAACGACATCATGCCAATATTATTGATAATACATATTTTTTACAATTAACGCTCTGTTCCCGAGTTCTGTCAGCGGCGACGGGCGTCGCTAATTAAACTATAGCTGATTAACGCCTGTTGTCGCCTGGTTCTTTTGCCGTGTTTTTACGTGTTCTCTCCTTCATTCGCCTCGGCGCGTCTCGATCGAGAACTCCGGACCATTCCTGGATCACTGTGCGTCGGCTTTCTGATCTAGCCGCTCTCCAAATCGTGAAAATTATTTTTATTCGTCTTCTGTTGAGTTAGGGTCCGATTCCGTGTATTCTCCACCAATTTGCACAAAGTTCTCTGTGTTTGAAAATTCACAATTTTGCTATTCGTAATTATACTGTGGATCTCTATTATTAAAATGTTTTGCATTTACTGTGCGAAGCAGGAGCAACATAAAAATTGATTTCATCCCTTGGAAGCAATCTGTTACAACATTCTCGAATTTTTGTAAACCTTTTATATTTCGCCCAACCGATTTCTTCATAAATGCATAAATATTCTTCGGTGGTTGTTACGTTTTCTCTGTCGAGTATAGAAATTGTCTAAATTAGCTGATCAACCTAAAAATGTCTAGGACGACAGAATGATAAACGGGGATGATCTATCGATCGAGAAGCCGAGGCATCAAGCGAGTAAGTACGGGGCAAGGACGACCATCGGTTTCACGGAGAGATGAGAGCGCGAGAAAAAAAGAAATTGATAAGAAGGACTACCGGATAGTACTGACAGACGTTAAGCCACAAAGAAAAAGACTCGTAAAGCCGTGCGATGTATTATTCCGAGTGTGGTTTTTGTGTGCGTGCGAGTGCGACTGCGGGTGTGTGCATGGGACACGACGATCACTGTTGTACGAGGATTGCCGGGTTGCGAGGGCAGGACTGCAACGCCAATTATGCATTTAAACGCATTTACATGCTGGACGTTGCTTCGGGTTCGCGGCGAGGAATAGCAATAGGTAAGGGTCGAACCTATCTTGAAAGGAAATCAATTTTTCTAATTCGCTCCGCTTTGTTACAATGCGGGCAGAACATTTTTTTATTTTATACGAAGATCCGCTGTCCTTGAACCTCAACCTTCAACTAGAATGTTGATATAATATAGAATTATTTAAGCAGAATCGAATTGAAGAAATATCGATCGTCATCAAAGACTTGCAACAAACAATGAAGTAGAATCCCAAGGCTTCGACAGGGTTGAAATCAGCAACAATACGGTGAATGTATGAAGCCACAAGAACAGATATAAATTTTTGCTGAACTTCCCAAGTTAATTTTTATTAATGTTTCAAATTCAATTAAGAATCCAAGCATCTACTTGTGGCTCACTCTATTGTTTCGTGCACACATACCCAGATAGCACATGTCGTTTTTACGTCTGTTTTAGGTCCGAACGACTCTCAGCGCTATCTGGGTAGTAGTCCAAATTCAGTTTTATATTCAGACATGGGATTTCATGTGTTCCCGACATAAATAAGTGGGTGTAATCGAAAACAGTGAAATCATTAGAAGAATTTCGAAGTACTGTTATACTATCCTGAACCGGTTAATCCTAACCTAATTCGAATGGCGACTCTGAGGCTTCGGTCAAAATTGGGGTACAGCGTTATTCAAAATATTGTCCACATTATTAAATTTATTCGTACTTAATAAATTGCTAAACATTTATCGTTCACCCCTATACAAAAAGTCGTATAGAATTAAAATATTGTAGGGCAGAAGAAATGTGTTTGGTTTTTCACATTTCTTCTAACCTAGAATATTTCCATTCTTCATCATTTTTAAATTTCATGGGTATTGATACGATAACTCATACGATCCTTAAATGTTTAGTAATTGATTAGATATACCAACATATATTTAATTATGAAAGACCAGGGTCACCGTTCGGTGTGCAGAGGCTCGTATTAAGAGAGAAAGTCAATTTCTATTTCTAGTTTGTTGCGATTCCGGTGGAACATTTTTATTTTGCATAAAGATTCGACAGTGTCCAGTCTCGTTAACGATTTACCCGGTTGTTTGCTATCCCTGCCCTGGCAGCTCGGCGCATTAGTTCACTTTCGCGAGGAATAAGAAGACGTCACGAGGGTGGTCCGTTTCGGTCCCCACCGATGGTCAAAAAGAACGAGGAAGCTGTTCTCACGATTTCCGCGAGATTGTCGTGCGAATTTTCATTGTAGCTGAAACAGTATAAGCGAGGAAGATGATGAAGAAGAAGAAGAAGAAGTTATTCAGAGTGGTACAGCTTCCGAGATCCGGTAAACACGGCCTACAGACCGCGCCAGACGTCATCGAAATATCGTTCGAGTATACAAGCCTAACCTCGACTGATAAATCGCGAAATGAAAACGGACAGGAAATGTCTAATGTATGTTTTGCAGGACGACAAAGTGCATAATAATAAATAAATGTTACAGTCGCGGCTAGGCTTCGCCACTCCTAACGATAAGGGAGTATGCTTGTAACATATTGTAAAGTATCATCGACAGTTTTCAGCTGCGTTGTACAGTGTTTTCTAAGTATCTAGTTTATAGTGTGTAATTGAAGACACATTGTATTTACACTAAATAAGTGATCTGTATCAAATTCATTCTCGTATAACCTGTATCTCCTACTCATGTAGATGCTAAAAGTGATTTGTGTCATAAAGAAATACCTATAAATAAAATTAGCAATTTGAGAATGTTGTCGAGCGCGTCCATTCATTTCGAGCGCACCAACCCTCGCCCAAAAATAGAGGAGGCAAGATCGCTAATCGTGATTTTATGCATTTACGACAAAGATGAATAGATACGTGATTTAAAACAGTACAAATATTGAAAGAATTCACAAAATATTGTTATATTATTTTCGAAAATCAATTTCTATTTCACTCCAGTCTGTTGCAATTCAGGTTGCAAAATTTAGGTTGAAAATAGATGAAACTTGAACTTATATATACTTTAAAAATATCAATAAAATTCGATCTTCCCTCAACTAATATCCATCGTACACACTTTATAAAACTAGAGGAACATATCAAAACTCGGATTGTTTAAATACACGAGTATATATTTCCAAAACAGCTAGTTGGTCCAACAAAATGCTGCACTAAGAACAAAATATATATTCAACAGATTATGCACAACTTCCTTTAATCATTTTAGCAACTGTTCTTGATGAAACTACTTAAAAAATGCTCCTCCTCGTCACTGCTCGCACTTCGGTGGACATCCAGTCTTAGCATCGGAGAAGAAGAACAAGCTAAGTACATTCACAGCATTCAAAGTATAAACGTTCGGAGTCTTCAAGTTACAATTCGCCACGAAGACCTTGGCCATCTTCATGATGTTCTCGCACTTCATCACGCAGGCGGCTCCATCGAAGTTAGGCCTCCCTTGATCGTCCCTGGCGCAGGGGTCGAAAAGATAGAACTTTCCATAATGCTGCATGACAGCAACAGCAATATTCGTTGTGTGAAGAATCCCGGCGCAGTTGGACCTGAAGAACATGGACAGGGACTCTGCCAGGTCAAATGTGAGGAGAAGACCAGCCGCAGTATGATTATGAACATGAATGGTAGCTCTGAAATCTCCTACGATGAAGACGGTGAGGAGTTCGCTGGGTGAGAGGTTCCTGGAGCCTGGTCGAGCAGCTCTGACGGTGTCTAGATGCAAGAGATTGCCATACTTGAGTATAGCATCTATTAACTCTGGTGTCCAGGTGGAAGGGACATGGAGGAGGCCAACCACAATAGCAACAGCAGCTATGGCAGTGCTCTGGTAGCCTCTGCTGGTGCTGCTCCAGGTGCGATGGTTCATATGCAGGGTTCCCCGCAGGACGCTCAGTTTCTCATCAACGAAATTGTACTCTGTCACAGTCTCCACATCCAAAGTGGTGTTCTTATTTCCATGAGTGACAGGGATCGGAGGAGTGACGCATTCGAAATGAGGTCTGAACCCAGCTGGACAAGGCAGAGGCTCAATGTTAGCAGTCTTGATGATCACTCTGCAAATCTGGTAGCGTCCATACTTCTCCTGCTCGTCGATGTTCGAGAACAAGACCTCGTACAGAGGCTCTATACAGGCGAACCACATGACGCAAGAGGTCCCATAGAAGTCAGACAGACCCTGATCGCTACGGGCCCTGGGATCGTACATGAAATAGATCCCCATGTCCTTCCAGATCGCCACAGCCCCTCGATCAGTCACCAGGACACCTGCTCGATTGTTCTCGAAGAACTTCTGAATCCCCTTCTCCAATAGAATCGGCGGAGGAGGCGGTGGACGGACTCTGGTTGGTCCCCTAGCCTTCTTAGCCCTCCTGCCACCTTTAGCCCTTCTGGCTCCTCCTCGTTTCTTCTTCTTGTCTTCAGGCTGCGGAGGAGGGATAGCTACTATACCAGTCACCGTGCTGGGTTCTATATCAGCAGTTAGAATGTTCACTCCTACGTAGAACACTCTGATGATGTCCCTAGGCTTGATCCTCATGATCGTCGGCTTCGCCTTCTGCGTCAGTCTGTGCACGTTAGCTCCAATAGCCAGGATCTCGTCCATAGTCCTCTTGGTCCAAGTGATTGTGTTCTTCACGACAGACATACCGATGGCTACCACGCAGTTCGCCGCTGTCTGCTTGTTCCTGAAGGACTCCGGGAAGATCCTGTCTCCTTGATGGTAGGACCCACGCAGGATCGCTCTAGCCTCACCATGGACTCTTCTGTAGGCGTTCAGCGGGGGAAGATTCGAGGGACGAACCGCTGCGCTGGGGTCGAACTTCCACGGAGGGAACTTGTTCCAGTTGAGCACGTCGATCACGATCATCTCGTAGTCACTCTCGGTGCCTAGATAATCTATCAGATACTCCACCAAGGTCTCTGTATTAAGGACTCTTAGAACCTTCGAAACACTCGACGACTTCTCACCGGAGCTATCTAACTGATCAGGTAGCACGGTGTAGTAGAAATTATTGAACTTCCACACGGGGATGTTCCTGTTCCCGCTGACAGTCAGCGCTCCCGAAGAGTACCTCGCGAAGAACTTGTCTATCCCGTCCTGCAAGCCTTGGACCTTAGGCGGCTTGGCTGTCAGGCTCCCAGCCTCCACGCAGTCCTTGATGCTGAGGTTGATGCGTCTGGTGGAGAGGAAGAACTCAGTCATGATCTCGTTGATGCGGGGAATAGCTCCTTCGCCGAGTCTGTCGACGCATTTCGAGTGCAGTTTATCCCCGGTGACGATCACTTCGTCTAGAATCGCCTGGGTCCAATATCTAGGCTCGTACACCTTCGCGAAGACTATGGTCATCACCGCAACAGCAGCGCTCTGCTTGTTCCGATTTTCCTCTTCGAACCTCTCGTTGTCCATTTTGATTGTTCCATCAATCCCCCAAACTCCGTCCTTCACCTTGACGAAGTGATACCAAAGACTGTCTCCTGAAGTTAGCTTAGCTGCTCGTTCCTCCTCAGCTACTCTGGTCTCGTAGGCGTTGCTCAATGTAACAGCGTCTATGACGAAGTCATCGCCAGTCGCGACTTGGCCAATCGCTGCCACCAGCGACGCGATGTCCGTGAACCACATGATCACCGCCACGCCATCTCTCTCTCTAGGCTCGCCTCTGGAGTCTCTTCCCTTCGGGTCCATCATGAAGTATACCTCTCCCTCTCTCCAGAACGGCATCATGATGTTCTCCTGCCTGATGATGCCCATGATGCTCGCCTCGAAAAACGTCTCCAGCTGACTCTCCAGGTCCGTCATCCTGCCGCTCGCATTCTCAGCTTCCAGCTCCACGTACATCCTGTTCACCCCAACGTTAAACTCTTCTCCAATTTCATCGGGTATCAGATACGCCCTAGGAGCCTCTTCCTCTTCAGTCTCTTCCATCGGGAGGTTCGGCAAATTCTCCGTAGCGATCTTATCCCCTATCTTCAAGATATCATCGACCACTTCCCGGTACCAAAGATGAGGATTGTATAATTTCGTCATGGCCAGAGTAGCTAACGCTGTGGCGGCCTGCTGCTTGTCCCTGGTCTGACGTTTGAAGATGGTCTCGTTGGCCTGGTTGAAGCTGCCCATCAGGATAGCTCCGGTGTCCCCTAAACTCGTGTAGTTGTTCAGATCTGGCTTCACCGGGATCAGCTTGTCCGCTTCGATCTCTTCCTCCGTCATCTCAGGCCCGATTTGTATGCTCTTCATGGCGTGGATTGCGAACTCGTCGCTGGCGGGAGCCTCTTCATCCTGCTCCGCGTTTGCTCTAATCAGTTTTGCTAGGACAGGAATGCTTAACGTCCTAACTACACAAGCTACAGGCACGTCCTCTTCGTCCGTGACCTCTGATAGACCACGACTGTTCCTCGGGTTAGAATCGAAGTAATAGTAAACGGGCTGCTGGATTATTTCCTCTTTCTCCTTCACGTCCTCCTCCATCTTCCACACCGCTACGCTCAGGTTCTTCACCTCGACAACCCCGTACTGATTGTCCTCGAAGAACTGCGTCAAGGCTCTCGTCATGTTCAGGAAATCGCCATCGTCCGCTGCGGACAGGTTCCCTACCACCGTACCGTCTTCTATGTCGATCTTCACCTTTCTGTTCTTGTAGTACAAATTCTTCTTAAGGTTCGTAACGAAGAAGTACCTCGTCTCCTCTTCATCCCCCTCAGCCGCGGGATTGCACCAGGTGTAATAAGCGTCGCCTTCGTGAAGAGCGACGTCGATGATCTCGCTGGTCCACTTGGGAGGCGGTGTCTCCTTAGCAGCGATTAGGCCAACTATCGGCATAGCTAGACCTTGGTTACCTCTGTTTTCATCTTCAAATCCTTCATCGTCGTTCGCAGTTGTTCCCCGAAGAACCCAAGTCTCTCCTGCTGTTCCAGGTTGGAAATCGTGCCAGGTCCTGGTCCCTGGGACATCGTCGAATATGGTGATGTGTCTGATGGTGAACCTGTCGTTCTTCTTCAACAGCTCCAGGTCCTTCCAGAAGAGGATAGCGAGCGTCTCGGTGGTGGGGAATCTCATCACGCAGCAATTCCCTTTCTTCTTCTCTTCATCGTTCCCCTTCCCCTTCCCCTTCTCGTTCCGGATCCTAACGCCGTTGGTATCGCATTGTCTAGGATCGAACATGTAGTAGCAATCATCCTGGCTCCAGATCGCCACGGACATCGACGAGGACTCGATGATCCCTTCCGTGTTCACCAAGAAGAACTCCTCCAAAGCTTGCTTCAAATTCAACACTGTGGGGATCTTGGAGCTGACAGTCCCAGTGACGGTGATCAGATCCACATCGATCACCAGCTTACGATCCTCCAGCTGGATCTTCACATCATTCAAGTCCGAAGCAGTCATCGATTTGATCGCCGGCTTCTCAGCCTTCATGTCAGCGTACAGGTTATCCCCTAACGACAGGATGTCATCCAGCTTCGGCCTGAACCACGTCCTCACCGGATGGACCTTCTTCATAGCAATCGCCATCACGCAGTTCGCCACATTCTGCAGTCCCTTGGCCTTGTAAACATCACTAGCCTCGTGAGTCAGACCATGAAGAATCGCCATGTGGCCCGGCAGCTCCCTGTACGTCGACGGAACGTTCGCGTGCATATTTTCGTAAGTGTACCCCGTGTCAAACTTATCCTGATCCACCAGAGGATCGGTAGCAAACATCTTGTCGATGCTGTAGTTGGATATAGTGATCGATAAAGGTTCCCTGTGGATCTTAGCAGTGGTGGTACTCTTCACCTTATCCCCTTTAGGCACTGGCTCCGTGCAGTCCATCTTGTTCTCGTCGATGTCCACAGGGTTGATCGCTCTCAGCACACTCCTGTCCACATTTAGGCGATTGCTGCTCGGGATCCGATCTATGTATCCTTTGCCGACCTCGCTGACGCGCTGGACGGTCACCTTATCGATGCAGTACCTGGAGTCGTAGCGCTGATCCATGCTCTTCAGGAAGTGATCTCTTAGATCGTTCATGCACTTGAACCTCATCGCGCAAGCTACTCCGCTAGCATCCCTGACGCCATCCTCGCCGCAAGGCGCAGGGTCGAAGTATAAGAAACCGACATCAGGATGTCTCCACATGGCGATTGAGGTTCCCTGAGCAGTGATCACTCCAGCATCCGCCGACTGGAAGAACTTCCGTAGGCCATCAGCGAAGTCCGGACAACCCACAGTCTCGCTGAAGAGGTTCCCATAAATCCCAGTCTCCTCCACGCACACCATCACCTTGTAGTTCGAGATGTAGAACTCCGGGTGGATCAACCTTGCCTTCATGTACTCGTCCTCCTTCACGCGGTTCCTCATCGCACTCGTCCGGTACACCTTGTCCGCGTTCTCCAACACCTGGTCCACGTACTCCTTGATCCACTCTTTGGGTTCAAACAGTCGGCCATACACGATTGCTACCACAGAAGCTGGAGCAGCCTGCCGACCTCGGCTTCTGTACTTGAAGTGGGGATCCGTCATCGCGAACGATCCACGCAGGATCGCCGAGTTGCTGTTCAAAGCACGGAACTTGTGCCATTTCTTCCCGAATGATCGCTTCGGAGGCTTCTTCAGGGGTGCATCTCCTTCGCCCACTGTCCCTGGGGATTCTTGCACCGGCCCAGTCGACTCCTTTTTGGCACCTTCCTTCTTAGAGGGTGTCGCCATGATGCGTCTGGGTTCGGGCTAGAGGATACAATGCTGAAGAGAAAGGGTTCTTCAGCAACGAGAATTTTTTGGCGACTTTCTCGAAGGACATTTAGTATTTTTATTGTGGATAATTATGAATAATTAGCTTAAAATGTACTTGCCTCCTGTCGCTCTCGGTATGTTAGTTTATTCTAAACCATTGTTTTGGGAAATCGAAGAGGATATTCAAAATTGTCCTCTCCCCTTTCGTTCAGTTGTAAAATTTTCTTCTATTAAGAATTAGTCTTCCCTTTTGTTCACTTGTAAATTTCTTACTGGTACATGCAAATTAGCTTAACAAACTTCTATTCAAAATTGTCTTCTCCTCTTCGTTCACTTGTAAATTTTCTACTTATACATGCAAACTAGCTAAAATTTTTATGAAAAATTCTCTTCCCTTTTGTTCACTTGTAAATTTACGTCTACTCGTGTATGAAAATTAACCAAACGAAATGGCAATTGGTGTCAATATCGATATGGTGAAGTTTGTAATCAATGTTCAGACCTAGATTGTTTATCAAATTGTTCGTTCTCTAGCATCAATAATAATTGTTACTAAATACACTTTCTTAGTGTAAAATGGTTGAATCAATAACTTTACTTACCTGGCAAAACGTCTCGAAAATTTTATTTGAAGAACAAATTATACACTGATAAGTACATATAAATACATAACCTCACAATACACGAACAGAACATAAATTATAACCAACATACAGAATAAACAATAAAAAATACAAGCGGAGAAAATATAAACTGTCGGGTTAAGAGAGGCGGAGGCATTGTTGCAAAGAATAGCCGTAACTTTATTCCATCAACATATAAAAAAACGTAATAAATATTATAAATATAAATATATAAAGTAACAGGAGTTGAATATATATATATATATAATAACTTGCTATTATCTTTCATTGTAATGCAGGGAAGGGCGACGACTAAACGGCAAATCCTTTGATCGAAATTAAATATTAATTAATCGCGAAGAATATATATATTGAGAAATCAATGGAAAACGAATGCAACGTTTGTTAGCCATCGACGATTAGGAATAGTATAGAGGCGCGAATTATCGAACAAACCTGTTTATATATATATATATATACTAGATCGATACAAAGTGGTCTCTACAATTTTTTATTTTTTAATTACTTTTTAATTACTCCTCCTTCTTTCTTCTCCTTTCTGAAACATTTTTCACGAGGATCTCTACCTGGGCGACGAAAAAGCACGTTCCGCCAATTATCTATATTTCTCGTATTTACAACACGTATTTATAATTTATACATGTATTGCTCAATTATTGCAACAATCTTGCCAAAAATATCTACACGTAAAAATATATATAATATGTACATATAAACACACATACACAGTATGTCGCTCGTGTATACGTGCGTGTGCCACGAGTTTTCTTCGTTCATTTTCCCCCTTCGTCACATATTTCCCTACTAATTACAATAAACAGCCTGCGGGCGGTCGAAATCGAAATAATTACTTTACATTTCATTTTCATTTCAGACGCTTGTTCGTTTATTCACGAAATTTCTTGGTAACGATATTTCGGTTTCCACCCCCCCCCACCCCCTCCCGAGCTGTTTCAGCTTCTCGTTTTCCAAATAATGGATTTTTCACGCAAACTCTCGTGTTATTCGTGATACGATCAACTGAGAAATATAATTCTATGTGCAAAGAGAATCATCTGTAAAATTCGAAGTTTCCTAAAGATTCAGAAATTGATTAACTGATTTTTAGATATGCTTTACTAATTTCTCCAATTTGAATTTACTTGTATAAATTAATCTGTATATCGTTACTCTGTTTATTGCACACACACACACACACAAATAGAAATATAGAAATAGAAGATGATCGTCAGCCAGAGGGTACAACTTTAATAATTTTTAAATGCTTGGAGGAATTACTTTGTAGAGAATTTAGTAAATTTCTCCAATTTGTATTTTCTTGTATAAATTGCTCTGTATTATTACTCTGTTTAGTGCAAATAGAAACCCAGATAGTACTGAGACGTCTAAGAGACGTCTTTAAGAGACGTCTTTAAGACGTCTGCTGCAAGCCATTCAGACGTCTGAAAGACGCCTCGAAAGTCGCTCGACGGTCGCTGGAACGTCGAAGGAAGATCTCCTGAATTAAAGACGTTTTTTAGACGAACTTTTGATGTCCGTTAGACGTCTTTTTCAGACGTCTTAAAGACGTCTTTAAGACGAGCTTTTGACGTCTTTTTCAGATGTATTTAAGACGTCTAAAAGACGCCTTTTTGGAGACGTCGTTTTTACGTCTGAAATGAGACGTCTAAAAGACATCTTAAACGTCTAAACAGACGCCTTAAAGACGTCTAAAAGAAGTCTTCCTCCAGCCGTAAAAACGACGTCTCCAAAAAGGCGTTTTTTAGACGTCTTAAAAAGTCCTTCTGGAGACGTAAGACGTTCAGACCTAAAACAGACGTAAAAACGACATCTAAAAGACGACGTGTGCTATCTGGGAATAGATAAAACATAAATCAAACAATTTCGTATATGACTGACCAACAATTCATTAAAAATTTACGCATGCAAACGCATTATGGAACTGTGGACAATGAACTGAAGAATGATATAAAATTAATTACAATTTAGCTCGAGGGTTGAAGAAAACACATAATCGACTGTACAAATCAATTTTCTTTCAATGGCCATACAAGCGACATACAATCACATCTGCTCGACAAAATCTCCGACAGCGAACGAAAAACCTTTTCGTTCTCCATTTCTTTTTTTGGTTCGCACCGTAATCTTACTTGTTTACGTACCACGAATAACACTATCTCCTTTATTTTACAATGTCCTTCCGGTTCATGGAAGAAGCGTAATTCTCCCTTCGTCGTGTGCGTGTGAATTATGTTCCCCACGTGCGTGCACGCGCGTGTGTACACTTTGGGGTGACGGTATAGTGAATCGATTAAGAAGGGTTTCAAAATCATTTCTAAAATTAGCGGAAACTGAATTATAGCACCGAGTTCTTCTTTCATATTTTTAATTAAATTCAGTATGAAGCTATCCGGAATTTCTAAATTTAATGTCACTATGTACATCTACACAATTACTTCTAGACCAATCTGAGAATGTTTGGGAATTAGACTGCGGATCTTTATGCAGGAAAATTGAGTAGATGGAATTCGAGGTTGTTGAAAAATTTATATAAAACGTACATCTTATCAGCATTATGCATGAAATGTTCGGGGTAACGCTGATATAATAGATCTTCATTCAATGAATTCTACACCATCTTGAATTCAGCAATTCTTTGTATAATTAATTATTTTTATAATAATTTAATATTACTCCCCCCCCCCCCCCCCGATAATATTAAATTGAAAATTTTAAATTAAAATATAAATTAGTAGATTTATTGCAATTTATAGTAAAATTTGTAAATCGTCGTCGGTTCAAATAACTCGTAACTCAAATCCAATTTTATCTTTACATGTTTCCTCATTTTACACGACACCGTAACCAATTTTCGAAAATATTTCGCGACAGGTGGCATAGAAATTTAATGTAAAAATAGTTTTGAGGACGACTACGGCCTAAATTGATCTTTTATCCAGCGCCTTTGACTTCTGAAAAACCTCATCTTTGCATTATCGAGAAATGCAGTCATGAAAACGAGTCTACCCCTTAAGGGAAGAAATAACATTCGATTTGGTTTCTATTTCCTGCAATCGATATAGCTACGCTCTTAAGGGAAGAAATAACGTTCAATTTGGTTTCTATTTTTTGCAATCAATATAGCTACCCCCTTAAGGGAAGAAATAACATTCAATTTGGTTTCTATTTTTCGCAATCAATGTAGTTACCCCCTTAAGGGAAGAAATAACATTCAATTCGGTTTCTATTTCCTGCAATCGATATAGCTATCTCCTTAAGGGAAGAAATAACATTCGATTTAGTTCTGTATTTCCTGCAATCAATATAGCTATCTCCTTAAGGGAAGAAATAACATTCGATTTGGTTTCCACTTCCTGCCATCGATATAGCTACCCCCTTAAGGGAAAAAATAACATTCGATTCGGTATCTATTCCCTGCAATCAATGTAGACAATTTTTATTTTGCATAAAGATCCCCAGTCTATTGAGAATGTTTGAAAGACACAGTCCCAGATATATCCCCAGGACCCAGAGCGAACAATTATGGCCCCAATGGGTTCTCTACATCAGTGTGAATTGCTACCCCGAGGTGTACATGGTACACAAATGTTTATTGTTCATTGTTTATCCGCTGGATTAACTACACAATCAACCCATCGCGTGAGTACACGACGCGCGTGCATCTTTGCACCGTTCGTTTTTTTTTTTGGCTCGAGCTCGCCGCGCTTTTATTAATATCTCACTGGCAGATTGTGACAGATTCACTGACAGTTTTTGCTAATGGTTTGGACGTCGTTCCTAAACGGCAATAGTCGTGCCGCTCACGTCAAACCGAAAGGAATAACAGCTACTTTTTGTTACAGACACACGGTAAGCGTTCGCGCTTCATCTTAACCAGTTTGCTCCGATTAATCGTAATTGGACTGCGGACTTCGCGTGACAATAAAATTCTCATTGTGTTCGGTGCACCTCGAACGGTTCAGAATGATCAGAGTTGTGCTAATTTAAATATACATTGTGATTGAATTACGTAATTGAATTACATCGTGATTGCATTACATATAATTCGAACGTAATTTAATTGCTAATCACGCGAATCGTGAGTGTAATCGAAATACGTTGAAAATCATATGAAATGGAAATATTTCAGGCCGGAAGAAATATTCGGATTAGAATAGCTCCCAGTGCAAAGGGTTAACTGAATTTCGGATTACGAAATGATCGAGTACAATGTAATCGAATCACTTGGCAATTATAATTCGTGAAGGTAATTCAATCGTAATTCAACACAACTCCGAGTATGATCGACCAAACGCAGTAACAAATTCGTCGCTGTATTTCATACATTACGAACGGTTTAAAATCACTGACTCCCGCCTTGAGAACCGCCGGTATTTATTTGCTGATCTTATGAACAAATACAATAATAAAAACAAATTTTATACAATCTCTCTTTCTCTCTCTCTCTCTCACTCTCTCGCAAACACACTCGCGCCGGTGATCCACGGATTCGAAGCGAAACATAAAGGTCTCTTTCATCTCTCCGGAATAAAACCCAGATAGCACCCGACGTCTCATAGACGTCTGCTTTAGGTCTAAACGTGTTACGTCCCAAAGACGTCTTTAAGACATTCGACGTAAAAACGACGTCTCCAAATAGAGTTTTTACGTCTGAGATAAGACGTCTTTAAGACATCCTAAAGACGTCTATATTTGGAGACGTCGTTTTTACATCTGAAATAAGACGTCTTAAAGACGTCTCGAAGACGTACCGTTTTGTAACACGACACATTCAGAAGACTTTCGGGAGCCGTTCAGGCGTCTTTCAGTCCGAATGTCTTGCGGCAGGCGTCTTATAGCTGTCTTTGAGATATCCGTGTGCTATCTGGAAATGAAAATAAAGGCACAAAAAACATGCGGTAAAATATAGTTGTATATAATTCGTGTATAAAAAGAGTCCGGGAGTGGTTAAGATAAGACAGCGTAATAAAATTGTTCATAGAAAAAACGAACTGGATCTCACGAAACTAACGGGGCGCAGTCGGCATCCACAGTCCAGTTAGTTATGCGGTTAATACGTATTTGTTCTATTACACGCACATTGAAAAAACATAGTCGGACGATCCGCGTTACACTGCGTCGCACAAGAATCGGCTACGAACCACATTTAATCTTAATAAAATATATCGGATACACGCAGCTGAACGTTAACCATCTACGGGCCAATCGGAGATGCGCTCTGATATCATGGCGATCCAATCTTGTGAGAACGTAAACTTCAAGATCCCATCGTTTTGCAAATAATCAAGATTAATAAACGACTTGCACTTTCTTTTTTGTTTTAATCATGAAAAAATATATAACTCGTGGTTTTTTCGTAGCTTCCACTCAAAAAAAAAATCATGATTGCACCTGAAATACCCATAAACGTGTATACAGAAACCGAACGCAAAAGGTTCAGTAGTTTCTCCAAAAAAAATAAATAAGAATGACACTACTAATGAAATGAGCTGTTTCGCGTTGAATCATCGCAGCCCCGCGGAACCGAATTAATTAAGGTCGCTTTCGGTTCTGAGTCACTGTAAGATAATCAATCCAACATATCGTAGCGTCCTTGGATGAATTCCGATTCAAATGTGAATCCTGTTTCCATTGTAGAATCGATTAGGTAGAACAGCGCTCGGATTTACTTACGACGGCCGAGTTCCGAAGGCTACGTCCCCTCGACCCGGCCACGCGTCTCGCTCCCCGCGGCGGTCCTAGTTCGGAGCTCCTAGGCCCCGCTAGCTCGCGCCACGGGGAGCGAAACGCGCGGCGGGGTCGAGGGTTCGTAGCCTTCGAAATTCGGCTGAGCGCTGCGGTATAGTCCAGTCAATGAATGCTCAAAAGGGGGGTATAGAGGGAAATGTAAGGAACACAATTTTTGAATTTGGAACTTTGTTTGGACTAGTTAGGAGGCAACCATACTAAGGGGGGCACGTAGAAGGTCCCCTTTTCGGTTTTTCGCTTATATCTCGTAAACTGTGCGTCCTAGCGATAAGTCCACGCGATACAAAATTAAAGCTGACAAAATGTGCCACGAGATTGACTCTATTCAGTTTTTCGCTATCTCGCATAGTTTCCGAGATATCCGCGCTCAAAGTTCACTAATTGTGAAGAAAAACATTTTTGCTTCACGTTTTTTGCCTTATTTGACTAGCTCTTCATTCTTTAGTGAATCTTGAGCGCGGATATCTCGGAAACTATGCGGGATAGCGAAAAACTGAATGGAGTCAAACTTGTGGCACATTTTGTCAGCTTTAATTTTGTATGGAGTGGTCTTATCGCTAGGACGCATAGTTTCCGAGATATAACCCTTTGCACCCCGCTCACCTCCTAGAGACTTTTAGTATGTCTACCTTCTAACTAGTCCAAACAAAGTTCCTACGTCAAGAATTGTGTTCCTTCCATTTCCCTCCACAACCTTTTCGTTGACTGAACTAGTAGAAGAGAACAGCATCGGGTTGGTCCGTAGAGAGTTAAGAGGAAATATCAGTGGTCGTGTGTCGAGTACATGGATCATGTTCAACGATTTATTAATCGCGCGCGACGACAACTCGTTCTCATCTATCATCACAGACGGAAAAAGACTTAATTATAATATGTAGCGAAGGGTCGACGAGTTCCGTCCGCGTTCTTCTCGCGCGTGTCTTTCTGTACAAGTTCGATTAAAGTTCCAAGCGAGAAACACAGGACTCGCGCACCGAGAGACGCTTCGTTTCTGCTTTCCGTTCGAGCCAGACAGTTTTACGTTCTTGCCGTTTCTCGTTTTATATAATCGTCTCAACCTTTCGCGGCAACGCGTCGAGACACGAGCACGCCGGAGAAACAAAGGCGTCCATCGGGACACTCGCGCGACGATCAACGGAAAAGATTCTGCACGAGCATTTCAACAATAATAAACCATGTGTGCAGAGGACAACAAATCGCTGGTTAACGTCGGTTAAACTATGCACGAGAATCCGCAATTTCTAAAACCGCCGGGTCGTTCGACACTCCCTCTCGCTTCCTCTCCAATTGTACTGGACAAGTTCGGTCGTACCCGCGCGCACGCGAACAAACGGAATCCATTGAGATTCACTGAATCACCCCCGAAAGCGTTTGTGCTAGTAGCTCGATGACGAGATGAAACTGAAGCTCATTGACGGTCAGAGCGGGGCAAGAATCGCAAGGAATCATTGTATCGCGAAATAACGAGATGCTAGAAGACCTGCTGGATCAGCGAACCGTGCCAAAAGTTCGCGAGCGCAACACAAAAATCCGCTTTTACATCGCAAACACGTTGCAAGCTGTACCAATGAATTCGCGCATCCTCTTCGAAAGCTAGCAAATTTTGTAATCGACCATTAGACTGTGCGTCTTTCTTCTAACGCTCCGCGAGTCCTCGCATTGACCTTGAGGACTCTTCTAACCGACAAAGTAAATGTTTACCTATATCTAGCTTCTTGCAGCCTCTGAAAATAGAGATTTCCACGAAGACCCACAATCTAGTGATCGTATACTATCTATAAAGCACTTCTTCGTACGTTCCGTGTGCTTTTTTAGAACGATTGGCAGAGATAGAAGCGTCTAGAGCTCTCTGAGCAATGGCGTTACAGTGTTTGCGCAGATTATTTTTCCTCGCACGGTTCGCATCTCCATGATCGTGTACGCGTGACAACATTTGGTGTGTATACAGAATGCAAAGACGTCCTTATTCCGAGGAATCACGAATCTCGCAGCTGCGTAATTAGTATCTTATCACAATCGATCGAAGTTGAACGTCTTGTTAAAGATTGTGATTTCTTTTTTCGTAAGCCCTTCGAATAGAACACATTACAGTCTCTCCAATCGACAACGTTTTTAAAAAAACTATCATCTAAAAGAAAAGCTAGAGCAACGGTGTCTCGCGTATCGAAACACTCCGTTTTCCTTAAGGAATCCAATGGCTACTAACAGATCCTTCGAATTACTTTCAAATCGGTTCTATATGTACGTTTCTTTTTGTTTTGCGTTTTTTCATATTTTTGTTGGTGCGTGTGTGTGTGTGTGTCTGTTCTCTGCTTGGTCCCACGAAAACTGCGCGATCGCTCGAGAAAAGTACACAAGTGTGAGCCAATTGCCAATTGATCTCTGCGCGAACGGATCAGGATACCAATCTTCCACGGTCGTGTTTTATAAACTAGAGAGAAACGAATACAGTAATTGACCAATCGGAAATGCAAAGATTCTAATACGCATTCAGTTGACTTTCGTCGGAATAAGGCATGCCGCCGTTTTCGTCTTGTCTCCACGGTAATTACAAAGAAAAACGACATCGTCTTGGTTACTTGGAAGTCGATTGAGATTAATAACATGCTGAAACGTAGCTACCACAGGAAGGTCTCGCGGCATACTAAGCAGACCAAGGCGCCATTCAACGATACAATTTAATGTTTAACATCGTTCATCTATTAGCTCAGGCAGCTTAACACCAATTAATTTATTACCGTACTCGTGAAACAGAGAGAACGTTCTTTAAGAACTATCTATTGCGCCCGGTACTTAGGAAAGTGGTGTGCAAGAGAATGTCAATTTCCATGTTTTGTATTCCTGCATTATGGAAGAACTTTTTCCAAATCATTACGAACAGAGAAAAAAATGAAATACTTCTCACGCCACTTGCGTAATCACCGGCACAATCGATGTAAAATACAATTCGCTAATACTTTATTATGTATTGTTCAGTTGAAAATGACCGACGCCCAGGCCTGAAAGAAGACTGCGTCCCGCGTACATCATTCGCGACGCCTCCGAATATTCTCGAGTAGTGTCGTTGTTCGAAAGTTTACAAAAGAGCCCGCTATCTTGCGACATGATTCTATGTTATTAACAATTAGTTACAGTTTCGCGAGTGGTAAACACGCTGGATCTCTCCAGCGATTTAATCCTAAGTATCATTCACATCTCGGAGTATCTGAAAATAGAGATATCTAAGCATTTGTTTTTTTTGGTTTCTTTCCTTTCTTCTTCTTTCGTTTTATACACTAATCTGACCGGTAACTCTTTGAAATACCTCTCCTCCTCTTTCTCCCTCCCTCTCTCCGCCTCCGTCGTCTAATATGAATTCTCCTGATAAAGGACTAAACGTCAGTACTATCGAGTTGCCTATCCCTTACATTTATGTATAAGTCGTATCAAAATCAAGGAAAAATAGGTTTCGCGATTGGACGATAACGAACGTGATAGTACGAGCGTGCCTTTTCCGGATGGTGAATGCTTCTCTCATTCACGTATATTTTTTTGCTTTTTTTCTCTCTCTCTCTCTCTCTCTTTCTCTCATTTTCTCGTGGCCTATCTGTTCGTGTCGTTTATAATAGTTCTCGAGGAAGTGAACACTGCTGAAAACTTCTGTCAAGACCTCGGCGTGGAAGTTTGACGGAAGCTTGGGCGCATCTCTTGTACCACATTTCTAGTAAAGCTTTTATATATGTTTGTATATATACAAATACAACAAAAGTAACTCTGTTGTCTGAGAGCCTCTATCGTACGATCACGGCGAACATTAACTGTCCCGGTTTGGGTGCTTGGCAAGGAACCGTCGAGGCCAGGGTAGAGGCCAGTCGTATTGTCGTGGCACCGTGCCGCCCACATTTTTCTCGAAATACTTGAACATACGAAACCACCAGAGCCGGGTCAAAAAGTTGTTTGGTTCGTATTGCTGGAAAAATCAGAATGCGCCATTAATACAGCTGTCCTGTTAGGTGTTGGTGCCAAGGATCGAGTGACCTTATTGCGCGTATAGAACACGGTTGTAAAATTTAAGGATAATGCGATTAGAGAAATTTCGCCTTTCTTTAATTCGAGAATGATACTGGACAAACATTTATATTTGTGTGTGTGGGGACGTTTATGAAAGTGGTCGAATTCCTTAGCACCAATGATTAGAAACAATGATTTCCGTGACTCGATACAAGAGATCCTGCTAAATTTTACCTTGACGGACTAAAAATTTCTGCCTTTTTCCAATAAATTATGATGCGTTTGGTATGTAATCCTGTAGATTTGTACCCAGCGCGGCTCCAATCGAAGTTTCAATCCTCTAGGATCAATAGTTAAGGATTTATGCTTGCTTAAAGTTGAGCATTTTTCGCCATATTGGTTTGTAGCAGAACCGCTAGGTGGCAGCACGGACACGCGGTAATATCGCTAACATAGAGAAAATATCTCGGAAAATGTTTGAGAGGAAATATAAAAAATATTTACAGAAACCTAACCCTAACCCAAATCCTGAACCATTGATCCTAGAGGATTGAAACTTCGACTGAAGCCGCGCTGGGTACAAATCTACTGAATTACATAGCGAATACATCATAATTTATTGGAAAAAGGCAGAAATTTTGAGTCCGTCAAGGTACAGAGCAGCCGTTTTAATTGTACATTTTAATTGTACAAATTAAAATGAGGATGCATTAATGCACGTGCGTAATTAACACATACGTTCAAAACCGGGATCTCTACTGGATGCGTCCACGTTCACTTACCTTAAGGTGAGGATTATTGGCTAACGTATGATAAATATACCATAAGCGTGTGGTTACGTAGTAAGCTATGAGGACGTCCACAGTATAGTGTCCGTGGGCCACCAAGACCATAATTACCCCAACGAGAACCGTGATGCCTGCTAGCCAATGAATTGGTTTACACCTTTTCGGGGAATCTAGAACAGAAAATCATCCTACTATTTTCCATCCACCAAATTTCGCGTTTGTTACGTAGACTTTCAACAGGTTTGTCGAGTCAACCGCCGGTCCATATTTAGACCGTTCTAAACGAACTATCGATTAGCGTTTCATTGAACTAAATTGGGGACAGTGTCAAGGAACTTGGTGTTTAACATTTTGTCGTGTCCTTGTTGTCCGGAGTTTATGCATTAGGTCAATCGGAAAGTTCCGTCCGTTTAGCGTCGAGTAGCCATAGCTCGAACTGTCGATAACTATAACGGCTAAAGTAATTAACTTTTTAGTTTGGACATCTTTCAATCAAATTCAATACATAAAAATAGACGCTTTACATCAATAACATCGTTTTTTTTAGCCAAATAAGCATCATTTGCGCGAAGTGTTAATCTTTTGCTTCCATTGGAAGAAAACTGCAACTGAAGCTTATCGAATGATTGTAGACGTTTATGGCGATAGTGCTCTTTCCGATAAAACATGTAGAGAATGGTTTCGATGCTTTAAAAATGATTTGATTTGTGATTTTACTGTGGAGGACAAAGTATTAAGATCGATGTTAAACGCAAAAACAGAAGCGTTAAATTCTGTTCAATCTGTCATTTTTGATCGTTTAAAAACCTTGGGGAAGGTCTACAAGGAAGGAAAGTGGGTCCCATATGATCTCAAGCCAAGAAACATTGAAAAGCGAAAAACCATCTGCAAAATTCTGCTTGCTAGGTAACAAAGAAAGGGGTTTCTGCATCGTATCATCACTGGGGATGAAAAATGGATTTATCTTGACAACCCTAAACGTCGAAAAACCATTTGTGACCCCGGCCAACCCTCAACATGGACGCCAAAGCGGAATACCCACGGAAAGAAGGCTTTACTCTGTATTTGGTGGGATCAGAAAGGTGTGCTGTACTAGCTGTACTAGCTGTTAAAATCTGGTCTAACAGTCGCAGGGGATCTCTACCGAGAACAAATTGCCCGTTTGAGCCAAGCATTGCACGAAAAACGACCAGAATATGAAACAAGACAGCATAAAGTGATTTTGCTTCATGACAATAATGCTCGGCCTCACGTCATAAAAGTTGTCAAAGAAACGTTAGAAGCACTTCGCTGGGGAGTGCTATCCCATGCGCCTTATTCGCCAGACTGTGCCCCTTCTGACTATCACATGTCTCGGTCGGTGGCACACGTACTTGCCGAGGAACGATTTAATTCTTACGAAGATATCGAAAAATGGATCTCTGACTGGATAACCTTCAAAGATGACTCATTCTTTCGTCGCGGAATTCGCTTGCTGCCCGAAAGATGGGGAAAAGTCATCGCTAACGGTGGACAATATTTTGATCAATGTACTTTTTCATTTTGTTTCTTAAATAAAGCTCTACTTTTTGTAAAAACACGGACGGAACTCTCCGATTGACCAAATAACAATAGTGTTTCGCATGTATAGAAAGTACGTACACTCCTCGATAATCAGGTAACTAAGTACAAGCACGACCGTGTGACCGCTGTAAATGTAATCCCCGCAGTAAGTATGCTTGCCGTTTATAGACAAGCCGAAGCCAGAAATCAGCTGCAGAACCCTCTTCATAACGAGAAGCGGACTCGTGTTGTTCGCTTTGGGGCTGCAGAAATACGTCTTACTGGCTACCGGCAGTACTGTCACGAACATCGTGACGCTCCTCATCATGTACAACAATCCCATCAAGAGAAACACTCGCCTAACAACGATAAACCTGCAACGAAGCGATACACAATTATTCAAAGATTAAAATAAGAGCATCAAATCCGCAGTCTAGTTACATACCTATGTTTATGGAAAATAATAAAAACCATGGCTAAGTTGGACAGTATCATAATCAGAACTTCCGACACATTAAGGGCCCAGTCCTGAGCGGCCACGTTGTCCAACACCACATCCGGTAATGGCCCGTACGTGTTTCTATCCGGGACCCTTTCGTGCACCATTGCAAGGGACGCTGTCGTTAATATAAAGTTCACTACCATAAATAAAAATGCTGCAACAGAAACCATGGAATTCGTTAGATCGTCGTTCAATCCTTCCCACTGCGAAGCAACAAATTCGGGTGAAGATACCAGTTACCGGATATTTAGCGACCACAAGGAAGATTCTTATTAATTTGATGGCATTCTGTAATTTATTTTACATTATTTGTGATAAACACAGATTTTTATCAGATCTTGTTAAAAGGCATAAGAAATATTACCCAAGTTTTAATCCTGAGTTTCGGTCCTATATACCGAACACAAGAAATTTGTGATAACAAATTAATTAATTAATCTCAGCATTTTCTATAACCGGAAACGAAAAATTACGCTGTCTTGGGGAACAAGGTTTTTAACCAATGTTTTCTACATCTTAAACAAAAATTGTTGTGATACTTTTGATTTATACACGAAGGGGAAGCATCAGTTTTATTTAAAAAAGTAATGTAATACTAGGTGTGCTTCATGTTATTTTTATTAATTTCTAAAAAGTTTGTATTGCGTCCGATAACCGGGTGCGGCACCCGTTAATTGGTACCTTCGCCCTACAGGGTGTTCTTTTTATTAAAATCAATAGACGTGGCTTCATGTCCTCCTGTTAAATCCTTGAAGCACGTTTATATCTAACCATGCACATGATACGAATGCATTCTTTCCGGGAAGTATACCCAGCTCTACTGAGTCATCGATTAGACTACGAAGTATGACGATACACTACGCCCTTACGACATGGGTGATCGAAATGTAGCTACCGAGCAGCGCAGAAGAATAATACCAACGGAAGTACAACGAAGTGATAACAAAAAATTGTGGCATACGTCGTGAATAAACTATGAGTCAACGATGAAAATGCGATAAGCAGTGGCGCATAAAACGGACTGTAAAGAACATCGATTATGTTGCAAACTACAATTGCAACTTTGAAGCGAACAAGTACTGCGTTGTACACGAGGTGTATACCTGATCAATTCGCAAAGATGAAGGTAAGAATGTTCTTCCTAGTTAGACAGTGGATCTTTATAGAAACTAAAATTTTTTACCTGAATTGCAACAAACTGGAGTGAAATAGAAATTTATTTTCCCTCCGAATATGGTTAATAGGTTGAACATAATAATATATTTCAATTTATACCTACTCATTTTTGCCACGAATGCATAAATTTAATATTTATTACTCCGTATTGTAATTGGGCCGCTACCGGGTAGCTTTATTGTAATACAGCGCTCGGATTTACTCGGGACAGCCGAGTTTCGAAGACTACGGTCCCTCGACCCGGCCGCGCGTCTCGCTCCCCGTGGTGGTCTTTTTTTTGTTTTTTGTTTTAGGGCGGTGGGGAAATACTGTTACGTACACCTAAGATGAAGGTTGGAGGGTAGTGGTACTCGGCACCTTCTAAGCTATTTGAGGGAAACGGGACTTAAATCCCTGCCCATACCCACTAAAACCCCACCGCCCAAGGCCATAGACCCTTTTCTCCTCTGCGCCGGATACCAAACACCACTCGGGGTCCTACTCTGTCTAAATCGGGCCTCCCTCTGTCTCTATGGACATATCCTATTCCATATTCCCCGTGGTGGTCCTAGTTCGGAGCTCGTCAGGCGCGCTCCATACTCGCTATTCGTGGCCGCTAGTAGGACTATGGCCGCTACGGGGAGCGAGGCCGGGTCGAAGGGGCGTAGCCTTCGGAACTCGGCCGTCGCGAGTAAGTAAATCCGAGCGCTGATCTAAGAGAACGCTTCACGGTCTAAGAAAATTGCCTACTCCCACCATTGGCGGGCGTAGAACAGCATACGTGACGTCACAAAAGATTAGTAGCCCTACACGATCTATGTCAGAGCACGGATCCGAGGGTCCGGCCTTAGATCAAGATTTTACTGTAGTATTTTATAGCAGTAGTGTTGTTAAAATATTGCAGTTTTGTTGATTTTATTCGTTTCATGAGAAAAATGAGAAATTTTTAACCGGGCAATATTTGAAAAGACTTACTAAAATTATTGAAGGATGAAGATTAAGTGAATCCGAGCGCTGTTGTAATAGATTGAAGACAATATACAGTAATACCGCGATCTAAGCCTGTTTGTGGTGTTTTAAGTTACATTTTTGTCCACAAAATCCGCTGTCTATTCTATTAATGTTGCATTTCTAGATATTTCTAGATGTTAATAACGACGGGGAAAATGATGCATCTCGAAATATTTAGTGCAAGAGAGTCTGTTTAACATCGCGCGTTGCTCGCAGGTTCATCGAGGAGGTACAAAGCGACCAATTAAACGGGAGAACCAGTATCCTCGTTCTAATGAATCGGTCGCATCCGATCCATCATTGAAGAACGCATTGAACTGCATTGAATCGGGCGCTCTCGGCGCAGCGAAATACCAGACCACGCGATGACCTCGATCTCGATCGACACCCCGCCGTGCGAACGAATTGCGAGCAACTGCAACCTAAAGAGTTCATTGCCGACAAAATTACAGGAAAAGTTCGCCTTCTACCTTCCCACAACCTGTTTCGTAACGCGCTCGCATAACTCCGTAGACAAACAAACCTGTTCTAGATAGTTTTATGTATGCGACATAAATTATGCATGCGAACGAAGCTAGTCAAGCTAGTCGTGACGTGACAACGACATTCATTTCTTGATAAAACTTTGTTGCCTCTGGTCGTCTTTACGTGAAACATTCATAGGTACGTTGGTGAGGCTTTCCCGATTAAAATGAGTCGCGACACGATACGATTCGGAGCGCATTTGCTTGTGAAATTCGCGATAAATTGGAGCCTCTATTATCCGAACCGACGTGGACTCTTCGCGTGCCTCGCGAGAAGTCCCTCGAGACGGCGCAGCCAATGGTTGTGCTTCGACGTCACACACTTCAGCCAATTAGGGTTCATACTGGAATATTTCCGACGGAATATCGGAATATATCCGACCAGACAGATATTTTTCAATGCATTTTAATGGAAGAACAGACCCTAATTCGGCTAGAACCGTGTGGAATGACCAATTGGACGGCTACAATTCGTGTAAATTGATGGAGATTCAAACTGAACAGGTCTCTTTGAGAAGTTCGGATAGCGGAGGTTGAATCCGTCGAATCGCGGATTGAGAGAGCAAATGCGATCGGAAATGTGTCGTGTAGGGTGTCGTTTTAATCGGGAAAGAGTCGGCGACACGCTGGGAACGGTGCGACGACGAAAATAAGAAATAAGAAAGTTTGGAAATAAGAAAGTTTCATCAACTTTCAATTCGGAGCTAGCGGCGAGAGGTGAAGAAAAAGCGATTTCGATCTGGATTGCTGCAGAAGTTCAACGAGGGGTTCTTGGGGTAGTTGTGGGCGTGCTCACCAAGGAAGGTTTTCCATTTTTCCTTGGGGAACCTGGGCTCCTCTCGCAGAGGCGCCGGTATGTCCAACTTGACGATGCCGTTCCCGGAGCCGTTCGGTATCCCGGGATGTCGTCCGAGGCTGTCGATCTTCTCGTCCTCGTCGACATAATAATCTGAGCTGGATGCCACCCCGGACCACTTGTCCTTCCCCTTGGCCGGTGCACCGGGTAACAATGGCTGCCGTTGGTAAACGTCGCTGGACTGTGCCATTCCGTTGCTACTTCCATCAACTGCCGCCTCGACGTCTCTCTCGTGACCCTCGCCGGCGCCCAATGGTCGATCGAAGCTTCCGTAATCGTTATGCAGACTTGTGACCTTGGGGTCCACTATCATCCTGCGAACAAAAGCCGATCGGGCACGTGAGACACAACAGGCGGCGAGATCCATTCGGCAACGATCGAACAGAGAGAACCACACGATTCTCCATGGAAATCGAATCGACCCTCCCGTGATCCCTCCGATTCAGGGGATCCGAGGTCGCGAGTTCCATGGAAAAGAAAACAAATAGATCAAAGGAGACCTAATGCACACGGACCTTCTTCTTTTTCTCGAGGAATCGGAGCAAAGTACGTTGCAGAGAGAGAAGCACGCTTTTTGTCTCTCGATCATTTGGAGACTCAAGTTTAGTCTCTCGGCTTTTTCGCTACTGCCTCTTTAGGCGATCGGTTTCTTTTTCTTTTTCTGGTGATCAGAAATCGATCAGGATAATCGATCGTTTCGATGCGGGGCCATCGGAAGTATCCAATTGCCTTGGCGAAGTCGGTTCTATGAGGACAATGATCAGACTGCATTCTTTGTACAAACGATTAATATCAATTTAGTTCTTGTGTTCTGGCGTTTTTCTAGACCTCTATCAGGAATCATTTCTAATCATTTCTTTTAGTTGTCCTAAGCAGTCTAATCATAGTGGAGCACATGCATCTAAATTGTCACCAGTGAGACGAATGAATCAATGACCACTACATTTTGCTCCACACTATGGCTTAAGGCTGGAACTACCGAGCACCAAAAGTGACTAGTCTGTCTCTCATGGAAGAATACAGGACAAATAAAAAAACAGACAGTAGTTTACATTATTATATACAGACAAGCTACATTTGTCCCCAAGTTTATTCGGTAACTTTTTCAATGAAATTTCTTTAAATAGAGACATGTTTATAGACGTAATAGTTGTACAATGTTACAACTGCGAATCTCGTTATTTCCACAAGCCCGACAGGTAACGTTAATTCTGCATCGTCATTTCGATTTGACGTACAGTCGGTCACAAAAATATTCGGACACTAGCTATAACTAACTTTACGACTTGATAATTCGTTTGTTGATAAAGCAATCGTCCTGGGAATTGTTTCTAGCAATAATACACCTATTAATGGTCCATTATTTCGTTTAATAATTTTTTTTATGAAACGTATGTATATTTTACAAATAAATTATATATGTTTATCAACATTAATAAATGTTTTATTGCTAGAAACAATTCCCAGGGCGATTGCTTTATCAACAAACGAATTATCAAGTCATAAAGTTAGTTATACCTAGTATCCGAATATTTTCGTGACCGACTGTAGGTACGATGAAAACATTATGGAATTATCAATGAGCATGCAAAGAGTAACTATTTATAAGCATATGCGAGCGAACGTTTCCTTGTCGCATGCTGGAACATAACACCGAAGTCAAGTACGTATTGCCTTCTGGGTCATCGAATGTCAACCTGTGTTCACATAAACACATTATTTCCGATACAACTAGCATCGTCTTCGATGCATTCGATTCGTTCGGAACGGAAATATTGCAGAAGTTGGCTGGTTCCTTAATGGTGTATTAATTTAATATTTCATAAAGAAATACATTTTTTAAAGAGTTCCCCATAAATTCAAACTATACATGCATTTCGAGCGTCTTTTTCTACTAATTAAACCAACACGAACGTTTTTGTTCACCGGATAAGAATCGCAAATTGGCGCTAAACATTCTAAACTGTTTAAACATAAATTTCTACGGACGTTCACAGCCTACTTCACACCCGGCCCAATTTTATTAATACACTTCATTTCTAAATTAAAAAGCATTATCTCTATCAGGCCAAGTACTCTACTCTGACAAACTCAATTGAACACAGTGCTCCCGCAGTATCTCCGCTATCTCGGACATTTTTACCGAATTATTTCAATCGATAAGGAGAAAATTAATTTTCCGGGGAAATACAAATTCGATGTTCGTATATCTAATCTTTCCGGGACGATGCCAGCTTAGGTTTTTATCGTTCCACAAAGCATGCAGTCCACATGCAGCCGGCTCGTTGCACGCTCAACGATGCATCTCGCTGTTATAACGTTCCACTTTTCAGTTATCGTCACAGCCAGCAAAAGGTTATCGTGTTAAGGATACTTGTCGGACGTTTTCAGGAACAGGCTTCCGCAAGATCGCGGACGAGCGAGGCGAAAGATATCTGGACGAAGGAAAATATCCGCGAATAGCACGAGGACGTACACTGCTAACACGCCGATACGCGGAAGCAATAAACAACCGCCCAAAACGAACTATAAAAATGTTTACCGTTAACCGAACTTCCCCTACGAATTCAGTTTACGCGCCATTTAAGGCGGTAGACTCGCTTCCGGGATTGGGGTTCGCGTTCTCATATCTCGATAATACAAAAATGGGGTTTTTCAGTTAAAAACTTCAGGTAGTTCAGGTTCTTCAAAAAAACGTATTTTTTAAATTTTCAATATAGGCCCACATAAAAAAATTGTCAAATGCAACTTTTAGTATTTTTTCTACAATTCCGATCAATTGCAATTTTTGAAAAAATTTCTTTTCACATCCCGTAGTGAACTAATTGCTCTAACTTCCCAAAAAAGTTCAAATCGTCTAGTACGATATTAAAAAAGTTATCGTCTTTTTTAGAGCGTCCGAATATTAATTCCGGCCACTGTACATGCGCAGTTGTATGCTTCCGAATAATGCAAATTACGCCTCGTAAACGACAAAATAGAACTTTTGAGGGCGATAGCGCCCTAGAACCGATCTTTTATCTAGCGTTTTTGACTACTGAGAACTCCCATTTTTGTATTATCCTGGAAAAGGGTGTCCACTCACTTAAAATCGTATTATTTTCATCAATAAAAGTAGTTTTTCCGTTGATAACTCCTGAACGAGACAGCGCAGACAATTTTCACAAAGGAAAAAGTTGGGAATACTATTGTTTCATAAAGATCCTAATAACGATCGTTGGCCGGTCAATAGAAAAGCGAAAGAAACCCAAGAGAAGCGTCTAAGAATGAGTCATAGAAAAGGTTTCCCGGGTAATTGAATTTCCCATGGCACGTTTCATAGAAGCCTAACTGGGAGCCGCCAATTTTTTCCGCAACGTGATGAACTTGTCCGAGAGATGTTGCAGGGTGCTGCCTGACTAGTTTGATTAACAGAGTCACGGTTAATTGCTGACTTATCTGAACATGTTCGTGCAAGCATAACTTCGTTCCCCTTGCTACAGAGGCGGTGAAAAATCACGCGTGAGTGGACAGCCGTCCTCTATGTAGGCGGTAACCCATTGCGTTTCGCACGAGCGATATAAATTCCGCGCAGATAATCCGCGATCGACGCTAAGTCCGTTTATGCGAATGAGAAGGGGGGAGATCGCTATCGGCTGCGTAGGTAGCGCCAGGTAGGAATGCGGATGTTTATGGAATTTTTCATTTTTGAAAATTTTATTTACAGTGGTGGTAGTCTTTTCCGTTCCGAAATACGTAAAAATTGTATTAGATTCTGTGGATTTTTATGTTCTAACATTCTCTGAACATTTTTGGAAGTCATAAATGCATAAAGACCCGCAGTCTGGAACCACTTTTGTCAGTATAGACCAACGCTTGGATTTACTTACTCGCGACGGCTGAGTTTGGAAGGCTACGCTCCCTCGACCCGGCCGCGCGTCTCGCTCCCCGTGGCGGTCCTAGTTCGAAGCTCCTCAGGCGCGTTCCATACTCGCTATTCGTGGCGCCTAGGGAAACCAGGGCCGCCACGGGGAGCGAGACGCGCGGCCGGGTCGAGGGGGCGTAGCCTTCGAAACTCGGCTGTAGCGAGTAAATAACTCCGAACGCTGGTATAGACAGAGTATAACCAGGTTTAGCATGAAACTGAACCTATAGAACATGGCTAAATTTGGCTATGCTCTTTCTTTGTCTAATTTTCTAGACAGTTTACTATAATGTTCTACTGTAGAATCGAGTCAGGATATTTGTTAGGACATTTACCAAAGAAGATATTCTAATTTCGGCGGGCGGAGCGTTGCGTTTCGCATGGCAACTTGAACTCGGTAATCCGTTTTAAAAAGAGGTCGCGTATTGAGCCGCATCGGGTATAATTTTAGAAGCACTTCAACCACAATAGCCATGTCGTCCTTAGATTAGGCGTCCATCATATCTTGAAAGGCTCGGAAAGCGGACCGGCCGTTCTTGTAAACGGATCAACCGGGGGCTCTATTTATTTACAGGAGGATACACAACCGACTGTTCGCGTGCAGTTTGATAACCGCGATCGTACGAATTCGCGATGACGACGGGAAAGGAGGCTTAACCCTAATTCCGGCTTGCACCGTTATCATGCAAGAACTATCCGCGGAAGCCTCGCATCGGCAGACAATAAATTCTTTGTTGACCAGCGAACTGCGTTCGCCCGGTTTAATTATAACTTTGCGTCATCGTGTTATTCACGTACCGTCGAATCGGTCGTTCGCTACGGTACCAACAATTAGCATACAGTCGGTCTTCTCATAATTGATGGCGCCCACTTTAAATCAGAATAACTCAAGTATATAGAATTATCGTCAACGAATCACAGCGCTTTCGATGAAACGCACATTGAATAAACGTTAATATTAGAGCAAGGGATTTGCAGGTCTAATTCGAAGTAACTTTTTCCTTTACGAAAATGTTCTCCGCTGCTTTGTTTAGGAGTTCTCAATGGATTAATTCGTCCGTGTTTTTCGGTAATAACTCCTTAACCTCTTGCCGCATCATTTCCTTTACAGTCACAGTGATCAAAAGGTCTTTATCCCCATAAATGTTGTAGAAGGGAGAAGAAAATATATATTTTTTGAATGGCTACATTGATTTTAATGCTTCAATATTGATTGCAGACGAATCAAATTTTATTTAATTTAAAAAGAGAGGCGTAACATTCACATTTGTTAGACTTTGTTAAAAATTAACTAGCCTCGGAGAACATTTTCGCAAAGGAAAAAGTTCCTTCGAATTCACTTGGGCATCATCCTTCAAATGACCTTGGAGAATATTGCAGAATATTTGAATGTGCAGAGCAGAGATTCGCGAAAATTCTCTGCGCTACGTGGAAGGACGAACCATTATCTGTTTATGCAACAGCTTTTCAAAAAGTGCTTACTCAATGTCCGGTATATCCGCGAGCTCGTTTCCTCCGAGTAACACGAGTTATCGCGACGCCGGATGAGAAACACCATGGCCAAATGTCCGCCTGATAAAAGGTGAGTAATGTTTTTAAAATGTTTCTTTCCAAACGACTGACCAATTTTTGTCGGTTTATAGAAAAAAAATTGACTGACGTTGTTCTCATCGATTCAACAGTGTTTAGCAGGTCGATCGGTGTGTTGATTTAGCAACAGGTTAACACAGCGTGGGAAGAGGCACTCGAGTCCTAAATTAACTCACGATGCTTTTTTCTATTTTTCCTCGCTGGGACGGCGGTATATTTAAACTATTTTTCATCGAACTTGCGTCAACGTTGAGATTGTTAACCTAGGATGATTATCAGATATTTCGCATCACATTATTTTAAACTAAATCAGTTCAATGTAATTTTTACGATATTGTGAAAAATGAACCGTTAGATAGTGCTTGTTATTTCAACATTATATGGAATTTATTCAGCGTTAATATATGACTTAGACCACTTTCATAATTATGGGAATAATTATGAGAATAAGCAAAATAAGAACCAGTTGCAATTTAAAACAGTTGTTAGGATTATCGATTGTCATGTAATTGTTGCGAATCATTTTTATTTTGCAGGAATAAGAAGGGAAAAAGCCGAGACTACCAATCACTGCGCAGAGTTGGCCGTTAAATGATTTTAATTTTTAGTTTGGTTGAATGACGGATGCTGACGATTATAAATATGATTCGGCGATTGATCCAACTGATCACAGTTGATCAACGTTGATCGATCTTTCGCTATAGCGACGGTCTAAGAGATTTTCGAAAACGCGAGACTGAATGGGGAATTCTATAAAATATTTATTCGAGCGATTCGCGTTTAATATTCGCGGAACGATGCACTCAAGACCAGCACCGAAATAAACACGTATAGGAAATCGATGGAATCGCGCGTCTCGCAAATCGAAGGACGACGCGATGCCATACCAACCGCTCCCTCATGCTGTTTTCGAGCGATTTTTCGAAAGCGCGGAACGATCGCGTTCCATCGCGATCGATTTTTAATTAGCCGGTGAAAGTTGCCAGCGAAAAAGTTCGATCGCGTTGTTGCATGCAACGAACAGTTCGAGAATTAGGGGAAAGTCTTCAAGTGCATACTGATCTTTATGCATTTATGGCTTCAGAAAATTTTCAAGAAATACATTTCAGATCTACAAAGCCCAGAGTTGGGCAAAAATTTTATCTAAATAAAAATTTTGAATAAAGTGGGTTTTTCTCAAGTGGGTTCTAAACCCACTTCATTTGAAATTTTTATTTGAATAAAATTTTTGCCCAACGCTGGCCTTTGTAGATCTAAAATGTATTTCTTGAAAATTTACTGAAGCAAAAATAAAAAATTTTTATGAGAATAAACCGTTAAAAATCGTCTCGAGAAATTGCAAATTGCATAAACTTCCGCAGTCTACTCGATCACTAAATTATATTTCCTTGTACAACAAATTAAATCGTCTATATCTCCAATTAAATTTCAATCAATTTTTTTTTATTTAACATTTCCTAGCTTGTCAGAGCTGTGAAATTGTAACACCACTTATTTTAATTTCAGCTGTACGTCGACTGACTCGTATCGCGAAAAGAAAATGGCCAAAGTGGATACACACAGGCGCCATTAGAGACCATTAATTTAGCGCTGGGAACTTTTCAGTGCAATTGCACTTATCAGTCGCGGGACATGTACGTGCGCCAGTTACACAACGGAAGGGATGCTAATTATATGCAATCAATTCTGCGAGTGTCCTTTTTGCGACGCGTAGGCGAAATGTGTGCGAGTGAACCGTGCTTTACAAGCGGTAGATTTTTTCGACAGTAATAGCAGATTTAAGGCGGTAGACTCCGGGATTGCAAGGCTGCGGGATTCGATAATACAAACACGGGGTTTTTCAGTAGTCAAAAACGCTAGATAGAAGATCGATCTAGGGCGCTATCGCCCTCAAAAGTCCTATTTTTTCGTTTACGGGGCGTAATTTGCATTATTCGGTAGCATGTACAGTGGCCGAAATTAATATTCGGATGCTCTAAAGAAGACGATAACTTTTTTAACATTGTACTAGATTTGAACTTTTTTAGAAAGTTAGAGCAATTAGTTTACCACGGGATGTGAAAAGAAATTTTTTCAAAAATTGCAATAAATCGGAATTGTAGAAAAAATACTAAAAGTTGCATTTTACAATTTTTTTATGTGGGCATATATTGAAAATGTAAAAAATACGTTTTGTAGATCTGTGTGAATTAAACATATTCTAAAAATTTCGTCAAAATCGGTCGACGTTGCAATGAGCTGCAAACGTTTAAAGATGGTAAAAATTGCAGATTTTCACGATTTTCAGCTTCTATGCAATAAATCTAAGGATTCTTACATCTTTCAATGCCCGTCGTTTTTTCCCGCACCAACCGATTTCGATGAAACTTTCACAGCGCATATAATTGACACAGATCTACAAACCGTATCTTTTAAAGTTTCAATATAGGCTCACATAAAAAAAGTTGTAAAATGCAACTTTTAGTATTTTTTCTGCAATTTCGATTTATTGCAATTTCTGAAAAAAATTCTTTTCGCATCCTGTAGTAAACTAATTGCTCTAGCTTTCCAAAAAAGTTCACCAAATTTAAAAAATCATAGAGAATAGAAATATTCTAGGTCGGAAGAAATGTTTAATTTTTTAGTTAAAATAGCTCTTTTTTAGATCGTCCGAATATTAATTCCGGCCACTGTGGCTATGAAAATAGCTACGTGCGCAGTTGTATGCTTCCGAATAATGCAAATTACTTCTCGTAAACGAAAAAATAGGACTTTTGAGGGCGATAACGCCCTAGATCGATCTTTTATCTAGCGTTTTTGACTATTGAAAAACCCCATTTTTGTATTATCGAGAAATGAGAACGCGAATCCCGCACCCTTGCACTCCTGGAAAAAGAAGTCTACCCCCTTAACCCTTAGCACTCTTGTGGTGACTCTGAGGCGCCGCATTAAAATTTAATATTAAATATTAAAATCCTTGACTATATTCTTTCAAAACAAAAGGACAGAAGTCCAATAGCAGCCGTTACGTCATTCGATCGGGCGAGAAATGAGCCAGATTAAGAATCATCAGATCAATTGCATGGGAGAACGACAACGCGTCGGTGAAAGGAGCAAGTGTATTACGAACTCCATCGAAAATAAACATGATGGCAGAGCGTCACACGTGTCCGGTCGCAATGTTCGCTGTGTTCGTGGCTCTACATGGACTACCTACACACGAATTGTTTGATAGCAGCCATCAACGAGCAACACAGTGTCGGTTATCTAAACGATCATCAGAATCGTCTCCGTTACGTCAAACGCCAAGTTACGTTTACGCCCGGACGGTGTGTGGCCGGTTATTTATTATCTCCCTGCCCGATAATTATCGTCGAGACACGATCGATGATAGGCGTCGCGTGAAATCGCCGGGAAACAACCCTCGACCAAAATCGATACCATGCGACGCAGATACTGCTGGAAACGGTGGTTGATTCCGGCGATAAATTAATTACAAGCTTCGTCGAACGGGGAAAACAATCGAGATCAGTAGAAGAATCGTTTCCGGTTGCTCGCAAGGTCGCAGCCCTCAGAATTTATTTATATTATCCGTTTCACCGATTTACACAACTTAAAACTTAAAGCGGTGGACTCGTTTCCAGGATTGCAAGGGTGCGGGATTCGCATAGAAGCCAAGAACAGGAGTGGTTAACTCTGTGGTGGGTGGGGCGTTGTAATGCGAAGAGCTGGTCGCGCACGATTTTGAGGCGACGGGCTCAAGAGGGGGCGGTGGGGGTTTAGTGGGTATGGGTTGGGGTATAGTCCCTATAGTCCCGTTTTCACCCAAATTCTATCTAGGGGTTGCCGAGTCCCTCACTACCCTTTCCAGACGTCATCTGAGGAGGGACTGTGCGTAAGTGACACAAAAAAAAAGGGATTCGCGTTCTCATTTCTCGATAATACAAAAATGGGGGTTTTCAGTAGTCAAAAACGCGTCAACGACCATTGCCTCGTTGCAAAAACCAGTTCTCGTACGATCACCGAAGGTAAACAGCGTTGAGCCCGACCGGTACTTGGATGGGTGACCGCCTGGGTACACGCCCCGTGTTGTTGGTGAAGGTGGTTCGGAACCCTTCGTAATAAAAAGTAGGTTCCGCTGGAATTAGGCGATGGTGAGAGTGGAAGAAGCGGAGAGTGGTAGATGTGTGTGTGGATTTGAAACCCTGATCGGATCAAATATCTTTACTTACAATCGCTAAAAACGCTAAAGATAAAAGATAAAAGATCGATCTAGGGATATTTTTGCCTCCTGGTACTTCCATTGTTAAAGCCTGAAAATTGATTAAAAGTAATCAATTCGAAAAATTGAGAAACAGATAGGTTTGTAGAGCAAGGAAAAGACTTGCCGATGCATATATATAAAATTGCGGGAGAAAAATAAAATAAAGGAGTCTATTCCCTTAATTTCAAGCTCCTTCGAGAGTGAGAAGAATTACAGAAAAAAAAACTGTTTCGCGACTCCCGACGCGGAATTGTTGACAAACAGGGGCGATCGCGGCCGCCTAGCATTCCCTCGGAAATGTGGACGTCATCTGCATCGTGACGATTCACGGTAAAGCCGCACGAAAACACTGCATTCGTTACAGGAGCAGTGTTTACGTCACAAATAAACGGACCCGGCTCGTGACTCATTTCCTCTTTCCCCGTACAACTGATTCACTGCTCCACCTACAACGATTGATGCACTATGCGGATGCCTCGGATCGGCAGGTTCCCGCAGTTCTCGAAGTTTGTTCAGGCCCGACTCGCCCGAACGTTAAAACGTAGGAACAATCGACAGCAAACGTGCACGAAGCGATCCAAGCGAGGACGATAATTAGAGCAATCGACACTTACTAACGAATTAAACATTGTACATGCTCGACAATGTTCAGAAGAGATTTTGAAGACCCGAACTACACCGTGAACCGTTCATTCCTAACCACAGACTGCTCTTACAGATATCTGTGCTCGTGTGTCGTCGATTCCAGATATTTTTGCAATCTATACATATACAGGGTGAATCACGAATCGTCGATTACTCTGTTATTAGCAGTCCTATCGAAAATGTTCTTATCACATATGCATGGTTCCAAAAGAACTTACACGTGATTATAGCAAATTTTTTATAAAAAAAATTAAAAACGCAATTTTTTTGCCATTTTTAATGTTATGATAATTCCGTCTCGAAATCCTCTAACAAGTAGGCGTAAGAAAATTATAGATGTATTTGCAAAAAATTGAAGGTGACCTTGAAAAATCGTTAGAAAAAGAGAGAAAAAGTGAAAAATTTGCTATAATCACGTGAAAGCTATTTTGAAAACATGTGATAAAAACATTTTCGATTGGGCTGCTAAGAACAGAGTAATCTCTACTGATTACGATTCGTGATTCACCCTGTATATAAATATCAAAAAGCTGTGTGACACAGGTCGCCCCTTATCACGATACTAATCGTGATCACGTGACGAACGGTCCACGCTCAGAGAACAGATATCGGTAATCTCTCCGTGTCGAATTTGATCAGGCCTGTGCGATAAAACAAGCCCGAAATTCTCCGAATCAAGATTTTATTTATTTAAGCTATCACCCAGTGATTATTATTCTTTTCAATTTAAAATCGATTCGCTAATGATCCTCGCCAGTTAACATATTACCGACTGGCGATTATTGCATAATTTTGAAAAATCTATGGCACATGGCTAAACACTTGTTAATGGAACCTTTAATAGCAACAGCAATTTTTATTGTGAACTAACAAGTCACCCTCAATAACGTCATCTAACAGTTAAGATTACAATGTAAAAGAAAATTTCTATGCTTTCTTCTGGTACAGCACAATTATTGAAAATCCTATTTATTAATAATATTAAGCCTATTGGCTTCCGGTAAGTAAAGCGTTAACCCTTTGCACTCGGAGCTATTTTAACTAAAAAGTTAAACATTTCTTCCGACCTAGAATATTTCCATTCTCTACGATTTTTTAAATTTGGTGGGTGTGAAATTGATATAATACCACATACAATACTTAAATGTTTAGTAATGGATTGGATACCGACATACAGTGGCTGGAATTAATATTCGGACGCTCTAAAAAGGGCAGATTCGGAATCAGCGCATAAAACTCTATAAGAACCACCATCACAATGTAATTGTGAAACAAATTTGCTTATTAAACGATACGTTAACTTTCTTTTGTCACACCAAATTTTGTATATTTAGTATAGAAAAATCAATATCTTGATAAAACTTCAGATCACTGTGATAATCGTAATAAATTTTGTTTTCAACATTACCATTAAATATGTAATCAACTTGTTTATTTTTATAAATGAATAAATATTACTGTTATTGTGATTTCATTATTGAAAATATGAGTGTTAACTTACTTCTGTTATCCACTGTATATAGATAGATAGATGGTACAAGATAGATGGAGCAATTTTTAGTGGCGCCTCAGAAACACCACTCGAGTGCTAAAGGTTAATATGCATACTTTATGCCCCTATCAAGAACAAGTTTTTTCAAAACGATAGCACAACAATCGGAACTTCTGTTTCTCCCCCATTGTCGAGCCGTATCGATTCGGTTTCGCGCCGCCCCACAGTGCAACATTGTTCGAGATATTGTTTCCCGGCAAATGGGAAGCTCGTCGAGGTCACGACCAATTATTACGTATTACCAGAACAAACAAATCGATGCTAATAATGCTCCAACGCGGAGAATTGTATTAACTACTCGGGCAAATAGCCGGCGATTAGGCTGAAGTTGGAATTGTGCTCGCTTGCAGAATTTCAACGGCTTCGTTCAACGCACAATGGCGAAGTTATTTTCTCTATAATTTATTAAATTTTAAGGTAAACGCCCCTTTGCTGTCCAACAGCCGTGTTTTGCACGGACAGTGATCGTGCCCGGACACTATTTTCGCCGAGCGAGACTTCAATAAAGAGCCGAACATAGAGAAGGACAGAATGGGCGTTGGCGGGCAGTGGGGTGCAGTGCACTGGACAGTGATCGTGCCCACGAACCCGGATAGTAAAGGGGCGTTTACTGTATTAAGAATTTACTAGATCAAGACGATATTAATTCTATATTCGAGTCTTTCACATTGTACGTGTCTCCTCGAGAAGAAGAATGATTGATCGAGAAAAAAAATGAATTGAGAAATATCTGCGTTCAGGTATCGAGGCTCCCGAAGGCAACAAATCGAATTCCATAGCGCCGACACGGTTACGCGAGTGAAATCGTCAGCAAACGATGAAAACCGTTCGCACTGTATTCGTTTTTCGCAAGCTTCCCGATGTAAAAAATATCAACACGTTTAACACGAGGCACACGAGTTGCTTTCAACTCCGTGCCGCCATTGTTCCCGCTGACTCAACATGCTCGATTATGCGTACACAATTTTATTTTCGGCCGAACGTGGTACAGTCGGTGAAATACGATTTCCGGTCGGAACATAACGCGATCGTTCGATATATTAACCGCTCTCTGTTAAATAAGCGGCGAGCTAATTGTCGCGGAGAGCAATTTGTCCAGAAAAAAAGTTCCCGTCAACCGGAGCGGCACACGTCACCGATAACTTGCAGCACGCCCGCATCGTTTGTCGTTCACTATGATATATACTTGTTTCCCTCCTTTTTTTTTTTCAAACGTGGAAAAGGTGGGGCGGAGAGCGGCACGAATGCTCGACTGTAAACAGAAAATAATTGCTCGCTTACGTAAGCCCGAGCAAACGTTTCCCGCGAAGGGTCTACGAGAAGCAAACCAACGCGCTAGGTTAGACCCATTGTTCTACAGTGCAATTAAAAGGAAAGGCAAACACGTTTATCTTTCTTTAGACACCGTTCATTTCATTTGGATACTGCTCGTTCCATTTAGGTACCGCTCGGTTCACTTGCGACAGAGTCCAACGTGGAAATCACTTTTAATTGTCGTGAAACGTTTACTAGCCCGCTCCTGACACTTTTCTGTTCAAAATGATACCAGACACGACACCATTCGGACCACGTGTGTCCACGTAACGCACGATTTAGTACAACCTCTGTTATCCGAACCAGCTCTCCGTCGTTCCGCACGAGGACAGTCCGATCGAAAACGACCCGTATAGATCGCGATTCACCGTGTAGATCGGCAAAGACTGTTATCCTAATTCTCTCGGCTAGCTCGAATAATAGAGGTCCCGAAATGTACCGTGGATTACACAGGCAAATGTAAGGCCAAGTGTATCGTGCTTGGTATTATTTTACTCGGGGAAGAGCGAGGAACGTGCCAGTGGAGGTTTCGTACAGAGATCATGAGGAATAGAGGAGTTATATCATTTTCTATTTTTTCCGATATGTTTTCGATAGTTAACAAGTATCGAGGCACTACTGCATTTACTCGGTTTGTCGCAGAGTCTAGCGAAGCGAGGAAGATGATGCAAGAAAGACCGTTCTCTGGCGGAATCTGCTACTTACGCGTCCAGCAAAATAACAGTTCGCACCGGCTTCATGTTCGCGCTCAACGTAAATACTACGGGCCACGGAGCTCTCGGTAAGCAGGCAGGGAAGGAAGACGGAAAAGGAGAGCGAAGCGAAGAAAAGAGGGAGCAGGAGACCGTGCTACGGTATGTGACCGGTAAAGAGCGGCGCGACCATATTACTGAAAACAGCACTATAGTCGTCCTACATGCGCATCGGCATACACTTGGTTAGCTTCCTCGAAGATCGAGCGCTCCTGATCGAAAAGATCTGACCCTCGAGCGATCAAAACTCAACCGAAACGAGTAGAAACGGGCAGAGCCGGTTGTCCTGAATGGATTTGTGGATTTCAGGGAGATCCGGAGGAGGATTGAACGATGAAGCAACTTGGTACTGAACCTCGCGATTGTAATTGTTCGATCACGTTTGCGACTCGTGGTCCGTCTAGCGTTGTTGGCGCTTTGACGAGCGATATCAACGATGTCTATATTCGCGTAACGACACGATCGATCTCCGACGCAATCCAGATTCCGATGGTGAATACTCAAACGCTACCGTACGGCGTTCAGGCGAGCGATCCCGGTCGAATGTGTTTGTGCACATAAGGTCTCGTAAAAGGTACGACGTCGGAAAACTGACCGGATATCGTGCTGACTGGCGGCAATGAAGGCTTCCGCACGATTTACCGCCCGCCATTCTCAAAATACTCGACGCGTCAGTAATATTTCTACAAGGTAGCGTCTACTTGAGGCTCTCGAATATCTCGGGATCGAATGATCGCAATGGTGCGGTCATTATACTCGTTGGACTCGTCTCCTCGTGCTCTACCGGAGTATCTATAAAAAAATACCGACAACCTTGAAATCTCGTTGAAGAATTACCCAACAATTTACCTTGACAAAGGATCACTCGCAGCAAATGATTTTAAATCACCATCGCGCGCGTCTCTCCTCGAGATAGCATGAACGAGGCAGATGTAGTCAGGCGATTCCATTCAGCTGAGATCATGCGTGCGAATCGTTTTCCACAAGTCATTCGCACTGTGTTTCGCTACCCGTGAAACTGAACGAATTTTACGCGAGGCCATCGCCTGGATTTTGATTCACATACTGAGGCCGAGCGCGTGAGGTCTCCCGATGGACGCCCAAAATACACTGCGAAGTCGTGGCGTACGCGAGCGCTCGGAGTTCAATCAAATAGCCCGCGCTTATTTCCGAGTCGAGAACGGCTCGGTGCACGTGCACTCGACGAACCACGAGGACGCGCGCACTCGGAAACACGTACAGGTGGTTCGGACGGACTAGTTCGTAGGTCTGCGCCTTCGTCACCCTTCGACAGCCGACCGCAATCGATCGATCATTCCTCAGAACGCGCCGATAATGGATTTCCGTTCCTTGCTTTTGAGAACGACAATGCACTTTGCCTCGGATTCCTGGGGATACCCGTTTCACGCGGATTTAAATACACGTGCACCGTTTCACAATTTATGCGGACCTTTATGCATCTTAAGGCTTCCGAAAATTCTCAAAAAATACTAACATATAACATTCGACACGATTTAGTACGGATTTGATTTATTTTAGATTCTACAAACCAACCACACCGAGAATAAAATTATATTTGACTCCACTTTCTTAAAATACGTCTGCAAAAATTGCAAATTTCATGAACATTCGGAAAACACTCGTAAAACAAAATATAATCACTAGACTACGGATCTCCATGCATTTATGAGGAAATTAGTTGGATGAAATATAAAACAGTAAAAGATTTTAAAAATTCAAGAATGTTGTAATGTTGCTTTTAATGTAACAAAGTCGTTAGGGGATGAAATCAATTTTTATGTTGTTCCTGCTTCTCACAATCAATGCAAAACATTTCTATTTCGCATAAACATGCGCAGAAAACTCACGAATAATGTCAATCACATAAATTAATATCAACGTTCTAAAAATTATGCAAATTCAAAGGGGATGCATTAATGCAAGTGTATTTGAATATGTTTAAGACATGGGGCGGCATTGTTTGCACGCATTTCTGTCTGTATTTCACCTTGCCACGTCGTTGTAATCGAGAAATCAAAAATTCTGTGGCGCTCCCCACCACAATAACGGTCCGATTCCGAGTTCCGAGAGTTACTTGAATGAATCGGAAATTATGGTTGCGAGAAGCCCCCCGGGAGAGCGCGAGAGCCACCGAGTTGGCTGTCCGCAAGGAAACTACGCGAAAGGTTCGACGTATTCGCTGGAAACGAGAAACCGGGTGGTAGGAGTGTTATATGTATAGAGATGGACAGGATCATGCAGCTTGCATTAGGTTTTATGACTGTCAAGGCCATTTGCTTTCCATAAGAATGGCGGCGTAAACGTCTTAACATTGCGGCTCAATTAACCGGAGAAGAACAAGCATTCAACGGTCTCGTCGGAACAACGGGTCGTCTTCTTGTACGAAACATTAGACCCGCTCTCCTTTGTCGTGGTCTCATTAAATCTAAACGCAAGAAAGGATACAGCCGGATAAGATGCTGAAAAGTGCGTACTGCCTGCACTATGTTGAATGTACCAAGTATTTTATATTGCATTTTCAAATTTCGACATTATTTTTCTGAATATAAAAATTGATTTTTATTTTTTTTTAACTACAATAGTTTCAACGATATCTTGTTACTGGATTTTTATGGAACTGGTATCTCGAAGATTTCAATACGAAATATGCGTTTTTCGACTTCTTGGAGAGTTATGATTTCGGATTTTTTTAAACATCGATTTCGCAACCGAAAATTCTGAAAAAATTCACTGACGTGCATGCGATCGGGTAGAATGTTCATGAATTTTTTCGTAACTTTTTGTTCAGCAGAACAGAAGAAAAAGAGGGTTTTCTTTGGGAGCCGTGTCGAAGGGTCTGAGTAAAAATGAATTTGTCCGGCTATGCCCTTCACTATTTAGTAAAGGCTTGAATATCTTGCGGACGGCTGAGCTAATTTCGCGACGGCCATTGACCAATCGATCTCAAGATAAGCTGTCGTGAGATTATCGAATCAGTTATTTACTAGCTGGTGTTGTCAGGTCTATCGGCCGCTGTTCTTTGCAACACCGTTGTGAATAAACGAAGTACTAAACTTCGTCGAAACATGTCGTTAAATTACTTCGACCATTGAAAAATTAGCAGCTTGTGGATATCGGATCGGTTCTGGAATGGTCGGAACGCGTCAGGATTTACGATTCAGTGAACTCTGATACCTGAATAGATTAGACGATGAGTAATTCGCGTTCACTTTCAGCGTATACGTAACGCGAAAAACAATGTATGATACAAACCTTGAAACATGGCGCAGATAATGCGCCAGATGTTATTGAAAAATATTCTATCTGGGCGCATTAATAAGAACGGATAACGTCGCGTTTGAAGAGAGAAGAGAATAGCCCAATTGTTCCAACCTTAGACCATAAATCCCGTCCATAAATCACCGGACACTTATTTATCTTCAACGAAATTTTATTCTTTTAATATCATACATATACTATTTGAATAAACGTTGGACAAAAGAAATTGAGAAATTGTGGGGCGATTATGGACAATTGCCCCATTTAAATCTTAAAAATTAGAAAATATAAGAATAATAATTAGGATTTAGAAACTATAGGATATTTTAGTACTTTATTCAAGTATCATTTTCATTTCATGATACAGGTCGTTTGACAACAAAAAATCCAAGTTTGAATGAGTGTCTGGTAACTTATGGACGGTATATGGTCTAAGGTTCCAACCATGCAACAACGATCCTCTATTTCGAACAATTACGCTGTACAGCGAGACTTTCGCGCGAGAGGACGGAAATAGATTCGAACTGCGTACCCGAGACAACCGTCCGTCCCGTGCATCACATTTACAAGAAGAGAAATGTAGACCGTCTGGATAGCATTCGGCCATCATTGTGGCACGGTTGTTTACAATCTGGCTCGCGACAAGCTCGAACGGCACCATGCCAAACAGAGCTAATTATTCTATAGAGTTGTAAGGAAAAAGTCGTGAGATATAGGTAGGAGCAGTAACATCGAGATACTCTCTAAGATCAAATATCCACCATACCTTGTTATAGCACTGGGCAATTCGACCTTGACAGGCAATCTTAACTTGTGCATTTTACTTTTTTGCTACGTACACGCACTACTTGTATGTATATCGTTCTAGTCTCTCCACTACTCTCGGTACGTGCTAAAGAAGCGTGCGATTTACGGATTCGTAATAGAGAACATAACCAATAAAACGGCATAGATGGTAAACCCGAGAACTCGAGGACCCATTCGAGACCAATGCCCGTCGACGAGTGTGCAACAGGAAGGCGAGAGATTAACGAGAGAATTACGAAAAAAAAAAAACACTTAACAAACAACACATAAACTAACCAACAATACTTCAAAGGGGGAAGAGCTTTTTTTCTAGTGAATGACTTTTACATGGACACTTGGATGGCTCTAACGACTTCTTTATGGCTCGCAATCTTTCAGGGATGTAGGCTAGAGTTACGGCGACGCAAACTCATATCGCGTTGTCACACTATATTCATCGTTTGTCTCGGTCCCGGGGGCGAGAACGGTTTCAGCGTACGTTCATCGCAACTTTTGTCCCGCACTCTCACAACTCTCCGCACGGGAGATTCACTTGTGCCTCGGTCGGCGATACGATGCCCGAAAACTTGACACTTGAACAACAAAAATAAGAAAAACAGAAGAAAAAAGATGGCGTCGGCCGAACACAGCCACGAACGAGAAGACCGAGAGGAACGGGTCGAGAAACCCGAAGCGTTCTGAATCATCGTCGAGCCAGTTTGCTCTCGCGCTATCCATCCGATTCCTCGAGCGCCACGAGGGTGGCGGCGATCGATCCAAAGTTCGACCAAGCCAAGAAACTTTATTACCGACCGTCGCTACCTTACCGACGAGAAAATGGCGGTAAATTCGAGTCGATAAATGAAACGAGTGAATCCTTGAACAAGCCACTCATCCTATAGACACTAGGTCCGAGGACATTTTGTGAGAAATTTAGAGGAAGATGTACAAAATGAAGTTCAACAGATGTACTGATGACAGAATGATTAAGTAACTGTGTTTCAGGATGATGCGATGAAGCGTCGAGGTAAGAATATGAGGCTATTACGTCGGATGTGGTGAGTATCGGCGAACAAGCTTAACGGACAAGTGCTAAAGGCGTATAAGCAGCTTGGTGAGAATGTTGCCAGCTTACCTAAGCAACGCTTTCCTCCAGCAGTATTCCGTTTCGATAACAAGCAGCTGTAATTTCATCATATACGCGAACGTGGATCAGAGGCATGTAAGATCGTCGGATGCGTCGTTGGGTGTTCCCGCTTCGATGAAAACACACGGTCCCGATACAAGCTCGGAATCTCCTCAGCTTTTTCTTCAGGCGTTTACGTATGTTTCCACAATTCGGGGCGCGACTCGTGGACGACCTAGTTCACGGTGTTATCGATCAATCGAAAGTGAAGCGTGCTCGTGCACTCGGAACGTGTGATTCCGGACAACAATAACACAACAAACGATACCTTGATTTTAGGAAACTCTTAGCACCCGTTTCGTAGACCGTCGCGCGGCGGTTATGCGAAATTTTTTCGATCACGATCCCACCCGTGTGCACCAGGATGCGTCGCGACGGAGTCACGAGTATCGTAATATACAACCGTCCCCTTTTTCTTTCGGCGACGTAAGTCTCACGGGCTCATGATCTCGCTCGACTATTCGGAGGAAGATGTTGGTCCGACAACAGGTGCCACACGGTCACATCTCGTTCTCGTCGCAGGGGAACCTCGAGCTGTGACCGAAAAGGCACCGCGGAGCCTCCACGGAGTCTAACGAAAAAGCTCGCAAGCGCCGCACAGGGGTTGTCCCGAAAAGCGCAAGCGCTTCTTCATAGATCGCGCTCTTCTCATGGACGAACCTGTGCCGGGCCGATGGTAACCAATGACGTCATTGCGGAAGGGAAATTCATTCACGAACGTTCGACGCTAAGGCCAAGGACCTTCCCTTGGAAACCAACTAGACGCGCGAATTAGGCTCCACGTACCTGCACGAATATATACAACAGTCCAAAACATAATAAAAATTCAAAATAAATAAGCGTTTCCTACTTTATGAGCTGATTTATACATATATTTATACCTTCGCAGACACAATACGCATTGCAATCAATTTGCGACTGTCCCTCACAACCCTTTCCCAGTTAGCACAGAGACATCTCAAAGACAGCTGTAAGACACCTGCCGCAAGACACTCGGACGTCTGAACGGCTCCCGAAAGTCTCCTGAATGTCTTGTGTTACAAAATGGTACATCTTTTGGACATCTTTCAGACGTCTCTTAGGCGTCTCTTAGACGTCTTTTAGGTGTCTTTTTAGACGACAACTCCGAAAAAACGTCTTTAAGACGTTTTATTTCAGACGTAAAAACTACGTCTCCAAATAGACGTGTTTAAGATGTCTTAATAAGATAATTCAAAACAGATCGTACACATTGTTAAATATCCTTGGGTTTAACCTCAGTACTCGCACTCCATTTTCTACATAACTGTTTACATAGAACTCTATGAAACATATAATAAATGTTTATTCAATGAAATAATTACTTCAATGCAAAATAGATATTTTCTAGTGTATATGGCACCTTTTTTCCATGCTTGAAACTCTACATTTAATGTTTCGATAATAATATATTATAATAATATATTTTTATAAATTGATTCAAATGTTTTCTTTAATATATTTCTTGAATGTTAATTTCAACTTTCAAACTTCGAAGCGAACGCACGGAAACACCTCGCGAGACTTATATACTTTTTGAAAAATGTTCCTGCAACATGTTCTGAGATGATGCAAATATTCAATACAAGCCAATTTCTTTTATTTCGAGAATTGATTCGCATCTTGATTTCAAGGGCTGTATAATGTTGATATCAATCTACTTCAGCGCATCATCAGCGAATTATCTGCAATCCTCGGCGCTATCACTTCTGATAAGATCAAAAATCGGCGTGTAATTGGTTGATGAATCGACGAATTCACTACACGTAAATATTTGTGTATGCAGTTGAAAAAAGGAGCCAATCGTAAAGCTTCTTTTATACGACACAGATGTCCATGAATGTCCCTCTAACCTGTGAATCAGCAACACAACAACAATCGAAGGAGGCTTGTCAAAAACTGCTAGTTGTTCTTATCAGTGTTAGTTGTAATAGTATTAAAAAAATATATATATAATGGTAAGTTTCGATCGGTATCTAATTATTTCTGATAATATTTACGGAATTTATTTCAAGTTCGCCTAACCTCAAAAAGTATTTTCGTTGTATTTAGGATGTATTTCTTATGGTCCGACGAAAGAATATGACTATATTTACTAATGCGACTGAGCATACTTCAGTTTTGGAACTCAAGAGTATGATCGAAGGTAGAAATGCATAATCTATACACATCTACGAATAAATCAAACTAAATCTGACAATTCTCTCAAGTATGACATCACTGTTCAATCGATAGTGTCAGTTTTTTCCTCTTGATGTATCGTCGTGTCAACCAGATATGTAAAATAGAAATTAAAAACAAGTAATTGATTAACCATTCTTTCATAGGTATAATAAAAATACCGCCTGCGAATCAGCAACTGTACAACAAGGACAATATAGTGATGTCGAACGGATCAAGCTTATCAGCGTACGGAATAACATCGGCAACAGCGAAACCACAATGTCCTGCATTAGTGGGATTGGCTATACGCGAAGAGAACGGTCGATTCGAACCCTTATCAATGACTCCTTACTCTTTACCGCCCGATCTACCGGATGTGATGAAGTCTCAAGAAAGCAGTGATTTCGAACATTTGCCTAGTCTCATTCCAAAGCATTGAATCAGTTGACGATAAGGTGGTTAATTCAATATAATTTTGTGATTGTCAGCTTGAGTAAACACGAGGCAGATCTTAGAACATATTAACATGAATCTGTTACAACTTGGTCGCATAGTCTCGAAATATTTTCTGAATATATCTTTATTTAGTACTAAAAATCTTCGCTGGAACACGAAATACAAGATGAAATTTCGCCGAGTGTCAATAATGTTGATATATGTATTTATCGTATTCATGCAATGAATATACGCTGGATCATGGAAGCATTTAAATATTATTTAGATTATAAATGGTTTTTATAATCTGCTCGATAAACAAATCGTTGCGACGCACCGAGAGAAGAATGCGATTAATATTTCTACCGCGTAGAATTATAAATGCAAAATTTCTGCGCCGCCTGTCGCGAAATACCTTCAAAAATGTATTACAGGATTGTTGTGTAAAATGATGAAACATCTAAAGATAAATTTGGATTTGAGTAATTTGAACCGACGACGATTTACAGGAATTTAAGGTGTCGCATAGTATGTACGCTGAATTCAAGATGGTGTAGAATTCATTGAATGAATGATCTACTATCAGCATTACTGAGGACATTTCATACATATATTTTATGGGGTGGAGGGGAGCGTTTGTGGCCCTTTATAGGGCCCCGCTGCTAGGTAGAGATTAAATGAAGATCTTACTACCAGCAGTCACTCGGAACATTTCATGCATAACGCCAATAACATGTGCGTTTCTCTGCAATAGTGGATTATGCAATAAATCTGCATATCTTAGGGTGAAGGGGAGCGTTTGGTCCTAAGACCCCGCTAGCTGGAGAGGGCTTATCGGTAAGGTTATCTAGCAGGCCCTGCTTTAGTTGTAGGAGTATTCGAAGGCGATTGAAGACGGTATATATAGTAATCGATGACGGATCAGAGTAGTAGCGAGACAAAGGTCTTGGCTATTTGTCCATCTTGTGGCGAGCGTAGGAGATAGCCGCCACAATCTTATCGGATGTGTTGCTTAGCTTAGACCATGCATACTTATAGACCCGGCATAGGACGCAGTGATCCAAGATAACAGAATATTTGGTGCCCACAAGTCAGTAGCGATATAAAAACAAGGTATAAAAGTATATTTATGCATTATTCCGTAAACATTTGGAAAAACGGTGCGAACTTGTTGCACAAAGAATTGTAAGGAACAACGAAACCGTGATACAAATATATCGCTTTTCACAAAAGTAAGTATTTTATACAATATATTGTTCTTACTATTCTTTTTTTTAAATAAAGTAAGTTAGGAAATAGACAGATTTCATATTATCGACATTTACATAAAGCTTGACAAAATGAGTCAGTCATATTTTTAAAAAGAAAGTAAAGGAAATTGAACAAGTAATAAAATAAAGTATATATTATAGTTACAGTTTCCATCAATTTTTATACAGACAGATACGGCGACGATTCCCCTTACTCCTCTAGGTACACTTTAGCTTTGTGGTACTGCGACTTGCTGCGACTTCTCAACAGACTATAACACTTTGCCCATATTCGTTATCTGGTAGATGATGTAATCTTGGAACACGGCATGTTATTTGAAGCTGAGTCTATAAGTATAAATGGTCTAAGATACAAACTTTTAATGATTTAAAATCTACTAATATTACCGAATTTATAATGTTTCATGTTTTACCAATGATTATAAATATTTTAAAATCCACGAAAATCTGAACTTTTGTTGTACGCTGACTGACAGAAATGTGTTTATAAGCAGCTTGAGTTTTAACAAAATTTAAAGTCTCGTTTTGTATATATATGATTCGTAAACAATAAATATTTAAATATAGAACAATAAACTAAATCAATTACAAAGCTGTCTATGTTTCGATAATTTTTAAATATCCCCTGGTATAATAAGTGAACATTAACAACTGCTTTTGTTCAACAACATTTCCGTAATAAAGTCTTTGTAGAACTCCTTTTTGCTTGGTATATAGTGGCCACCTTCATGCTTTATTATCTTCTTATTTGTGAATAATTCGTTAACTTTTTCTGCCATTTCTGTAAAACAACAATATTTGGATAGTATATTATTAACATTTAACTTAATGAGTACAAAACTGACCTGTTGGGATAACTTGATCAGTTTCCCCGTAAATGTGTAAAGAGGGTATGTCTATTTTGTCATTGTAATAGATCGCATGAGGTGCACACAACGAGTTAAATCCTGATATAATGATTGCAAAATTAAATGCAGCCTGCAGTACTGAAACATAAATGCCTTCAATTACAATTTCTTTGCACAGCTTATACTACCGTAATATTTATTTACATTTTTTCTGTTGCATGGAACAAAGTATAGTAGCAAACGCTGCTCCTTGCGAGAATCCCAAGATACCATCGAATGGTCCAGATTCTTGAAATACTTTCTCAATCGAAGCTACACTATCTTCGAAACCTACGCATAATTTACTTGGTACAGTTGCTTTGAATACATGGTCCTCTGTATTGAACCACCATCCGTATCCTAAAAAACAATATAAATTACCATTTAAAATCTGGCCACTCGTACAGTCGTGTAAAAACTCGGCGAATGTTGATTTTACAAAGACAACATATTGTTTGAATGATACCTTCCTCTGACCCATCAATACCAAAGTTAATTTTTATCGGCACATTGTGCGGTGCTCTCAAAAGCACAAACTCCACTTCTTTCTTGAATCCTTTCCTCAAGGAGCCCAGTTTCGTGTAGAAAATAGTGTCTGATTGAGCATATCCATGAATGGCAAGTATCTAAAATGTACATTTCATAAGAACGATGTATATATTGCTTTGTACTTAGAATTGTTAACAATTTTTCACCTTTAATTTTGTATTTGCCATAGCATTTGATGGATGTGTAAGTTGATTTGTATACATATACAGGTTGTCTGGATCTTAGACTACATATCTTATAGACCCGCTTCGAATAACATGCCGCGTTCCAAGATTAATTCATCTACCAGACGACGGATGTGGGCAAAGTGCTATAGTTTGTTGAGAATTCAGTATATATATATTTATGGAAACTGCAGCTGTAACATATATTTTATTTCATTACTCGTTCATTTTTACTTTACTTACTTACTTACTTAGTTTATTTCCTAACAACTTACTTATTAAAAGAAAAGAAGGAATAAAATGCTTGCTTGTGAAAAAAGATATATTATTGTATCATGGTTTTGTCGTTCCTTACAATCCTTTATGCAACAAGTTTGCATAATATTTTATTTTATTTTTTATATTATATTTTAAATTATCGTGTGACGTGAGTTGTGGGCACCAGATACTCCGTTATCTTGGAACACTATGCCGGATCTATAAGTATATATATTATATGTATAATATATGATCTATATATATAAGACCTACATCACCTGAAAAATAACTATAAAATGCAATTTATAATTGGTGCACGATGAATTCAGTGGAATTTGATTTATAAAACCGTAAAGTAAAGGGGAGATTTTTATTTAATCGCAAATCTATAAGAATATGAATTTATATCCGCACACATGTATTCCACGTTCAAATAATGCAGATATAGTATTTATAGCGTAGGTAACAGAAGACTGAAATATTGTTTCTTGAGAAAAAAACCTTCTGAATCAGGACTATTAGGGCAATGTGTCTATATCGATGGAGGTGTTCAATGAAAAATGAATCGATTCGAAATTTTGCTGCATATTACGCGCGTGCCGCTTTAGAAGTCGCGTATAGATCTTCTAGAACGTGCTAGAAGTTTTTCGGATCTGCAGAGGCGACGATCCACTCAGTTCCGATCTATCGGAGATTCGGAGGTGATCGGAGGCAAGAATTGTGTTCTCAAGACTCGTGTTCTCCTATGACGTACAGTGTCAAACAAAATTAATTGAAACACAAGCCTGCCTCCTCTCTCATTCAAATCGAATTGGAAATGTCGCAAGAAGCAACATTGTTACACTGCTATAACCGTGGTTGTGGGAAGAAGTTCGATCCCAATAACAACAAAGAAGGTATGTCATTCAATTTCGTGTGAGAAAAGCTTGCAAGATAAGATGATTTCCTGTCTGAATTTTGTGATCCCACTTCCAGACGATTGTGTTCATCACCCTGGCCACCCAGTGTTTCACGACGCGTACAAAGGCTGGTCTTGTTGCAACAAGAAATGTACAGATTTCACAGAATTCTTAAATATTAAGGGCTGTACCAAATCGTGCCACTCGAACGTCAAACCACCGGAGCCCGAGAAATCTGTGGCGGATAAGTCGAAAGCCAATGAAGTGATAGAAGTGATTGCTAAGCCTCTTAATAATGTACCTGTTCTGCAAAGGCCTCCCTTCGACACTCCACAAGTTACTTTAATGCCGACCGTGTCGCCTGCGTTGTTAGAACAAATTAAGGGACTAAAGTCGTTAGAACTAGGAACTGCGTCGGAAGCTAACATTCAAATAGGACAGGCCTGTAAAAACAATGCGTGTAAAGCTAGGTACAACGGGCCTGAATCTAATAACGAGATCTGTAATCATCATCCCGGCACGCCTATCTTCCACGAAGGAATGAAGTATTGGTCCTGTTGTCAGAAGAGAACTACAGATTTCTCTACGTTCTTGGAACAACCAGGTTGTACGCAAGGACAACATACTTGGATCTCCAAGGTAAAATGAGAATTTTGATTATTCCCGTACATTGCGAAATATATGAATAATTTGATTCCTTTTCAGACTGCTGGTAAAACGAAAGAATGCAGATTGGATTGGCATCAAACAGGAACGTACGTTGTGGTCTCTGTTTTCGCTAAGAAGTATCTGCCAGACTTGTCCACAGTTAAGTTGAATCCTATACGTTTAATCGTGGATTTATCTTTCGCAGAAGATAATTCTAGGTATTCTCGCGACTTAGAATTAAGAGGGGTAGGTATCTGAAGTCTTGAACAATCTTTCAATTCAAGTATCACATATTTACAATTTGATATTTGCAGGTTGTCGATGTTGCACAAAGCAGCGTTAGTATGCTTCCTACTAAAGTAGAAATCAAATTGAGGAAAGCCGAGCCCGGCTCGTGGGTGAAATTATATTTCCCTAGAGAAGATAAGACAGAAATCGAAGAGAGCGTCAATAATGATGAGACCATCAGCGCACAAGTGGAGGCTGTCGATCTCAGTGATCTTTAAGCATGCGTATAGATTTCGATTCACGTGCTATGTTATATTTAAGGAGGATACTTTAATTTTAAGGTGTAAAGATATATTATTTTCCTAATGTTGTCGGAATTACGTTTCCGAAGAGAGAAATGGGTATACGTCATGTTCACTTTGTTATTTTCATAGGGGAAGAGACTCGAGAGATCATTAAACATTCATATTTAACGCGTTCTCTTTTATTTACGATTCTCCCAAGGTCAATAAATCATTTTCCATTTGATCTGTGTTTCATTATATATGGATCAGAGTTTCAGAATGATCAGAACCGAAATCGGCTCTATAAATTTATATGTTCCAAGGTTCCGATGAACCTACTTGAACTGAGTCACAGAAGAATAACGGTATTATAGATTACTTTTGTATCACGAGGAATGTTCGGTGCTGGACCGCAAGAGCGCAGCACTCGTATATTCTGAATTTTGCCATAAGCAATTCGAGATGAATGAAATATCATTCAACACGTTGTTTCCAATTATTAAACGTTAAAACGTTCAAAAATCAAACGGAACTCTATTTCGATTAGAATCGAACCAGATTTAAAATCAAAATTATCGACTATGTTTTTTTTAAAATTGTTGACCTAATTACACACAGAAAGTCTTGATCTTAAAAATGACGTTCCGTATGAATGACATTTACAACCTTCGATAAGTAATTACACATATGAAAATAAAATTAAGCTACATATATATGTATAGATGTGTACAGATATATATACACACACATGCGTATATACATATATATATATATATATATATATATATATATATATATATATACGTGGGATAAAATTTGCGTTCAATATGATGCGTTTGCACACTAACGCGTTTTATTAATTTACTTTCGGAAGTGTACGCGTTTAAAAAAATATATAATTACCATTTGATTTAATGACGCATACAGTTCGTAAAGATTTGAATAAATTGATTAATGTTTTATCGGCTGGTTTTACAGCACCGCTCTATCTCGCATGTATCAGACACTTTTTAACGGGTGTTATAAATGAACTGTGACTATGTAATATTTCGTTTCCGAATCGTTAAAAGAAAACGCGTCTCGCCTACGTGTACATATGTTTCCATTAATTATGAACTAGTTCACGTATATACATCGCTGTCTGTCACAAACTATTTCCGTCATCTCGCAGATATATTTGTAGATGAAAATTTTGATAAAAGTGTTCTTTTTTTCCATGTAAATAGTCATCATTTCGTTCTGTTTGTGTTTCGTATTAAAATCAAGGTGAGAGCAGTGACAAATGAGTGACCAAGAAAAAGACAGGAATGGCGATCTGAATTTTCCTTTTGCAATGTAACGGAGAAAAATATATATATGGGATCGTTCTTTCCACGCAGATCTTTATCATACGTGTAAATAACATCCGTTCGTCTACGTCGGTGAAACACGGAGAAAAGTAATACAAATGTATTTTAGTTAACCGCTACGGTCTTCTTCGTCTTTATTGTCGTAAAAGTTTCACGGATTAAATACCTATACATATATTTATACATATATATATTATATATATGTATATATATAAAATTCTTATTTACAAAAACTGGACAAACTGTCTGAGGAAACCTGTAGCATTAACATTTCGTACAGTTTCCTAAATCGACGAACAGTAAACCCCTGCTATTTTCGTTCGCATAAAAATTTCTACGGATAATAAAACATACGAACACATACAGACATATGTCACTATGTGTTTCACAGTGGTATTATTATTGTTTTAGGATTGATTGCTATTTTCTTACTTGCACAAGTTAATCCTAAATTATAGAGATGACTCTTATTGAGGGTGTCGGAGACGAAGTCACAGATTTTTTTATTGTTGTGGTCGTGCTCTTGATAGGCTGGCTTGCCTGGTGTTCTACAAGTATTACAGATCAGCCGTTAATACGCACAGTACTTATTTTGCAACATCGTACACGCACACAATTCGCCGAGCTTCGATCTACTCATGCCAGTGAGTTCTTCTTCGATCGTCACCCAGACATGGAAATAAGAGAAGAAGAATACGAAGAACCGATCACAGTCGAGAGCAGCGACAATGAACAAAGTCATGCCGAACCGTCTGTTACAAGTAATGTATCCTATTTAAAGGGGTAGACTCGTTTCTAAGACTGCAAGGGTACGATAATGCAGAGACAGGGTTTTTCAGTAGTCTAAAGCGCTAGATAAAAGATCAATCTAGGTCGTGATCGCCCTCAGAAGTCCTATTTTTACATTTATTTATTCTAATTCATTATTTGCAGCAGGTACGAACGGCGGAGTTTCTCCGGAAACACTCAGAACACCCGAGGCAACCGCTACGGAGGAAGTGCTCATCGAAGCTATGGACTCGTTTACCAATGATGAACGACCCAAAGTGAACGCCGCAGGGGAAAGCAACGTACTACCGTCGACAAACGACGATACGATAGAATGTCCAGCTGAGAATCTTTCTGCGAATAACGCGAATGAAATTAGCGTGAAGCTGATATTTATTAACGATGATCAGAAAGTAGTCACCGGTAGCCTGAAAGAGTTGCTGGGAGACTTTAAGAGGTTGCTATCTTGAAAGTTCTCTGTATGTAAACGATACAAAAGTCTAATCATGTTTTATACTATTGCAGGAGACATTTCCAAATGGAGCTTGAATCACAGAAAAAGGTGCGATTAATATTTAAAGGCCGGGTATTGCAGCCTGATAATCAAACATTGGAACAATGCGGATTGTACAATAACTGTGTAGTTCACTGCCTGGTGCATCAGCCTGGGCTTAACTCTGCATCACCGCAAACATCGGCGTTGAATAATTCATCGTCGATTTATTTCAATCCTCAATCGTTCTCGGACATACCTGCTGGTACAGGGATCCGTTCGGTACATAACGAATGGAATTTGAGTAGACTGTTAGTGAGCATCTTTACGCTGATGTTATGTTTAGCTTGGTATTCTAAATACCACTATGCTCAACTTTTTACCGCGACCACCACGCTTGCATTATACGCGCTCACCGCAATATTCTCGGCTTCATTGTTCAGCAACTACTTTCCGAACCACGATAGTATCAGAAACATTGAATAAATGTAAATTAGCCGTGTCAAGAAGTACTTTTTTCGAACATGATTTTGTAACAGTAATATTAACATCGTTTGAACGTGTATGTTTCTAACATTACGAAGAGAACATGGTGGCTTATTGTGATTTTTATCGATTGTTCTAAAACAACTCGTTTGAGTACGAAATAAATACACACCTTTATATGTGTATATATATACATGTATACATATATAATATAGAGAGTTTAGTACGGCCGCGTTTCCGTTGAAATGAATTTGTAATATATTCGAAATTAATTTATGTACGTAGAAAGGCTTTTCGCTGAGTTAACATAATGGTATAATAGATTAAGAGAGAACCCCCGTGTCACATGAAATTTGTATCGAGAAATCTTTTAGCGAGTAGGCGATACTTGTTCGTTTCAATATATGTGAAATTACTCTTTGATAAATATTATTCGATTGTTGAATTAGTTGTGTAATAAATATTATGTACTATGGTTACAATGGTGCTGTATTATATTGCTACTTTCAAACAAACAAGTTTTGTTACGTGTTTCGTCGGTGAACATCAATTTGTATAAAATTTATATAGGTGGCAGTTACCGTTAGAATGGAACATTTAATTTCAGCGCAAGAAAGTTGTAACATTACAATTCTAGAACATGAAAGTTAAATGTGAACATATTTTCTAAGCACCATTCTATTCATTGTTACTGAGATATAAAAGAGATCAAGAGTGTATATATATACATAATTCATAAACGCATTAAAAGTAATCGTGATTGTAACTATTTACTGTGAGATACACTTCTTATCACTTCCAGAAAATTGAAAATTTCGTGACTGTTTCTTGCGAATAGCGCCAACAAAGGCAGCGATTTATAATGGACGAATTCGAAGAGAGGATTTCTATTACCTCCGTACTACATTGTACTATAGTATTTTCTAGAGAAATGTAAGTACGTAACATTATCGCAGTTGTTTTACTGAATGTGAATAAATAATCTATATACAATATATTTCGCTGCATTCGTATGTTTTTTAGTATATGAATCTATATGTACAATGTAAATGCATTTATTTTTCGCGTATAGCCGAAGGGGAGCCGAAGGATGTATGTAATAGTTAGACAGCGGATTTTATGCATTTATAACAAAAATTAGTAGGTGCAAAATGAAACTATTTATTAAACATATTAAGAAAGAAAATAAATTTCCATTTCACTCCGGTTTTTGTTGCAATTCGCACAGAAAATTTTTATTTTGCATAAAAATCCGCTGTCTAGTAATAGTATTAAAAATGTACTTACTTAGCGTACGCATTGTAGTCGTTTATTATCTTTTTATTATACAAAATTATTAAAATTACACATTGTTCTTTCGCCGAAAAAAAAAAGAAATTTTTCGATCCTATGTAAAATAAATAAGTATAGTTCGTAGACGAAATCAGCAAATTGGACTACAATATTTCCGGTGAATAAATAAACGAGAAAAAGAAATTAAGTTAACTTAACTTCAACGTTTTGCCATGCAAATGATTCAACACAGCAGGTAAAGGCTCGGAAATCGTTGCTTTACCGAAAAACAGATTCAATCGTTGTTTCAACATTGCATGATCTAAACAGAAACTTCCTTTTGGATTTTCTAGAAAGATAGTACCTTTAGCCGTAGAACTATCTACATTAATATATCTACAAGCGGGTACTGATAAAATAGTCGACGATTGATTTGCGGGTGTTCCAGCTTTCAATATTTGTATAGTTTGTTTATGTAGCAAGGAAATATTAGTTATTCCCGACAATGGCTTATTATCGATGTACATTTTATAAGGACAGCCATGAATACCGAACAGCAATTCAACCTCGCGCGTTAACTGTTCGTACGAAATAGGAGTTAACGTTTTCGGAGCTTCTAATAAAATAGTACCGACAGAACTTGTAGCGCCAAGTCTCGGTTTTATATCCACAACTTCAACATTTACGTATTTTAACAATGGTTCTGCATTCGTCGTATCATTCCGATGTCCAGATTTGACTAGAACCAATTTCATATTCACTCCCTTGATCTTCTGCATTTCCTCTATAATTACGCTTGCTCCTTTCGGCATTTTTAACATATCTTCCTGCGGCGTTTTAGTCGAATTCTCGATAAACTCTTTATGGCTAACGATCACTTTTGTCAGATTACTATTCTTATCTTGAACATCGTAATACGCAATCGCCTCGTCCGACGGAACCAGCTGAGCCTTCTTCCTCAATTTCTGAACCCTATTGATCACTTCCCTCGCTATTCCTTCGTTATGCATACTCTCATCCGGAGTAACGTCCAACAGAATTAAAACGTTTCCTTCGCTATGCGCTTCATATTGTTTCGATAATTGTTCGGCAGCTGGTCCAGTGAAGCTGAACATCAAACGTAGATCCTGTTCTCCCAGTTTGTGTCCCTGCACCACAATCTCTTTCGTCTCAACGAACGTTTGCAACTGTTCGTCGGAAAGTTCCTTGATAGCTTGAGTCACAGATTTAAACTCTCCCTTGAGACGGGCTCCAAGTATTTTATGATCTGGCTCTGCTCTCAGCGTAACACCGTACTTCTGCTTATCCGTGGTAACTGTTAATTCTTTCACATTCAGCTCTTCGAGGACGTATGCCTTTAGAGAGACTATCTCCTTCAATACTTCAGGGTCTTGATGAATTACCACGATTTCTGGCAATGGATATTTAATAGGCATTGTTTTCCTGTCTCTCACGACGCGTCCCAGTTCGATTACCGTTTGCATGTACGACACAGCTTTCTCGATGTTCTCGTTGATTATCTGCGAGCAAGGCTGAGGTAGCATTTGGTAATGAACGCTGTCCATATTCGTCTTGGATGGCGGAAGTAATTTTACCAAATGCTGGAACATAAATTCTGCTAGAAACGGTGTGAACGGCGCGTTTATACGTACCATAGTGTAAAGAACAGAAAACAACGTGTTCAACGCTTGCTGGCAATCGGCTAAACCGCCGTCGCCTTTGATACGCTTTCTATTCATTCTTACATACCAATTAGTGAGATTATCTATGTACTTCACCAAGTGCGGCACCACCGTGTACAATTTATAAGCTCGCATCTCTTTTTTAACGAATTGCAATAACGTCTGAGTGAAGGACAGAATCCATCTGTCCATTATATTACTAGAAGTGACGTCTTTAGCATCGTCGTACACAAACGTAGTTTTCTCTTCTCTCTCGAATCTCTCGATGTTCTGCATTAAGAATCTGAACGCGTTGTACCAAGGTAAAAATACATCCTTTATAACATCTCGAACCCCTCCCTCCATGAAACGTAGATTCTCAGCCCTCACAACGGGCGAGTTAATTAGATACAAACGAAGAGCATCCGCTCCGTATTTGTCCACGATCTCTATTGGATCTGGATAATTCTTCTTGCGTTTGGACATTTTCTGTCCGTCGGAGGCCAGTATCAAACCATTGGCGACAAGATTTTTAAACGGAGCTTTCCCGAAGAGAGCAGTCGATATAACTAAAAGAGTGTAAAACCATCCGCGAGTTTGATCGATACCTTCGCCGATGAAATCAGCTGGGAAATTATCTTCGAACTCCTTTTTACGTTCGAAGGGATAGTGCATCTGTGCGTACGGCATGGAGCCAGATTCGAACCAGCAGTCAAAGACCTCGGGCACCCTCTTCAATGGCGGATGTCCAGGTCGTTTCGAGGGAATGATCAAGTGGTCTATGCTTTCCCTATGAATATCCGTTATCTTTGTATTCGTTAGCTCTTCCAATTCTGCAATGCTTCCCACGCAAACCACCTCCTGTCCATCTTCTGAAATCCACAAAGGAATCGGATTACCCCAATAACGGTTCCTGCTAATAGCCCAATCACGAGCGTCCCTCAACCAATTGCCGAACCGTTTCTCTTTAACGTATTCCGGCATCCAGTAAGTACTGCTGTTGACTGCGACAAGTTTATCTTTCATCGACTCCACTCGAATAAACCAAGACGGTACGGCTTTGTAAATCAATGGAGTGTCGGATCTCCAACAAAACGGATAGCTGTGCTTGGTAGAACCAGAATGGATCAATCTTTTATTCGTTTGGAGATACTTAATGATTTCTTTGTCAGCATCTTTTACATATTTCCCAACAAAATCGCTAACTGGTTCTGTGAAACATCCGCAGCTATCGATAGGACAAATCATTTCTTGATCCCTCGTTACCACTCCAGCCGCTAGACAACACCTGTAATCATCCTCGCCGAAATAAGGAGCCTGGTGAACAATACCAGTACCGGTTTCGGCGGTGACGTAAGTGTCGTTTAATACTTTGAAAGCTCCTTTCTCCCTCAAGTGTAGAAAGTATGGGAAAGGAGGTACGTACGCCTTTCCCTTTAAATCCGACCCTTTCTTCTTACCTTGTACAGTGTACATATCTTTAGATTTGTATACAAGCTCTAAACTCGATTCTAATATAATATAGACGTTACCAGAAGTTTCATCTTTTACTTCTACGTATTCGAAGTTAGGATTACAACAAAGAGCCATGTTACTGGGTAAGGTCCAAGGGGTAGTGGTCCACGCAAGGATAGAGACACCGGGCTCGTCTACCAAAGGAAACGAGACTACTATAGAAGGATCGACTACTTCTTTATAGTTCTGTCCCGATTCGAAGTTAGACAGCGGCGTGTTACAGCTGGTCGAGAAAGGCATTACTTTAACGCCTTGGTAGACCAGACCTTTGTTGTACATCTCCTTGAAGATCCACCAAATCGATTCCATGTACCAAGGGTACAGAGTTTTGTAGTCGTTCTTGAAATCTATCCATCGACCGATTCTAGTTACGATGGACTCCCATTCGGTCGCGTATCGCATTACAATTTTTCTACATTCCTGATTGTAGTTGGCTATACCCATCTTGGCGACATCGTCAGGACCTTTGATACCCAGCGTTTTATCTATCTCGAACTCGACAGGTAAACCATGAGTGTCCCAGCCGAACCTTCTCTCCACATGATAACCAGATTGGTGAGCGTACCTTGTTAGGACGTCCTTGATCGTGCCGGCTAGTATATGCCCGTAATGAGGCAAACCGGTGGCGAAAGGTGGACCGTCGTAGAACGCGTATTTCGGTTTATCTTTGGACTGTTTTAGGCAGTTTTCGAAAACGTCCAGCTTCTTCCACAACTCCAAAATCGCCTCCTCCTCCTTTGGAAAGTTAATCGTCTCCGGCAGCTTTTCTATCATTTTTCTGAGGTAGTTTTACTCGAATATTTGCCAGAATTATTCGGTACCGGCTGGTACTCACGCAACAACAAGGTTCAAAATGTCATGCATGAAAGACACGTTACTTTACACGTAATCTTATCTCGGAGAGGTTAGCGTTATAAATCGTTACACGTGTGCCTGAGAAGGTGATATTTCTCTGTTCAGATATAGAGGTTGAGAACCTCATCCTTCAGGTTCAACTGGGTTCAACTTTCAAATCTTATCGAACGAAATACGATACAAATACAGATATCATGCAATATGCAACGTTCTAACCATTTCTAACGTTCTAATTGTCTAATAAATAAAACTAGCAATCAATTATTTATTGGTAACCTTTTAAATACTGCTGCTGTATACCTACGGCCTGTAGATTCATTTATAAATTGTAGATCATGTAATCTTGTACGATATTGCATTGCCGTATAGAACTCAATCTCTGATCTTCAATTCCTCCATATTGTTTAAACTGTTCGAGAAAAGATATAATCTGAAAGCTCGAACTGAAATTTCGTAGTAAATTATTTTCAGACAAATTACAATGCTATAATTCGAGATCAGCTTTTCAATCTTTTATTTCTTCTTCGCTTAGATCATAAATAAAACTGAATACAAATATACTTTTGTGTTTATATAAAGTTATATAATAAGTACGTCGGTAGGTCTTATGAAATATACGTGCTGCGATTGATTTGGTGCATTCTCACTTAAATTAGTTGTGTGTAGACTGCGGATCTTTATGCGAAATAAAAATTTCTTACCTGAATTGCAACAAACTGTGCAATTCGTATTAGTAGGTTCAAAATAATATAACAGTACGTTCAAATTTTCCTAATGTTTTTGCTATTTTACTTACTCATTTTTGTGATAAATGCATAAAATCCGCAGTCTATTTATGTGTATATATTACTGTAGACGTCGTTCAAATCATATTTGTGTACATAACAAAGAAGAAATGTAATGAGAACATGCGTGACTAGAAGTTTCGTTACACAGAAATAATTTACGATTGTTGGGAAACTTGTTGCATTCTCTGCCTTTGTAGATCTATGTAAATGGATTGTCTGTGTTCGTCAGGATGAATAAGTTCTTCCGTATGCTTCCAGCGCCATTTCTTCTCGCTTTCCTTGATGCGCCTGTGATCGATGTAACTGATAACGCAACTAGTCGGAATCCATACGATGGCGCTTATAATGATAACTGCCCCTACTATATTGTCTTTCAAAAATCGCATCACTTTATTAATATTTATATCCTCGATTATATCCCAGAATCTTTCGACCACGTCTTGAATCGTCTTCTCACAGATACCCTAAAAGTATTCTCAAAATTTTAGATTCGCACATTTACAAATTACAGCTGATATTACCTTATTGCAGAAGCCTTGAATGCACGGGGTTCCGTCGGGTAAAATATCTTGAGGATCTATGGGGAAGCACGTCTCGTTCAAGCTCATTCTACAGCATCTTTTGCACGCGTCTCCAACTGTGAATCAGAATTCAGAAACTTAGATTTTATGGGAGATAATAAATATAAGTATTGAAAAGATAGTACAAGATAAAAGAGTGGGAAATATAGTAGACTGGCTTAGGAGGAGAGAGGGAGAGGCAATATTTGATGTAAGGTATTAGGTAGGATAGATTGGCATCGATTATAGATAATTAGGTATAGGGACGGGTGTCGTAAGACAAACATTGTAAACCAAGTCCAATTTCTAAACTTAGATTTTACGGTACGCCGAATAAGTTAACGGCAAGTGACCATACTTGTGTCGCACATGCAGCTTTGCAAGCCTTGCGTCTCGCAGTACGGTACACATTTTCCAAGCCTGCATTGACCTCTCTCCAGACAACCTGTTCCATCTTTCATAGGTGGGGATCTAGGGCATTCGCTGGACGCTCCCGTGCAACGTGATTCTTGTTCACAAGTAGCATATTGAGCGTCTCTACACTTCACACCAAGTGGCATGAACGCGCATCCTTGGCAGCAAGGTGAATTCTTGTCGCTGAAATTTACGTTCCATGTTTATCACGTTTCGAAGAGAATTGAGAAGATTATATTTCTACACACCTACAAACTGCTCCCTGACTGATACGTAATTTACAATTTTTATCGCAACAGGCATCGTTATCTTCGGTTCCAAGTAACCCAGCGTCGCATTCTTCGTCTCCTTCGACGCGCAGATTACCGCAAAACGATTCTTCCGGTTCCGAGAAACAACGACCTGATTTCGCTTGTAGAACCTTCCGAATGGATCTTAAACTACAGGGTGAAAAACGCTGCAGAAATAATATAATTAGTACCAGTCTTTCAATTAGAATATCTGCTGTCCGATGATAGTTTACCTTATTATTCACATCATATCCGCTAACACTGTATGTATACATTAAGTACGATCCTCCTTGACTAGCACTCGGACTGCATTCCTATTAAATTTCCACAATTTTCAAGCAATTAGAAACCTATAGACGTGATCATCTTTTCTCTAACGTTTTACTAAATAATGAGTGCTCTACCGTTACATCTGGATCATGTTCGGAACCCCAATTATGCCCAAACTCGTGTGCAGTAACTAAATCCGCTTCTCTGGTAATTACCCTTTGCCCATAATGATTTCTACTAGAACTCAGTCCCGAATTAAGATACAGCGTGTAGCCGTTCTTAAAATACTCTGCAACAGTGTTCGTTGAAGTTTGCTTGAATATTCGCGGACGAAAAATATTGAAACGTCTTTCAATGTACCTGGTGTGCAAATTCCACCCACTGAGTTTCTACGAGGTGAACCTACATACGCTAATCCAAGTATACCACCTTCGAATTTCAAGTCGGTGAACAAATGAGCCAAGCAAAAGTCCTTGTGACTGTATTCCCGGCTGAACACCTGAAAACGCACGCTGTCGTAATTATATTAATTACGAAACATTTTAAACGGAGACTAAAAGATGTACCTCTAGCAACGTGCGCACGTCCCACTTTTCTCTGACCATATTATAATGCGTTTCACCGCCTCTCACGCGAGTTGGCTCGCTGTGGACAACAATTTTCTTAATAACGAAACCCATTCCTTTAAAGCCATCCTGCTCTTGCCGATCTTGCCACAAGGTATCGTTATAAATTTTATGTACTCTATCGATTAAGCTTATCTGCGAAGGATACAAAAGAACATTATCGTGAAACAAGACGGAGCGACAGATTCTCATAGGAATATAGTTCTACCAAATAATTGATTGTTGTTTTTGTACTGCTAGCGCCCATCTCTTGATAAAAACGATAATCAGCGACTAGCAACAAAGGGCATCTTGTTTTCGTCGGTGTATACTCGTACGTCTCCGTTTGTCTTTTTATTCTGGAATGTTTGTCTTCTGTAGCTCCTCTGATTTCTTCCGTGTTATCTATCGGAATGTCTGTAATATATACAGACGACTGAATAAAAGCAGAGCGTTGTTTAAATAAGTATCTACGACAGAGAGTGACTGACCTAATTCTTCTTTCACGTATCCACAAGTCTTAGGAGCGCCGTGAGTATGTCCCTCCCCATTCTCTATATGCTCCCAACTTAATTTAACGTCCGACGATTTGTAAACAATCATCGTTTCGTTACCTAAATGAGGCAGGTGCCTCCAGGATGGCTAAATACAGAACATAGTTGTAATTATTGTGAGAAAGAATCGTTTTTATTCAAATAATACCTCAATGTGAAACGTTTCGTCGTCTATTGTAATACTGGCAGTAAGAATCCCATCGTCGATATGCACTTGCGCGTGAGAGTCAATCTCACCGAATACACGTCCGTGATAAAACCTTTCGTGGTCTGAAATATTAGAGTTTGTCAGCGTGTACCGCATAAATGCACGCGTGTTATTTTACCTAGATGAACGGTTCTCTCTTCGCCATCGCCGTTCACTTCGTACGCTTTGAATTTCGAATGAATCACTTCTCTTCTCGGTGTTAGAATTAAACGAAAATATCTGGAAAAGGGAAAAACGTTACACGGACGGCCATCGATGGGTCTGTTTCGATCCAGACATTTTTATACTGGTGTCACCGACTAAGTAAGTAAAAAATTGCAAAGGAATTGCAAAGAAAATTGCTCTTTTTATTTTTTAAACCATGCTATATGTGATAACAAACAGAGTAATCTCTACTGGTCACGATTCGTGGTTCACCCTGTATAATTTTCGTAACATCTTACCGTCCATGGGAGTAAAATTCCAATTCGCTTATTTTATTATAAGGATGATAACTGTGTTGGATACCCCGCTTGACAATTTTGTGTTGCAAATGAGACGAATGTAGAGTCTCGTAGTACCTCAAGTTTCTATGAAGTCCGTCGACAATGACATCTTTTTAAAAATGAATTATTATGGATTAATTAGGATTTATTGGAATTACGGATTAATCGAGAATACTTACTACTGTGGTGAATAACAAAACACACGCAATATATCAGCAGAGTGATTTGAATTTCCATGTTTCACACAGACGTCTCACAATACTGATACATTCCGGTTTTATTGCAGGGAACCTATTTCATGTTGCACATATTATTTTTTTTAGATTATCTCAGATAGGTTCCCCAAACAAATTACTCATTGTCAAATCATACTGGTATCAGCTGATACCAGAAACGAGAATGCTTGTCGTTTCAATGCAAGTATAGTCTGGTAGGCTTCTGGACGAGAGGCGAGAGGGGGCTCCAAACGAGCGTGTTACGTCGAACCACAACTGTTGCCATCTATATAACGTAGCGGGAACAAATAGGAAAATTCGGGTCTCTTCCTGGGCGTTGATTCGTCCTCCGGCTGCTGCTCGATGGTGATTGGTGGTGGAGGTGCGCGCAAGGGAATGGGGTTGATGCGAGGGTGAACCAGGGTGAACGGCCGCAGAAACAGAGGTCGCGGGCGTTTTCTACGCAACCTAAGGGGAATTTGTTTATGGGGTGCACGTGCACTCGGTGCGTCTCGTACCTACTGTCGCCGTTTGATCCCTCCAAACAAAAGTCCTTTGTTTGGAACGGAACTTTATGATTTGAAGTCCTTGAAGAGGCTGGGAGTCGTTTCTCGGGTCCGTTTTACTGCTCTGTCCTTCATTTAAGGGATAATCCGGTCGAAGTGTTTTAATGTTAACCCTTTGCACTCGAATGGTGACTCTGAAAAATTGCCATACCATTCTTCAAAACAGATTTAATATTATTAAAGTCTGTATTCTATAAATCGTAGGAAGCTCAACTGTGGTATGAGAAAACAGATTCAATTTCACGTGCACAATGCAAAAAAGATTACATAGGATAAAAGTGATCTGGGCTGAAAGAAATGATTTTCAAATTAAAATTGCACTTTGCCCATATTCGTCATCTGGCAGATGAAGTAATCTTGGAACACGGCATGTTATTTGAAGCCGGGTCATGACAACGGAGCAGGTGGCGTCTTTAAACGTCAAACGAATGATTAGGTTACGCGATTTCCAGTGGAAATAACTGCTGAAATAAAGTGATAAAATGGGTCGAACAGATTGGGAACGGATATTGGCGTCAGATCCATCATCATTAACCGATGATGATATAGAAGATTTGTATCCTACGTTAATTAGCTGCGATGTCGACGAAATCAGTGATGTTCATAACCTACGAACTCTGATGAAGCTGTCTCAAGAAATTCTGCAGTATAAGGATAATCAAGTAAGAATAAATATTTCCACGTCTTAAAATAGTATTGATAAATTATATCTATCGTAACAAATTTATTCCTTTAGGTGTATATTCTTTTTTAAAAAATGGCTCTAAATTAGACACATTGTTGTTATATTTGCATTAAACAGACGACGTGTAATTGTTAATATTCTTTTCTGTTAGGTAGAATCGTTGCTCTTAGAATGCGGCGAATTAAAACAGAGCATATCCTCTATGAAACCAGAACCGGCTAAGCGTAGGAAGAAAGGTAACTGTATTTGGAATTAAACTGTTTCTCAATTCATTTTAATTTACAAGTACAATGCTATGAAAAATCACATGCAAATTTCTTTGTGTAGAACAGGATTCAACTATTACACAACACGAAACCAATGACTTATCTAAGGTAAGATATTCTACTAGCTGTGTAAGAGATATATGTTTATAGTAATGTTTCTAAAAAAATGTATGTAATCATTTTAAGCATTTGGATGGATCAGAGAACAGTGAATTAGCTGGCAAAAATATGAAAATTAAAATTCTGATGTCTGAGTTGGAGGTAAGTGTAATAGAAAAGAAATGAATATTTATTTGTAAGAATGAAAATGAATGAATATCTATTTATAAGAACGAAAACTTTTGCATTGACCTAATATAATTGAATACTCTTCATTTGTACTATTTGTAGAGTTTAGAGAAAGACAATGCTACTTTAAAAGAACAACTAACAACATTGACCCAAGAGATGAGGGATGCTACGCAAAAGATGAACGAAATGACGGAGGAATTGTCTTCTGTACAAATTAAATCTGTAGAATACAAAGGTAGCTGGACATGACTCTGTTCAATGTTAATAATCGTAAGTCCGCAATCAAACCGAAGGGAATCTTGCTTTCAGAAAAGATATGTTACTTGGAACAAGAGAACGCTGCATTAGTTGTTCAAATCGAAGAAGTGACGGCTCAGCAAATAGATAGGGATAAAGCAATAGATGAATTTGGTGCAGCGATTGATACTAGAATTAACGAATGGAAGGTATAAGATTCTCTTGACTACTTAATGTTAATTGTATCCTCGTTTTCATAAAAATTAAATTAGGCTGTACTAGATGAGAAAGATACAACGATTCAACAACTACAAGAAAATTTGTCACAGTCGGTTATGCAGTCTATAGTCACCATTCAGGAACAGGACAAATCCGAAATAGTTAATTTAACTAGAGAGATAGATTGTCGTGATAAAATTATAACTGAATTAACAACGAAGCTTCAGGAGGCTGCAGTCGAAATTAATGAAAGTGCTGCATTGATTGAGAAATTGAAAACAGATGCTCAGAAGTATGTACAATAATATTGGCGATAGAGTTGGATTTATATATATTTCATTAATGTTTTGTGTAGAGCTGGAAAGAGTAGTAAAAGAAGAGAGGTGAAAGATTTGTTGAAAAAGCTGCATGACGCAAACGAGCAGGTATCGAAACTGCAAATGAAGATAATCGAGGCAGAGGAAGATGCTAATTCGAGAAGTAGTCAAGTCAGTTTCCTATATGCTAGCATGCAACAATTGTTAATGAAGTTTTTAATCATGTTTTTATTTAGTTGTGTGAAGCATTGGCAACTTTAAAAAAGTATGAGGACGAAAACGAAGCGTTAACAAGTGCCCTAAACGAAATAAAGGAGTTAAAGGCTGCTTTGAAAGATAGAAATGAGCACATAAGAGAGTTGATTAACATTGTCAATAAATTGGAGATGTTAAATTCGTACCAAGAAATGGAGATTATAACTCTTAGGTAATTATACGTTGCTGAGGAATGATAAAAATAATAATATTAATTATTGAAACTCTCAGGGAAAAGCTGGGGATCCCAGAGGACGAATCAGTATCGATACAGAATATTTTAGAGAAACGCAAACAGGAAGCGAAACGAATGAAAGAACTCGTGCAACAAAACAAGATGCTTGTTCAAGAAAATTTGGAAATGAAGTCTGACGTAAGATTAAGACATTAATCAATGAGTTTCTATTGTTCGACTGAAATTAATATTTTTTAGATGAGGGTAATGAAATACAAACTGAACACAACTTCCAAAGAGTTCGATTTTTCAGGCAGTACTGTAGACGGTAGCGAAGAGTTCTTACATTCGACTAAACTGATCGAATCTGATTCAAAATTGCCACATAGTAAATCGAGAATGTCTACACTGCAACAGAATCTGCAATTAGTTATAGAAGAGAACGAGGCCTTGAGAACAGGCATGCACGAAATTCTGGATTGTATTCGTACCCAAGATGGTGAATTTTCACTAGTTTTAATGGTACTTTAATGATGCACTGTTTTCTGCCCCTTTTTCACCCTGAAACTCTCTAACTTCCAACTATCTTTAACTCACCATCGCTACGAGACACTTGTATATTAACCACGTTTACGAATTAATTTCGGTGGAAAAATCTGTCGACTCCTAATTAAAATCTTAAACTCTGAATCAAAATGTATTTCATAATTTATCTTGTATTTATTGTCTATACAAGTGAGACAAATATATTTGGGACAGAATTTTCTCTCAGACAGATACATTAGGTTAAGAGTCCTCGTTGTTCGCTGAATGTACGAGCAATTACAGTTTAGTATTTAATTATGTAATATCGCAGGTAAAAGCTTAGTCGAAATACAGTCTACTACGTTAGAAAGACTGCTGGAAGCACTGGACGTGAGACACTTGGCTGGCTGGTATCATCCGGCTATGAGGTTGCAGGAACACCTAAACGTTGTGCAGGGTACTAACGCAGAGTTGAGAGGTCAACTAAAGCTGTTGAGGTACGCGCATAAAACATTAGTAACTATGCCGAGCAACACATTCTACGAATTAGTACGAAATACATTAGTTATCAATAGACTGATGAACAGATTGAACAGAAACTAAATCGAATGTGTTATTTCTTCCCTTAATGATTTTAATAGAGGAGGAATCATGCATATTGACATCTTCGTCTACCCAATTGTACTGTAAATGCATAAAGATCCGCAGTCTAGTTTATCAATCTTGAAATACACTAATTGCAGAAAAGAGCTGCAAAGAAAGGACAACATACTCCAAACCCTGGCCCTGAACAAGGACACGAACATTGAAAAAATATACGCGGAGGAATCTGACAACGAGAAGATGGCGATGTATTTGACCGAGATGAAGAAATTGCAGGAAGCTTACGAGAATCACGCTGAGGAGTGGAGTAGACAAAAGGATTCGCTGTCCCAGCAGAATGATAAATTAATAAATGACATTGAGAAGTTGAGATTACAGCTAGAAATTTACGAGAAGAGCGCACAAATTTTGGAAGAAGGCGACGACGAGGTGAAGAAAGCTTTCGCTATTAAAACGAAGGAGTATGTTGAAGCTGCTGGGGAAGTTCTTGTTACGAGCAGGAAGAACGATGCTCTTCAGCAATTGTTGAACAGAGAGACTGCGAGAGGCTACCAAGAGCAAAAGGAAGCCATAAAGAATGAGACGAATCTAAGAAGATCACTGGCTGATGCGAATAAACATAATCAAATCATGGAACGAGAAATTTCTACATTGAGAAGCAATTTGCTCAATTCTGTCAGTAAAACGATTTACAACGAGCTGAAGGAGAAGCATCAGGAGCTTAGTATACGAGTTAGGAATTTATTTGAGAACAGTATCGCCTTGCAAGATGATAAAGAAGTGCAGGCGTTGAAGAGTGAGTTGGAGCTAGTAAAACAAGAGAAGAACCGGATCGTGGACCTGATGAAGAAGAACATAGCTTACGAAAATGAAGAGGATTTGTTACGTCAGTTGAAGGAAGCCAATGCGAATGAATTATTAGAAAAGCAACGAGCCGATCATGTAACTAGCCTGCATGAAATTTTGCAAGTCCAATTAGCGAAGTGCGAGGAGAATATCAAAGATGTCGTCGCAGCGAAATCAGAGTTGCAAGAGGAGTTGATTATACTTCACAAGAGGCTGTCGAAAGAAATGTCTTTCGAGAAGTCTGAGCAATTCGATGATAATAAAATAAAGGAGCTGAAGAATAACATCGAGGAGTTGAAGCTGGAGGTTCAGAGTCTGAAGAAGCTGCTCGAGGCGTCTCGGGAAGAGGCTGAGAAGCAGTACTCGTTGAATTCGATGAAGACTTTGGAGTTGGATAATTTGAGGCACCAGATTCTTGACTTGCAAGCTGTCAGCGAGGACAAAGCTATAATCTCCAGGCTGAGCTTTGAATTATCGAGTAAAAGCATGCTGGAGATGGAATTGAATGCTAGGAAAGTACAACTGGAGAAGGAGGTTGCCTGTTTGCAGGAGGAATGGGAGAAGTGTAGAGCTACGTGCGAAGGATTGCGCAGTTATGTTCAAGATTGCAGGAAACAGTGCGAAAATCGATGCAGGTGATGCTGGTTTTATGAATCTCATACATAGAACGACTCTGTAGATATTTTTTGTAACATTATGGACACTTAAACATATTTAAACAAATATCGGTCCAAGGCAAAATTTAATTATACAATTTACGACCAACGAAAGTAGTCCGATTTGATTTTCAATTGACAGAATTGTTTTATCGAATGATTTTCGCTTTTAAACTAATGGAACTTCCGAAATTGCAATCGTAGCATAATAATGACAATTTCATTGCAGAACGTACGTAGACGTCATAGGGTTTCTACAGAATCAATATGCGGGTTGCACTTCAATCAGTGCTCTTGATAGAATAACTCTGTTATCCTCTAAATTGAAGGACGAGCGGCGGAGTATTGATTCTGAATTAGCGAACGCGAAAGAGAGTCGTGAGAGCGCTAAATTGCAACAGGAAACGCTTGTAAATCGATTGCAAATTGTCGAGAGCTTGAAAGGGATTTTGGAGCAACAAATTGGAAGCAATAGCGTGCAGGATATTATGCAACGTTTTTCAGAGTACTCGCAGTACACCTTAAATGTACGTTGATTATCAATTTAATTTTTTAACGCATAAACGAATTTAATCTTCAATGTTTTGTATCGTTTTATTTTTATTCGATCCATTATTTTATTTATATTTGTGAAATAATTACGTATACAATAGGGGGTGGCTCTTATTTTCGACTTTTGAATTTTTTTCGGGAACCCCCAGGGTTGTGGTTGATTTCACTGACTTTTCAATGATTTCTCAGGACTTCAAATACAAAAGGAAAGTGGCGCAACTAGAGAACGAGCTACAGGTGTCCAACAATAAATTCATGGAGTACGAGTCGCTCATAACCGGCATGGAGCAGGAAATGATTCAGATCCAGAAAGCTTGGGGCAAGACTCAAGAGCAACAATTACAAATCGACACAAAAGACACAGGAACGAGTCCTGTACCATCAGCAGCCAAAGAAGAATCAGTGCAGGCAGCTATATCTACAAAATCAGAGGAGGTACAGACCGATCCGTACACTTGTTGCTTGGAGAAGAAGAGTACCGGTGATATGGAGGTGCAGACGACCTTGACGTTGAAAGACATTAATTTGGAACCACAATCACAATCAACAAAGAAACTGGACCGCTTAGAGGAAGCAAGATGTAAAGACACAGAGACGAATGAAAAAGAGAAGAATGGGAATAAAGAGAAAGAGCAATTAATAGAAGAATTGATGAGGAAAACAAGGGGAAACGATCAAGAAGTATCCTTGCTCCGAGATCAATTAAACCACGCCCTGAAATTAGCCTCTGAAAGATCCTCGACGTTAATTAAATACGAGATGCAGATGTCCGAGTATCGTACAAAAGTAGAAGCATTGAATAGAACACTAGAAAACAAGGATTCGCAATTGAAGGAGAAAGAGAAGCTCCTGGAAGAGTACAAGCTAGCTCCTCAAGTACAACCAGCAGGTTCGGAGAGCAGTGAGAGATTAGCATTGAAGTCAACGATAAACAGTTTGCAGCAATTGATACAACAGAAAGAGGAGACCATAAGCAGGTACCAGAGTCTTCTGAAAGAGGACAGGGACGAGCACAGTAAAGCTGCAGCTCGATTGCAAGAGGAAATTAGAAGCTTGCATAGTCGTCTTCAGGCGATGGAGGCTGAGGCTCAGAAGGTTGCAATGAAAAGGGGCAATGGAGTTGTAGAGACAGAGAATTTGATTGATAAAGTAGATAAAGTGGAAGAGACAATGATGGTAAGAACTGATGGCAAGAACAGCATTATGCAGACTGAGGAGATCGCGAGGTTGAATGAGAGAGTGTCGACACTTGAAGCGGATCTGAATATTACGAAGGAGCTGAGTGATAGATGGCATTTGCTGGCTGAGGAGAGACTGAAGCATATGGATCGCATGAGGGAGAGGTAAGTTGCTATGTCATGGAGTCGTACAAACTCTGGCAAAAAGTATTCAATCGCGTTTAGAAAGCCTCGATGTATATAAAGCTACTTCTCATCAGGCTCGAAGAACAGCATAAAAGCGAGCTGGAAAGTTATCGAGGCGAATTGAAAAAGTGGCAATCGGAGGCTGATATTTTACGGAAACAATTGTCCGAGAATCGAATGTTGGTGACGAAAGGGAACATTTCTTTGATGAAGGAGCTGCAGGAGAAGGACGACAAGATTAACGAGCTCGGTCTCACCTGCCAACAGCTCCAGGTATTGCAAAAGTAAATCAAGTGAACTTAGAAGATTTATTAAATATTTTATTATGTTTCTACGAAGAACGAGCTGGAACTAATGGAGACCAGATCGCAGCGAGCAATAACTCAGCGAGAAACGGAATCGAAGGTGCATGAAGTTACGCAGACTTTGCATCGAGATCAGTCTCAGCATGTGGATGCAGTTCGCAAACAGTTGCAATCGTTGATGGAAAAGGAGAAAACGTATAAACAGGAGATTTCTGAGTTAAAGCAACAGCTTAGTCGCAGGTACTTCATTATTTATATAAAATAATAAATAAAAAGTTAAACAAAGACAAATATTTTTCGCAGGTACATGGCAGTGAAAGCCCAAGAACGGAAAGCTTCCCAACGCGAAACACAACTCGAACACAAAGTGAAACTGTTGGAAGCAGACTTGGAGAAAGCGCGATCTCAATTAGACCGCGAGTATCTCGCACAGGAAGCAAAAAAGGCTAAAGTATAATTCAAAGTTTCACTAATAAATAATAAATGAACGAAGTAAAATTGAATAATTCTTTTGCTCAGACCGCAGAAGAGCTCTTGCTATGGGAGAAGCAAAAGAAATGGCAGCAAACTGCGGAAAAATTGAAACAGAAGCTCAAAGAGAAAACTGAGGAGTATACGAAATTGCTGTCGAGCTATGAGAAACTTCGATTGGTGGTGACCTGTATGGAAAGGGAGAAATGGTACTTGAAGAGCAAACTGAAAATGGAAAATGGCACTATAGTTGGTGGATTGTCGGCTAGGTCTGCGACCACGGCGCAGCAGAATGTTATGGAGCAGCTTCAGAAGGAATGCCAGATTCTTAGGGAACGTATCAAGGAATTGACCGATAAATTTGAGACTGAGGATAACGAGAAATTGTTGTTGAAGATCGAGGAGCAGAGGAGACGTATTGCTGCTTTGGAAATCATCTCTCAGGTGAGATGTTCGTGTGTTCTTCTCCTGTTAAGATTTTTAAACATTGATCAATTTAACCATTTACGTTTGTAAATTTACTGCAGGGTAGCAATTGCGTCACTGTCCAACTAGAAAAGCTAGAAATAACCAAGGACATTCTCGAGAAAATGAACCTGGCTTTGGAAAGTGAGAATTTCGAGCTCCGACTCGAAGTAGAAAAGGCAAACGCTGACACGCCAAAATTGCGAGAGAAAGTTGAGCATTTAGAGAAGTACGTTGATTTATAGTTGAGAAAATTAGTCATGTATTTTGTTTAAAAATCTCTTTTCTCCATCTAGATACATCCAGTTATTGAAGGTAGAAAAATCGTCAGATTCGACGTCTAGATTATCAGATAAAGAGTCACCAGAGTACAGTGAGAAGAAATCGAATATCGAAATGGAGAAGACGATTTTTACTTTGAAAAGAATTATTGAAAAATTGCAGATGGAGAACAAACGGCTCAGAATGGGCTCGAAGAAGAATCACGTCGTCCATCAGGCATGGAATTAATATTTTCTTCAGCGATGCCTCTCTAATAGTTAGTGCAGTACTATGTGTAAGAACACATGGCGTCATGTAATTATTATGCTTGAGGTGTTTTATAAATACTGAAACAGCACTTGGCGATTTTCATTCTCTCTCAACGATTGCTTCCATTATCTAATTATCCACTTATCTCTAACTACTCATCTTTCTTCGCCGAGAAGTGTGACTAACGGGTATCACCAGGAGACTAATAGAGAGGCACCACTGCTTTGCACAATTCATTATTTATGCTGTCCAAAGAGTTTTAAAAATAATCTGTCAAACAAAAAGTTTGTTCTAACAAGTCTTGCTCCGAATGAAAGCTACACTCTTCTCCATTTTTCAGGGGAAATTATCAGGCAAACAAAACGATTGTTTACTCCAGAAACAGTACGAGGAAGCGCAGAAGCGCGTGGTAGCCTTGGAAACGGATTTGCAGCTAGCAGAGCAAAGATTAGCAGCGCTGCAGGACGTTCAAAAGGACGACGAGAATGGGGAGATTATGGTGTTGAAGGAACAATTGACTCACAAATCAGAGCTCTTAGACAAAGTGAAACATTTATTATCGAGAGCAGCCATCAACGAGAAAGCTCTTCGGCAACGTGTAAGTATACGCTTAACGGAAGACACACGAACAAGGCTACAATAAAGGAACATAACATAATTCGCGCGGTTGTTTCTCTGTTTCAGGTACAACAGCTGGAATCGAGGCAAACATTGTCGGCAATACCAGAATGTTATTTAACGACTCCCGAATAAAATCCACTTCCGGTGAGTAATCCGCAGTCTACTGATAAATCTAGCGATACATGAAATCTAGCGTGTACGATTTTATGATTATGTGAACTTGGTTGATTGTTGTACAGATTTTTGGTACTTTTTCATAGCGAATCCGGCAACGAGATTTTTCTACTATTCTCTCATTGCTCTCTCTCTAACCGTCGTTTCAGACTATTTTCGTACTTAAGAGTATGTGTATTATAGAGTATGTTTTATAAATACGTTGACATATGCGATGCGAAATAAAAGGATTTTCTAGAATGTTTTTGTGCGTTAATAGAGCTGCTATTCTCCAGAAACACACGCATGATATACATACACACATTCACGGTCTGTCACAGTCACAGAGAAGCGACATCATCAATCACAGCGTTACACTCCCATATAAAAACAAAAAACAAAAAGAATACTGTTGCAGGCGAATCGCGTCTTCGATAGAGTACACTTGGCGGATATTATTCATAATTTTCACTGTCCAATACTTGGAGGAAGGGCTGGATGGTTCTTTCGTCCTCGCAGTCGGGGATCATCTTTCCCTTGTACTTGACACAGGAATCGGCGCAACTCTGCCCGAGGAAGTACGGTCCGAACATTTTCTTGCACTGGGCACAGTTCCGTATGCACACGCCTGGAAATCATGCGAAAAAGTTCATGATCCCTGCAGGGAATACCAGTGCATTTAACTTTCGCTTGAACGTTCGCAAGTGAGTTCAGCAATTGTAAAAATATGGAATGGTAGATTGCTCACAATGTTCATGGATAATATAATTTATTGATCGCTGGAAGCTTACCAACGGCTCGATCGAAGAGAGAACTTCCAGCAGAGAGTGCGAACATCGTTGCAGAGGCTGCAAGGAGGATGAACAGGATGCGAATGTATGCGTTCATGGCTGCAAGAAATAGGAATTTGATTAGTTGATTAGGTCAAAGCACAATCGAATCATTAATTCATCGGCTGATCTGATTATCAGCTACTGTGACTATTAGCTGCTCAGTTCATCAGCTAGTCTAATTATCAGCTACTCTGACTATTAGCTACTTAGTTCACCAGCATGTCTGATTATTAGCTACTCAAGTCATCAGCTACTCTATTAGCTGCTCAATTCATCAGCTAGTCTAATTATCAGCTATTCTGACTATTAGCTACTTTGGTCAGTAATTCATCAGCTATAACTTAAATTATCAGTTCATCAGCCAGGTTAATTATTAACTACTTAGTTCACCAGCAAGTCTGATTATTAGTTACTCAGTTCATCAGCTAGACTGATTATCAGTTACTCTATTAGCTACTCAGTTCATCAGCTAGTCTGATTATCAGCTACACTATTAGCTGCTCAATTAATCAGTTAGTCTGATTATCAGCTACTTTATTAGCTGCTCAATTCATCAGCTAGTGTGATTATCAGCTACTCTATTAGCTACTCAGTTCATGAGCAACTCTGGCTATGAACTACTCAGTTCATCAGCTAGTCTGATTATTAGCTGCTCTGACTATTAGCTACTCAATTCATCAGCCACTCTATTAGCTACTCAGTTCATCAGCTAGTCTGATTATCAGCTACTCTATTAGCCAGTCTGACCATCAGCTACTGAGACTAGTGGGAAACTTTCCGAGTTTCCGACGCAACCTGGCGAAGGTGACGTTTCCAGGATGCAAGAAGTTTCGAGGATCGTTCGAAGCCTTAGCGATATCATATCCACTTTCCTCAATTAATTACCGGTCTCGTGCGGCAGTTAAGAAAGAGACGGCGAGAGAAATCCATGAACTTTCAGGGATATGTCGGAGTCGGAGAAATATTTCTTCGATTCACTGTAATGCAATCACTGTACGAACGTCGGTTCTTTGCACCAAACCGATCCTCCTTGAAGTTACAATATAATTTCGCAGAAAGTAAGACCGGCACACTGTACTTCATGTTCCACCAGGAGTACAGTAACACCTCGACGCATGCTCGAGCGTAGAGAAGAATCGAGTCAAGATGAGAAAATACTAATTCAACGACATAACTTCTTCATCCCGAATAATGAAACATTTACCGACACGTTCCTCGCAATTCCCCGATCAGAACGAGCCCAAACACGACACAGTTCGAAGTATGTTTGTGTAATCTCGATTATCCGAACTGATCAATGACACACGAAATATATCGCGGGCGTATTTAGATCAAATCTATAACAACAGCATCTCTTTAAATCAAATTCTAACGGGTGTTCGGATAATAGAGGTCCCACTAAATCGTGGATTGCACAGTTAAACGTGACTCGAACTGTACCGTGTTGGGTATCGTTCTACTCGGAAAAACGTCGCGGAGTTGTCGGTAGAAGATCCACGGAAAAATATTCCGAGATAAAGGAGTTGTGTCAAAAAAACTAGCATTGTCTCACCGGTATCGTCCATTCTCGTGTCAAGTCCCCAAGCGTCCCGAGCAGGTGCGACGTTCCGGTTGACAAATTCCTCGAAGATCTGCACATTTCTGTCACGTTATACTCGTTTCGATCCACTGGATTTAACATTTTCGACCGGGGAGGCGTCCTTGTTCCGCCAGGATCTCGCCGGAGACTTCGCGCCGCACGGTGTCCGCTACACGGTTTTTTATTCCCGCCCATACAGGTACGTACAGCTCCCGTTTGTGTTTGTGCGTGTTCCTTTTTTTTCCTTTCTCATTTATAACCGGAATCCCCGGGCGACGCGGCGCTTCCGCGTTCTCCTTAACTGCATTGTGAACACATAAAGATAATAAATATGGATGGTGTCTGTGTTTATCCTCTCTCTCTCTCTCTCTCTCTCGCCGTCTCTCCAGGAAGCACTTGCGGATTCAAGACCAAGGATCGACCGATCGCGGAAACACCGTGATCAACGGCGGATCAATGGACTTGAAGAACTCGCGTCGTCGTTGTTTCGGAACGGTTTTGTTAGAGATCTCGATCGGCAACGAAACGATCTACGGGAGACGATCGCCCCCGGGCTGATCGCGTGGTTCTCGACGGTGTGTTTACCTGGGGCACGGTTTTGCGATCGGATCGAAGCCGAGGCTGTTGGAATTGATAAAACCAGACGAGTGACACTGAGCACCGGCACGATGACGGCCTTATATATCCGTTCAGGCCAGATTCATCCCTCGGAAAGAGGGAAACCCCGCTGCCTATCTTACCTTAATTCGATTTCTTCGATTTCCTGCCACTCGCTCGATGGGACTCCGCCGCGGAAATTTCGATCGATCGGGAGCTAACCGGTGTAATTGCTTAAAGGGGACGGCTAGGTGCTCAGCATCCAGTTGGTCCTAGTCTTGGTTGGTTTCCTACTGAGTCTACCCGATATCTTACCGAGATTTTATTTTTCTAGTGGGATGTTGTTATATCGATTGCTCTCTCGGAGGTGGGTTTAGCGAAATAATTGCGGGGAGCTTCCTGTCTGACGCTGGTGAGTAATCGCGTATTGTCTCTTATGGTATCTTCGACACGGCTACTGGGAAGGTTCGCTCGTGGAAACGTGATCGGTGGAAATTACGATTAGGTGGTTGTAAATGTTGCTGGGATATTTGTTCAGAAATTCGAGATGATTTAGAGGATAATCTTGGTAAAGATTTTGTCCATTTAATGTGAAACAGTAGAACCATTGGAACAATTTCAAAATACTTGTCAAAAATAATTTTCCATTTCGTTCCAGATTGTTGAAATTCCGGTAGAAAATTTTTATTTTTCGTAGACCCACAGACTAGTTATTGTGAACATTTACAAAGACAGTCTCATTATTTAAACAAAAATTGTATACTTCTTTTATTAATATAAAATGTGTAATTTAATACAGAGCGTAATTTTTAGTACAAAATTTAGCAAAATCAATTGCAAAACAGTTATTCTAACAGAAATTCTAACATGCTAGGAGATGATTTAGAGGACAGTGTTGGTAAAGATTTTGTCCATTTAATGTGTGAAACAGTAGAAACATTGGAAACATTTCAAAATACTGTCGAAAATAATTTTCCATTTCGTTCCAGATTGTTGAAATTCTGGTAGAAAATTTTTATTTTTCATGAAGACCCCCATTATTGTGAACATTTACGAAGACAGTCTCATTATTTAAACAAAAATTGTATACTTCTTTTATTAATGTAAAATGTGTAGTTTAATACAGAGGGTAATTTTTAGTACAAAATTTAACAAAATCAATTGCAGAACAGTTATTCTAAAGTATATTTTGGACCACCCTTATAACAAGGAAAAATTAGATCATTTGAACGACGAATATTATGTTCCATGATTTTTAAACGTATCGAAAAAATTGTTGACATTAAACTAACATGATTATTCGAATAATTTGAATGCAGTGCACGGAAGAATTACAAACTAGTTAAGCTAAACAGTGATAGGGGATTTACAAAGAACATTCACTTTCGTTAAACATTCAAGGATTAAACACCCATCGAATAGTATAGCAACAGCAATTAATTATAGAAGATGATTAGAAGATTAGAATTACATGGACTCAGCATAGAACCATTGTTTTCCAATTTTCTATTTGGCCTGATAAATCGACATAAATTTTCACAAGTCGTTGCATGATTCTAACAACACGTAACATTTAAGAGTCGGTTCACGTACGTCACGTTACAGATCCGCTGACGTGCGCTCCATTCAATAAATATTTCATTGAAAACTTTTTACCGAATCGTTCCGCTTCGTTGGAAATAATTACAATGATCGCTACAATGTGGTGATCGAGAAAAATTCTTGAAAAATAAAATTCATTATCGATGCGTGCGTTCTCGGAATTCCCGGTGCGTGCACGCGACCAACTTTTGGAATTTTCCTAGTGACATTGCACATTCACTTTGCATGCTGCTATAAATCAGACGAGAAGAGTTACTATTGAACATGTACCTATTGTATTAATTTGTTCACTGTGATTAGGAAGTGAATCATAGTATATACAATTTGCATTTTTTATTTTAATAACAATATAACTCGTGTACATATAGAAATCTACAATAAATAGTATTTATTCAAGGCAACAATTTTTCAATAACGTATAGATAGCTGATTTTATGGCAAAAATGGGGGAAACTGTAATTCAAATGAATACAAATTCATCTTATTTTTATTTTATATTATTTTCAGGTACAACACATTTTCATTTTGCATAAAGATCAGTTGTCTAATTAATAAACCTACCACTACTGGTCAAATGACCGGTTTCATATTTTCCATTTCACAATTATTGAAACTATGAACCCAGACAGCACCAAGACATCTCAAAGACATCTGTAAAACGCCTGCCGTAAGACATTCGGATGTCTGAAAGACGTCTGAACGGCTCCCGAACGGCTCCCGGAAGTCTCCTGAATATCTTGCGTTACAAAAAGTTAGACGTAGTTTAGGCGTCTTTTAAGCGTTTTTGTAGAGGACATCAAACGATGTAAAACAGACATCTGTGAGACGTTGGGTGCTATCTGGGAAGTTGGTTACATGAAAATTGATTCGACAGATTTTTTTACTCAGGCACATATTGTAATGAAAATTGCACAGAATCTGAATAAATAGAACCTTGTAATTTTTGTAAAGCTGACATTTTAGTCGCTTTTAGTGCTCGGTAGGTTTAGTGTTAACTCTAGTGCGCTGAACAATTATTTGTCGACTAGCTTCCACTATTAACACTAGATTTACTAAGTGTCACTATTTCATGTCACTTCTCCCAGGCACCTTCTTTGATCCCTCTATTGAAGTCTTTGCTCAACTATAGAACATGTCTTTTCTTGTCCAGGACGCCGGACAATGCTCGCACGTGTTTTCTTCTTCTTCGCTTCGATATTTTCTGCCACAATTCTCTTCGTATCTTGCGAATTCCATTGCATTGTCGGCGAGATACAACAGAGTTTCTTCGTCTCTTACCTCGGAGACGACGTTGTATCAATCGTCTACAGTCTGCTATAAAAACATAGTCCCCCTCTGCAGATATTTTTCCAGGAACCGAAGAATTTCTCCTAGAAATTTTCACAGTTCCAATTCCATCTCTACATCCTCGAATTACTGGAAATTGATGTAACAAAGGAAAATTAATTCTGACTTTGAATCTCGAGGTCGAAATGTCAACCATTTTATGTTATTCTTACATCAATCTCCACCAAACCGAGAGTGTAGAATCACGCTGATCCTGCCATCTAATTTCTTTACACCCTGTATAAGAAGAGGAAAATTCGAAAAATTTCATGCGAAAAAAATAACTGAAAAAAAATATTTATAAATTAGCAAGTATTTTAGAAATTATTTAAAATTAATTTCTGGGCAAATTAATCACTGTGCAACATAATTCTTGTTCTTCTTTATCAGTTTCCGTAGGTTTTCGGCAAACAATCATCTTTATCCTCCTCTGGCGTTCCGCTCCATTCCGTAGAACGATTATCACTCTCAGTTTCATTAAATGAACCACCTCGTTTCCTGTTTCCACCGTACAAGGCTGCCGTCTCCTTTCCGAGCAGCTGCAGCTTTTTCATTATCGGATCGTCCTTAAGAAATTCGTCTAAATTGAACGGCTTTCTGTACTCGTTTATATCGAAAATCGCGGACTCCTCTCTGGTCGATCCGCCATCTTCATTACTCTCCAATATCCTCTCCGAATCGTCATTCTGCGAAATTTCCAATTTCCTTTTGGAACTGTCGCTATTGTCGTTCATCCAGGACACCTCTTCGTCCTCATTCTTCCCGTTCGAATTCGCTTCCGGTGTCTCAGAATCAACGTCAGCCTTCGCCATTTTCTTCTTGCTTAGGCGACGATCCTCCGCGTCCAAACTCTCTTCTCGGATGTCCGAGTAATCCGGAACATCCACGTACGGGATTTTCGATGGATCGTAGTCTGGGATGTCAGAGGATGTCGTCATCTCGATGTCCCTTTGATGATCCTGTATGCTGATGTACGACTTCTCTTCTTGTTGCTCTTCTGGGTCCAATGTCCTTTTCTGGTTGCTAATCCCTGATCCAGGATTTTTATTATTCTTAAATGTTTCAGATCGTTTATATTTCTCGTTGAGGTCTGTTGAACTTTCTGGAGTGGATCTATTATGATTGTTTGCTCCAGAGGAGTTAGGATTTGGAACGGAACCCTGTTTCCCTGGGTCCCTAGACTTCTCTTCTTGTTGCTCTTCTGGGTCCAATGTCCTCTTCTGGTTGCTAATCCCTGATCCAGGATTTTTATTATTCTTAAATGTTTCAGATCGTTTATATTTCTCGTTGAGGTCTGTTGGACTTTCTGGGGTGGATCTGTTATGGTTGTTTGCTCCAGAGGAGTTAGGTTTTGGAACGGAGCCATGTTTCCCTGGCTCCCTGGACGAGAATTCGAATTTGTAAGATCGACCAGACGGATTCAACGTGGCTTGAACTCTCCTCTTCAGGGCGTTCCCAAGGTTCAGATTGATTACTTCCTTTTGCAACTTGTCTTTCAGTTTGCTCTGGTCTTCGTAGCTCAGCTTCGGATGACGATAGAATCTGTTTTGCTTCAACTTTTCGTTCGGAGAACGTCTCGAACGTCTAATATTTATTATTTTTCGTATTTTGACATTCCCTCGAGCTCTCTGATTAATCAGATTGTAAATTTCATTGATATCGTCATCCTCTGCATGGCGACTCGTAAGTGAATTGTTTGTCGAGTCAGAAATCGATTCGGCTCTCGATCGAGCGACAGCGTTGCTCTGAAAATTGTGAATTTCTCTTACAATAACGTCACCTGTTGATGATAATTGTTGTTCGGGTAATTAGATTCAATTGTTCGGACGACTAAAACAATGTAAAATTTATTTTTATTTTCATGTACAAGATTTTTATTTATTTATTTTTATTATTTATTTGAATTTACAAGAAATTTATGTAGAATTTGTGGCGGGGAAAGGTGAATCGATAGAAAAATTGATAGAAGTTCCATAAATGGCACTCTTGTTAATGTGACTTTATTCGTTGACGGTACTTATGTACAAAATACAACATATAAACAGGGGCTGGGTGTACAGTGGCTCGGGAAATGTTCTCCTCAATGTTTAAAAACAATTTATAAGACTGCTCAAATTAATTGGAAGACTATCTCGTAAGAACACATATGAATCGACGAAGAACAAATATTTCTGCAAAACTATATTTATACGAAAATTAACAAGGACACAGTTCGTTCCAATTGCATTTGTTTCAATTGTTTGAACAATTGCAATCCGAGCTACGAAATGTCACTTTATACTGAGAAAATTGATTTAAATTATTGATAATAGTCCTCGAATTAATTCCAGTCTATCAAAAAATTTCTATAGAATTTCGAATTCAACCAGAGCCACCATGCACACATACATATATACATAATACATAATACAATAATACTCGAAGCGATCTAAAGTGCTGTTCCTGCATGCCAGACTCACACTCCACACCTTCAGGCCCGTCCTCTTATTCATAATAATCGCGAATGATTCAAGAGGAGGAAACTGGTCTACAACAATGACGGAATGGCGTGCCGTTTCGATAAATAAGGTAAATATATAAGGTAAAGTAGTCACACGATATGTACTAGGGCACGTAGATATATGATGCATAAATTACTATACACGTATCTAGTTTACTACTTTTAGTCGTTGTCATTTTCTTCGCGACTCTTCTCCATCGTTTATTCAACACAATCATTTTTTCACTTCTACTGTGTGAATAAAATTACTGAAGACAAAAATCGTCTTCATTCTTCAATGATTTTAGTAATTTTCTTCAAATATTGTCCGGTTAAAAGTTTCTCATTTTTCCATGAAACGAATAGAATCAACAAAACTGCAATATTTCAACCATTGCTTCCATAAAACGCTACAGTAAAGTCTTGATCTAAGGCCGGACCCTCGATCCGTGCTGCGACATAGATCGTGTAGGGCTACTAATCTTTTGTGACGTCACGTATGCTGTTCTATGTCTGCCAATGGTGAGGGTAGGCAATTTTCTTAGACCGTGAAGCGTCCGTTCTCTTAGATCAGCGCTCGGATTTACTTACTCGCGATGGCCGAGTTCCGAAGGCTACGCCCCCTCGACCCGGCCGCGCGTCTCACTCCCCGTGGCGGCCCTAGTTCTCCTAGGCGCCACGAATAGCGAGTATGGAACGCGGCTGAGGAGCTCCAAACTAGGACCGCCCCGGGAAGCGAGACGCGCGGCAGGGTCGAGGGGGCGTAGCCTTCGAAACTCGGCCGTCGCGAGTAAGTGAATCCGAGCGCTGTCTTAGATCAGTGTTTCCCAAAGTGTGGTACGCGCACCCCTGAGGGTATAGGAAATAAAAAAATACAGTACAGGAATAAAAAAAAAGTCCACGCGCGACAGCAGTGAAACTTCTTGCTTATTAGGTATAGATAGAGAAGAATTATTAGTACTTTTTTTATTTAACAAGAGATAGTAAATGAGAATAGTAAAGATGCGGGCCTGATCTCAAATGAAAAAAAATTTTATTTTATTTTATTTTACTTTATTTTACTTTATTTTACTTCATTTTACTTTATTTTACTTTATTTTACTTTATTCTCGTGCGATCGGAATTTTCGTAACGCTCGAATTCGTAACGCTGGAAAATTGTAGCCCCCTCAGCAAAGAAGTTCCACTTAAAAAAAAAACTGTGGTGCCCAAGGTGGTTCGGAACCCACCTTAAAAATAAAAATTGTAGGTCCCGCCGCTTAATAACCTAGCAGTTGAAGAAGCGACGTAAAAGAACAAAATAATATAAAAAATATACGTTACGTAGAATAAATATAGAAATCAAATACAATACTTATAATTTTTGTTATGTGCAACAAGTAGCAATAAATCTAGTGTTTCTTCTATAAAATAATAAGAGTATCATTTTCAATTAGCCCTTTAGCGAATAAAAATAGTTTATGTAAAATTTATTTAACATTGCAGATGCATTTTTACATATAGAAAAAAATAAAAAAGAATTGCCACGAAGGGATTCGAACCCAGGTCTGCGGCGTAGAAGTTCAGCTCGCTACGCCACCACACTGCTTGGTAAGAAGCTGAATTAAACTGGCATTTTATGGTTATGAAACTTTAATTGCAAATATCTCGGAAACTATTGAGTGTCTGCCGCTATAATGGGGTATTTTCGTAATCAGGGGAACGAGATCTATAATTCTGTAAAATCTCAATCAAATCCGGAAGGCTGTGCGGTCTCCTTGTCAGTGTTACGACAGTTATAGAAGAGGTACACAGATGTCGAAACTTTGGGAAACACTGTCTTAGATCAAGACTTCACTGTGTTTAGCAAACTTGCACGTTCCTCGACCTCTCACGTAGTTCTCAGCAATGCTCTTTATCGAACGGAGAAGATAATTATAAAATGAAGGTACGGATATGCTGTTTATTTAACTGTGGATATAATAAATGCAGTGTAGTTTGGGCTTCAAGCGTCGTTTCTAAATTGATGGTTTGGTGGGGGGAGACATTTCTGTGATATTCACCCTGGTGCATCCGATGCTCCGATAATTCGTGATTACTTTCTGAATCCCAGATACGAGGCAATGCCGTTAATACTCTCAAAGAAGAGGCGCAAGATCTCCTCTCTGTTGTAGTTGTTCCGCACCGGCTTCGGTCTTGTTGGACGTCTTCGCGTGTCATGCAAGTGCTCCTCCACCAATCGCTATAGTACAATATAGGCATACATTGTAGGCGTTAGACAGTGTCGTACGGTGTCGTACTGTGCCGTGGGACTTTCGATATTTTAAAAATTTCTTAATCGTATTTTTTTTAACAAGTTCTGTAACACGAATACTTATTTGGGCTACTCTTTACCTTGACGGACTCAAAATTTCTGCCTTTTTCTAATAAATTATGATGTATTTGGTATGTAATTCATTAGATTTCTACCCAGCGCGGCGTCAGTCGAAGTTTCAATCCTCTAGGATCAATGGTTCAGGAGTTATGGTTGCTTAAAGTTGAGCTTTTTCGGTATTTTTGAGAGGGCGCCGCCATATTGGTTTGTAGTGGCGATCGCGCGCCGCTTACCGAGCAGAATCGCTAGATGGCAGCACGGGCACGCGTTAATGCTGATAATATAGAGCAGGTATTGCGATTGTTGTTTGAATTTTGGAAAACATGGCCACGATGTTGCGTTTTAACTGGTCTTGGTTAGGTTTGGATTAGGTTTCTGTAAATATTTTCCACGATATTTCCTCTCAAACATTTTCTGAGATATTTTCTCTATGTTAGCGATATTACTGTGTGTCCGTGCTGCCATCTAACGGTTCTGCTCGGTAAGCGGCGCGCGATCTCCACTACAAACCAATATGGCGGCGCCCTTACCTCAACTTTAAGCAACCATAAATCCTGAACCATTGATCCTAGAGGAATGAAACTTCGACTGAAGCCGCGCTGGGTACAAATCTACAGAATTACATACAAAATACATCATAATTTGTTGGAAAAAGGCAGAAATTTTGAGTCCGTCAAGGTAAAGTTCACCCCTTATTTGAACAATTATTAAGAAAACCCGGTTCTCTTCGACCACTGTGTATAATGATAGCGCCATGCTTCCAGTGTCGTCTGATTAAGTGAATCGACAGGAATTGAGGGGAGTACAGTACCTCCCTCTCTTGACACAAATAATCGAAAGATTAATTGTGTCGGCTCGAATTAAATGAATTGAATTATTAATGTTTTTATCCAATGTGAATGTATATCGAATGTGTATTGGTCGAGTCTAAATGATCATTTCCATCCCCAATGATCATCGGAGAACAGAACTCGAGAGGAGCAAGCGAAGACACGCTCGCCTGGCGGTTGTTATAAATATTTCGAGTATTTGTCAGGTAATCGATATTTAACGCACGACATTTCTATGCGTGTACTATCTACTAGCTAGCGCTAACTAGCGGTTTAACGAGTGGTCCTGTGTGCAAGAGTATCGATCGTTTTCGCAACCTGTTAATCCGTGAGGACGTTCGCATACCGCGGCCGCAAACTATACTTCTCTACTGTGTCGACTATGATACGTCACTGGCCAACATTGCGAGAGCTGGTCCACAATCACGGTTATGCTCTAATCAGTTTTGTGTATTTTCTTGGAAGAGGCGATACCCGGGAGTATTTCAAGCAACTTTTCCCTTTGCGAAAATTCTCTACGTCCCTCCGTTCAGGAGATATTAACGAAAAACACAAAGGGGGCGTGTCGCATTGAGGCGGAGTCCGTCCGCGGCACCCGCGCTCTGATTGGTCCGTGTTTTTCGTTAATATCTCCTTAACGGAGCGACGTAGAAAATTTTCGTAAAGGGAAAAGTTGCTTGAAATTACCTCAGAAATCTTCTCAGAAGGCGTACGCAGTATGGGACATATTTTATGTAAAATGAACCCGTTTTAAATGATGTCAGACAAAACTCATTCTTTAAACAATTTTTTAACAAGTTAAATTCTCCGAGGAAATCATTCGTTGCTTGATCAATCTGCTAATGAGATCAATGATTCCACGAAAGGCGCGGAGAACTAGACTAATCGTTCGAGATCTAAATCTAAGTACGTCACTGGCGCGCACGTGCACCGTTTTAATAAACAAGAGAGCTGTATGCATTAATATAAAATTTCCTGGATTTTCCCGAGATACTTGGAATAGCTTGCAACAGATTCCAGCGATTGTGGCACCGGATCCCGCGCTTTTGGCCAATGGTGTACGCCCGAAGCGATTATTAAAAGCAGTCGACGCGGAAAGTTGTTTTACGTAAATGCATTCTGGTTACGCAACGGTCACGATTGCAACCCACACCTCGTCCCTGCCATTTCCGTAATAGTTGCAAGGCAGCGAATACACACCGGAGAGAAATTCTAAACCGTTTCAAGTTTTATCGACACAGTTGCCTCTCGAATCATCAATCAATAATCTCGTTATACCTCCGCCCCGGAAAATAAGACGTTTCCGCGACCGATGGAAAAACGTTTATTCCGCAGATTCTCGTAACATGATTCATTCAGATCCAGCTTCAATTAGCATCGTTCTATTAACCGATTAGATTCGCTGCACATATTGCAACTTTTTAACGAGAATTAGTCTGATACGAAATTACAAAATTTCTGGAAAAGCAACTGTATCCAAATAAAAATCCAAACGGACGGTAACTTTCAATATCAAATCATCGATGTTCAATATTAAATGTCGCGGAACTTCTTGATTACGTTAATTAGCCACACGTAATTACGTAAAAACATACGGATAAGATCGTGACGAGCTCTACAATCGAATTATAATTGATATTCGAACCACCATCGGCGAATATAAATTATAATCGCTAATCAATAAATTAAGGCTACGATGTTTCTAAGATGTATTCGGGATTTATAATTATTGTACTTGACACTTTGAGTTCATTTCGTTCATCTTTGTTTTTAGTATTTTGACTACCAAACCAGTACTCACAGAACCTCCATAAATTAATTTATTGAATGAAACAAAAATTGTAAAGTTGAGTTGTGTGACACTGAATATTTTTACTTTTTAATAGATTGATCAAAAATGTCTTTCGAAATCCGAATAGATTATAGAATACCAAAATTATAACATCATAAAATTGACCTATCATCGAATTACAAAAATATAAAAATATAGAATTACAGTAAAATAAAATTATAGAATTAATTTATATAATTTATAAATTAATTTATTGAATGAAACAAAAATTTTAAAGTTGAGTTGACACTGAATATTTTTACTTTGAATAGATTAATACAAAATGTCTTTCGAAATCTGAGTAGATTATAGAATACCAAAATTATAACATCATAAAATTGACCAATTATCGAATTATAAAAATATAGAATTACAGTAAAATAAAATTGTAGAATTACGTGACACGGTAGTCAATGTGTCGGGCATTACCAATGAAAAATGAATAAAAGAAATCTGCAGTCATCGAAGTGTCAAGGTCGCTAAAGTGTTCAGCCGTCTGCTGCAGTGTCCCCTAAGCCATCAGCATCAGCTTATGCGAGAAAGTACACCGTGTGTGCAGACGCGTCTAGGGCTCACTATACTACAGTACCGTAATAGTGTCTCGAGTAAGGGGTGCCTAAGGGGTCGTGCTTCTCGGCTCGTGACTGTTGTTGACTACGTGGTGGTGTGTCGTCTAGGCGGTTCTCTACTTTATGTCTAAAAAACAGCCTTTTTACTTTCCGTATGGTTGGTACTGGCCCTCTAGATTACTCACGTATTGCGCGTGATTCGACGTTGGATAATCCGCCCATTTTGTCAGGTCCATGCTGGGCAGGATCCCGCTTCGACAGGGGACTCTGGGATTTCTATAAACAACCATAAACATATCATTGGAAGCAAGGCTTCATCACCAGCTGCATCAGAGGTTCTACTACTAAAAGAGAGACCTAGTTGATCAGTTGGGCGATTGTTGGTAGCTTCATCAGGAGTCAGAAGACCTTGTTAAGGTCTCTCAATCTAGTAGAGCTAGCCTAAGCTAGTGTTCCTCTAATCTAATGGACCTAGCTAGCGGTTCATTGCTCGCCAATCAGAAAAGAGGGACTTTTAATTGGTCAGGTAACAATTTTTCAAGCATTGCTGCTAGCTTTTTAGAGGACAGAGGACCTCCTGATATATTGACGTGGGGTGTTCCTCTAATCTAGTGGGCTTAGCTAGTTATCAGGTAATAGTTTTTCAAGCATTGCAGTTAGAGCTTTTTAGAGAACCTCCTGATATATTGACGTGGGTTGTTCCTTTAATCTAGTGGACCTAGCTAGCTATCAGGTAATAATTTTTCAAGCATTGCAGTTAGAACTTCTTAGAGGACGGAGGACCTCCTGATATATTGACGTGGGGTATTCCTTTAATCTAGTGGACCTAGCTAGCTATCAGATAATAATTTTTCAAGCATTGCAGCTAGAGCTTTTTAGAGGACATAGGACCTCCTGATATTGATGTGGGTTTTGTAAAGGTCCCCTCATCTAGTAGAGCTAGCTTAGACATAGCTGATGGTGTTTTCTAATCTAGTGGACCTAGCTCATGTTGCTTTCCAACATCCTAAGAGTCTGATGATCAATGGAAGAGGATACGTACATTTCGTGGTCAGGTAGTACCATAGGGTAGATCTGTATGGTGTCGATAAGATCGGTATTGTCGCAGATCACTCTGGCAAGCTTGATTTTCCGAATCTCGTTCAGTTGTTCTGGAAAGAGAAGTGAAAGGTGAGCTTAGTGCGTTCACGATTCGCGTGTACCGGTACACTTGTTTCCCGGTGATCGACGATCGCGTCCTTGGATCGGATCAACGCAGGCGATGCTCGATTGGAAAGGTTCGCTTACCGGGAGTGAAGGACGATGGCTGGTTCGGCAGCTCGTACCAAAATCGGTCACCGCGACGAGAATAGCTGAATTGCGTGGCAATTACACAGGCGAAGGTTGGCCCGAGCATGCTACCCGGAAGTGGCCGCTCAGAGACACCTCCCGACCATAGGTCCACGTCGGCCGGGTGTCTGAAAGTTCGATTAGTATGAAATCATACTAATACTCGATTCTGGGAATTCGGCGATGCGTAATCACGACGAATAGTTGGGACTCGTCCGTCAAATTCTATATATAGTGTGGCTTGAATTATTAATGAAGTTGTGGTCGAATATTCAATGAATCTTCATTCACTGTTGTCCGAAACGTTCCGGGACTTTTTTGTTGCTGAATATTTGTAATGTAAATCGATATCAACTTTTGTGAGGATATTCCTCGCGGGATTTCAAGGTCATCCAAGTTTTCAAGATTTTATTTATTTACTCACTCGAAGATGGAGCTGTAGCGTCTGATGGTCTCGTTAGGCATGGAGCCGAAGAGTTCTTCGAAAGTGTCTGCCCAGGGAAGGCCACAGAATTTCCTGTAATGAAATTTGTTTATATGAGAAGTTATTATGAGAAGTTTATACAGGGTGTCTCAAAATTCCTTCATCATCCGGAAGTGGGACATTCCTGAGATCATTTGAAGCGACATTTTCCTTTGAAAAAATGGCGTTCGCGGCTTTGTTTAGGAGTTATTAACGAAAAACACGGACCAATCAGAGCGCGACCTAGACGCGTGTTGGCACAGTCGGCCTTTTCGTTAATAACTCTTTAACGAAGCCGCGGACGCCATTTTCGCAAAGGAAAATGTCGCTTCAAATGATCTCAGGAACCTCCCATTTCCGGATGTTGAAGGAATTTTGAGACACTCTGTATATAGTCAATATTTTTTATTAAATAAGGCAGATAATTTTAGTGAGCTGGGACGTATACGTGTCACGTGGTAAGCATAATTCGCTAACCTGAATTCCATGTAGCTTGGAATGGCAAATTCACGACCACGTTGCATATTGAAGGAAACTAGGTCCAGACCGAACTTCGCTCCAGCCTTTTTGAATAAATGATTGGTAACCTGAAATTATGGTACGTAGTCGATGTTCTTCATATTCGATAATCGTTATTAATATGGAAAATGTTCATACCTCTTGCGTGATGGAGTCGTCCATAGCTTGGGCGACTTGGTTCATCAGTCCCATGATGTATTCATCGAACACACCGGCTCGATACAGATCGTAGGGTCTTCTGATTAGGTCTGACAGCCTCTTGGACGCTGCATTGAAATGTATAGTATGTTAAATTCTCAAGTTTTAGAATAATATTATTTCCGAATGTGAAGATTTATAATCATATGTGGTAAATTACCAATGAATTTGTGAGCTTTACTCCATCTCTCAACCGCTGTTGGCAACAACGAATGACCAAATCTGAACGCTGCAGCCGCAAACGCATCGATCACAGATGGGTTCACACTTTCGTCGTATCCGTCCCAGTAGTCCTTTAAAAAATTATTTTTGATAATTGCGAAGATGTTGTTTTTAACAATTTCTTTGTTCACCAACATCTCCGCGGCATTTTTCCGATTGAAACGAGTACAAACGCGATACAATTCGGACCAGGTTTACCTGTTTAATCCACGATTTCCTAGAACCTTATGCGAGGTTACTTGTATCCCATCGTGGATGGAACAGGTAAATGTGATCCGAACTATGTCGTGTTTGGACTCGTTTTAATCAGAAAAATGTCAGGAATCCGTTAGTGTGAGTAACAGTGTGAAAAACCCTTACATTTTTCTCGAGGAGGAGACCGAACTTCTCCATGACATCCTTCCCGAGCAAAATGGGCAAGAACTCGTTGTACGTAATGTGCTGAATCTGAGCAATGACGATTCTTCTAGCCTCCTGGAACAGGATCTCATCATCCCAGTGGGGATTAATTTGGTTCAAGGATTTGGCAATCCTGTTGTGCTCTCTCGCCATTAACGTGTGCATGCAAGTCAACACTAGCTGCTCGTTAACTCGTATCTCACCTATAAAAATCAATCAATTAAAAAATCTCATCTACGAACCCATGAAAAGTGATGCAGATTATTTTCGACAATAATATTATTTATTTCTAATATCAGGGGCGGATTAAAATATCTTAACTTAAAGATTTTGGAAATGGCCGAGAAGGTTTAAAAAACCCTCCATGAAATAATCGAACAGATCTAGAAACAAAATGTTAAATTTATGGCCTCTGAGTTGCACTCTGTAATTGTTTAATTCAGTAAATATTTAATAGTGCAAATATTTAATAGAGCAGGAAATTTTAAGCCGAATTGACACTGACAAAATAATTGATGAATTTGCAAGAAATAAAGCAAGACGGAAATTCATGTAAAATGTATGTTTTTTAATAAATTTGATTAATGTCTTACGGTATGGAATTTTTGATTACTTTTCATTTCTGTTTATAACTAAATGAGTTTTCTTGAAACTTTTTTTTGGCGGGGGGGGAGCCGAAATTTTTACCGTTTAAGGCCCCCACTTGTCTTGATCCGCCCTTGACTAATATGTTAAAAAATGGGTCGGTTAGTGTGTTCTCTCGGTGAGGCAAGGAATCAAAACAACTGTCACGTTCCCCGCGTTAATCGGCGCAATTAATTCTGCGTGAACGAACATTTTCCTTCAGCGGAACATTGTAGGAACGCCAATGGGAGCTGTTGACCTTGGTTCCGGCCACTCCCTTTCCGATAATCGACCGATCGAACGGCTATCGACGTTCTTCGGCTCGACGGTGCAGAATGCGAGCATTCTAAAAGTGAATTTCGACACTGCCACCGGCAGACAACGCGACGGCTATATTATCGTTTAGGTATCCGTCAACGATGCGTAACGTCGTTCACGATTATTAATTAACCCTTGTCTCCGAATAGCAATTTTAAGACTTCGGGACATACACGAATAACAATAAAATAAAATTAGTAAATAAAAAATAAAATAAAATTAGTAAATAAAAAATAAATTATAATTAGTAAATAAAAAATAAATTATAATTAGTAAATAAAAAAATAAATTATAATTATATAGTAAATCAAAATTGTCTGGATTAATTGCATGTTGCAGGATCTACATAAACATCAATTTTTTAATAATTTTTAACAGATTTACCTGCTTCGAAACAGTACATAGATCTATTAGGTCTCGTGCAACCCTCATCAGGGATGTCCAGTTTCAATGGCAACAGATCCTTCAGACCATACTCTGAGAAAACAGGATTCATTCGCAGCAATCCTCCATACCCTGTTCGCAGTTTCCTGCGAATCAAAACAATAAAAATTTCTATTATTGCAAGAACTAAACAAGAAAATTAATTATTGCACTCTATGTCATATTTTCACAGCCCTCACATAATTAGTCTCTCCAAATATGAAGGAAGTATTTATTAGTCCATCTTTCAGAATTTTTTATGGCCGATCGAAAAAGGTCAGGTGCACAAACTTTTTTTTAAAATCTCAACTGCAGTTTCGACGATATCTGTGTATTTTTCTAATCGCCAAAATATCCGCACGGACCCACGGACAATTTTTTTAACGAAGTTATCGCTGGACTGCGGATTCTATGCATTTATGACAAAAATGGGTACGTACAGTTTCAAGCAGTGGACATATTAAAAAGATTTAAGGACGTCAGTATATTAGTTTCAGCCTGATAAGGAAATTAGGCTTAATAAAAATTTTTTATTTGGCTCCTGTATCTTGCAATCATTGCAAACATTTTTTATTTTGCATAAACCGAAACCAGAAATTTCGAGTTCTTCACGATTAGATTCTTAGATAATATTTTATGTAATAAATGTGAGGTTGCACATGTACACGAGGAGTTGTACATGTGAGGTGATTAGCGTAATTAGTCCGATGATCGCCTCGGCCACGGACGCGTGAAATTTCGTGTTGTGGAACGCCTTTAAGACCGCGGGTGCTCGATTGGGAAATCCGCGCGGAGATCTCATAACGCGAGCGGACTAGAAAGTGCGAGTACTATAGAATGCATGTATATCCTCACGTTCGCAAAATATAGAACAAACGTAGTGCTGATTTATTGTCGCGGATGACGTAAGGGATGCAACGCTGCCTCTGAAAGCCAGCATCGAACCGGGAATCAACCTGAACCGCATTTGCATCGTTCACTTGCATTCGTTGCAAATATGTTCGATAATTAAACAATCAAAATATCAAAAGAGGAAGAATACTAATTTTGCGAACGGCTGTGTTCTGCACAGGAGAAATATAGTGTAGGGACACTATTTTTTTATGACCGTGTCTACTGCGCCGAAAGTACAAAAGAAGCCGAACGTAGAAAAGGACAGTATGTAAACACGGATCGCGTTGTCCTTCCTTGCCCGAAACATTCATCATTGATTAAACCACTAAATACAGTTGAAATTATATCGGGTTTAGTGTCATTTTAATGAGAAAAATGCCAGAAATAAGTTGGTGAATGTCCCATAAAAAAATAATGAAAAATAAAGAAGTTTTGTAATTGGATTAGTAGTGGTTCACACCGATATACCCGAGCCGAGGTCAGATTACCCCAGATAGCACTGAGACGTCTAAAAGACGTCTTTAAGATGCCTGCTGCAAGACATTCGGATGTCTAAAAGACGCCTGGATTTTGGACGAACTTTTGACGTCCGTTAGACGTCTTTTTCAGATGTCTTTAAGACGTCTTTAAGGCGTCTGTTTAGGCGTTTAAAAGAGGTCTTCTAAAAGAGGTCTTCCAGCCATAAAAAGAACGTCTCCAAAAAGGCGTCTTTTAGACATCTTAAAAAAGTCTTTTTGGGACGTAAGTCGTTCCCCTTCCATGCCGCTGTTCCCCCACGCTCCCACTCGGTCACGTGACGCGGTCCAAACGTTTCGTAATTTTTCCAGCACGATGGCTACGATAAAAAGATTCCAAATAAATATTTCAATGCACGATTACCTTCCGAAAGTCTCCGTGACTCCGTAAACAGTATTCCCATCCAAAACTCCAGTGAGAAGGTTGAAAGGCACTCGAGAGCCTAATCGACATCCTGGCCGAACCGCAGGAAAGGCTCGGACGAAGTCCAAGCATTTTACGTTGAACAACCTGTAGAAATAATCGTCCTCAGGTATGTAGATCTCGTTGCAGTAAGGGTTCTTCAGGTGCGGAGGTCGTCGACAACATTCCTCGGGATCGTTTCGATTCAGTGGATCTGAAAGAGAGAGATGGATCATCGATCGTATGGAAACTGCTGATATTTCGTTGCCTGGTGGCGTTTGTTATTTAATTCCGTGGACGTCGTTAACTTTCCCTGTCGATCTGGCCGGGATATAACATGTGCTTGTTAGATGGGAAGAGCGTATAGTGAGTATAGTGAGCGGAGGCTCGTTTATTTGAAAAATATTGAAAGTGTCGTCTTGTCGATTTTTAACGAGAAATTCTCCGAATTACATATTTATAATTTCACTAATTAAATAATCGTTGTAGGTACTTTATACAAAAGAATCCCAGATAGCACACGTCGTCTTTGACGTCTTTTAGACGTCGTTTTTACGTCTGTTTTAGATCTGAACGACTTACGTCTCAAAAAGACTTTTTTAAGACGGCTGATATGAGACGTCTAAAAGACGCCTTTTTGGAGATGTCGTTTTTACGGCTGAAATGAGACGTCTTAAAGACATCTGAAAAAGACGTCTAACGGACGTCAAAAGTTCATCTAAAAGACGTCTTTAAGACGTACCGTTTTGTAATACATGACATTCAGGAGATCTTCCAGCGACGTTCCAGGGACCGTCGAGCGATTTTCGAGGCGTCTTTTAGACGTCTGAATGTCTTGCAGCAGACATCTTTTAGATGTCTCAGTGCTATCTGGGACATGCATAGTTCATCAGTGTTATGGTTGCGGAGCTTCTACTTTCTCAACTAGTTTTTTTTCACTTTCGTTGAGCAAATGACAGCTCTTAATGTGCCACGCCTCATTGACTCGATAATTATTATTCATGAAGATATGAAACTGGTATAGTACTCATCTGTTTTATTCGCCAATGATTTGTATATACTAATTCGATTACTTTCCATCCGGCAGTTGTTCGTAAATACCTATTTAATTATATTCAAGTTGTCGCGAGTCTCGATCTTTTATTTGTTCACTCCCTCGGTTAATTTGGATATGAATTCTCGAAATGTTCATCATTCCCGCAAGTGGACAATATACACGGTGTTCAAAAAATCGTAGCGCAGTCGCGGAGAGGATTTTCGCAAATGAAAATTTGCTTCAAACGACCTCAAGAATTAACAAATGATTCCATTAATTTCCAGGAAAAAATCCAAAAATTTTTCCGGTCGTTAGCCAGGTGACCCCTTAATTAAATTTTGAGAACAACAAATATTTCATCATTAGGGATATCTCTTTATCAATCGTATTTAGGAAAAAATACTTCCAATGAAAGTATGGTTTTCAAAGCTCTATAGAGAGGTGAATTTTTTAATATTTTACTTGACGTGTTGAAGGTCATTTCAAGGTCAAGTTCGCTTTTTTAAATGGAAACATAATTTTTTTATTACGCCAACTTATTCTATGGGAAGGAACAAGTAAGTTTTATTTGAAACGTTTTTTAATTCGACTATAAAACTTAACTTACTAGAATAAAACTTACTTGTTTCTTCTCATAGAATAAGTTGGCGTAATAAAAAGATTATGTTTCCATTTAAAAAAGTGAACTTGACCTTAAAATGACCTTCAACACGTCAAATAAAATATAAAAAAATACACCCTTCTATAGAGCTTTGAATTTTTATATGTATACAAATATATATAAAAAAATACGGTTGCTGCAATAAAACAAAATATTTATTCCTTAGCTACGTATATAAAACAAGTTCAGGTTTATAAATCTTCAACAAAATGAAAATTGTATGTTTTGTAATTTGTCATAGTAATGTCGCATTATCGGCGACAACGAAGTGGAAAGGATTAAAGAAAAAGCTCGGTTCAGCTAAACGGCTCTGAAAGGCTAATGTCGACAGTATCGGAACAACAGTAAAAGAGGAGATAGAAGGAAAGCGTCTGTTCTGGAATGAGCGCGCTGACCGAGACTCCGCGAACGAGGAAAAAAACCGCCGAGGCCCAATTTTCAGTCAATAGCAAATTATGCAATGGTCGCCCGGTTCAATTACATCAGCGACAGGTTCATATATAGCAAGCGTCGTCGGACGGCTCCCAAGCCCTTCTACGTCGGATATTTACCGCCTATCGAAACTAGGGTAACTGCCAGAGAAAGCGAACAGATCGCCGCGCAGATAACTAGGAGGCCGATCATGTGACTACCGTTTCCACGAGACCGTGCGATCCACGCCAAAATCGCACGCGTCCGCAAATCTATCCTGGAACTCGGTAATTAACCGCAGGAACTCGCCCGATAGTCATTATCCGATTGTAGATAAATTTCTTTGCACAGTCGCTGAGAAAATGTCACCAACCTCGGAAGACTGCACGGGAATCGCACTTGTTTTGGACAGAGTTGGGCAAAAATTGTATCTACATAAAAATTTCGAATGAAACGGCTTTAAAACCCACTTGGAAAGAACAAAAAAATATTATAATGAAGTATATAAAACAAAAAAAGAATCTAAAAATTTAAGGGCATTGTTGTAAGTGAAATTGAATTTGAGTGCATTCCAAAAATTTTATTCATATAAAAATTGCGAATAAGGTGGGTTTAAAACCCCCTTGGAAAAAACAAAAAAATATTATAATGAAATATATAAAACAAAATATAAAACAGAAAAAGATTCCAAAAATTTAAGGGCATTGTAATATTGTTTTCAATGTAACAAAGTCATTAGGAGACGAAATCAATTTTTGTATTACTTCTGCTTCCCACAATCAAATACAGAACATTTCCAGTTTGCATAAAGATCCGTAGTCTATCCATAACCAGAGTTGGGCAAAAATTTTATTTACATAAAAATTTCGAATAAGGTGGGTTTCAAACCCCCTTGGAAAGAACAAAAAAATATTATAATAAAATATATAAAACGAAAAAAGATTCCAGAAATTTAAGGGCATTGTAAGTTCCATTTAAATCCACAAATATTTATAATTATGAATTGACTGCGGATCTTTATACATTTATGGCTTATGAAAGTGTTGAAAATGGCGTCCGCGGCTTTGTTAAGGAGTTATTAACGAAAAGGCCGACTGTGCCAACACGCGTCTAGGTCGCGCTCTGATTGGTCCGTGTTTTTTGTTAGTATCTCCTTAACAGAGCCACGGACGTCATTTCTGCAAAGGAAAATGTTGCTTCAAATGATCTCGGGAACCTCCCATTTCCGGATGTTGAAGGAATTTTGAGACACCCTGGTCATTCATCTCCGATCGATTGGAGGAGATTTAAATTCTTGAAAGATTGGAATCGCTTTTCCATTTCATTATGTGTCGATTTTGCAATCTGTTGTTGCGTGTACAGGCATGCCAATCTCGATTCGAAATCATTTGATCGCTGATCCCACCCCTTGCGTAACAAATACACTATACTTTTCCCAGTCAAAAGGTTAATTCGACTACTTTTCTTTCGGATCGTTATCGGCCATTGACAAATTACGTACTCTACCAACTGTATATATATTTATATATATATATATCTATATATCTATATATATATATATATATCATCTATATATATCATCATATATATATATATATATATACAGTTATATATATATATATACTGTTGGTAAAGTTTACTTGAATAGTTGGAGGACTATCGATGATATGATCGTACCCAGAGGCGTTCCTGTCAGCGTATAGTCGTGGTCCATGAACTGTCCCCAGGCTATTACCATAACTGTGCCGGCGTGATCGTGATAACCGTCGTCAGGATGCATAGTTCGCGACACTATGCGAGATAGTGGTAGATCTCGACCGGTTACCGATATTCTCGGCGCAGTTAGGCCGTCCGCGAATCTTGGTGGCATCAATCTGCGAAGGAGAGAAGCAAAGTACTCAGAACATTTCTGTACTATCATAAACAACTCCTACAATTTTTACAAATTTTTTCCCGAATTTATTTTGTACAATTCGCTGGAAATACGGTGAAGCCTTGATCTAAGAAAAACGAATACCGCCTCCACTGCCGGAGCACAGGATTTTCTTAGATCAAGGCTTTGCAATGAGATGTGTATATTGATTGTCTAAACAAAAATTATTTCATAAATGAAAAAATTGTTTAATATCTCTTATTCCGAGCATCTTCATCTTGCTTGGGGAAATGGCTGCCTATCTCTTACAAAATTTTTTTCGAATTTATTTTGGATAATTCGCTAGAAATACGGTAAAGCCTTGATCTAAGAAAAATGAATACCCGCTCCACTGCCGGAGCACAGGATTTTCTTAGATCAAGGCTTTGCAATGAAATGTGTATTAGGTTGGCAACTAAGTTCGCGACCTCCACATTTTCTCAAACAAAGTCATTTATATATATTTTTTAAGTACGAGTATTTTATATAAAATTAATCGCAAAATTCAGAGCTTTCCAATGATATACAGTCCAAAAGGAATGGTCACTGAATGAGGTTATAATGACACAATAAAAGAATTACGAAACAAAAAAATTAATTCATAAATGAAAAAATTGTTTAATTTCTCCTATTCCGAGCATCTTTATCTTGCTTGGGGAAATGGTTGCCATGTCCTTGGCTGCCTATCTCCTACAAAATTGTTTTCGAATTTATCTTGGACAATTTGCTAGAACTACAGTAAAGCCTCGATCTAAGAAAAACGAATACCCCCTCCACTGCTAGAGCACAGGTTTTTCTTAGATCAAGGCTTTACAGGGAAATGGCTGCCATATCCTTGTAGTATGAGACAGCCAGCTGAAATTTTCAGTAAACACTACTCAGACATCGAGCAATGAGATGTGTATATTGATTGTTTAAACAAAAATTATTTCATAGATAAAAAAAATTGTTTAATTTCTCTTATTCCGAGTGTGTTTATAATTCGAAGATTTTGAACACAGCAAAATTTTTAGCCCAGCAAAAAAAATCATAAATCTTAGGGTCTGTACAGATCTATAGATCATCTACCTCTGGAACGGAGATAGCGTTGCGCCCCACGTTGGATTCCTCAGGTTCGTACAGAGGCCATCGTGTCGCCTATATTTCCCTGGCCTGCATTCCACCTCGCTTAGAAAAGCTGGGCAGACCTCGTGGATCAGCGTCTTCGACGTATCGATCAATGGCAAACTCTTCTCGATCTCTTCAACGCTCAGCCCATACCTAGCGTCAGTCCAATAACACGATTTACAAATTATTTTGCTGCGTCCTCGAAAATTCAAATGAAATGTTATAAATAAATATAAGGATCTTACGTTTTCGCGAGATTCGATGTCATATCCAATAAGAGTTCACCGACCGTCGCCAGGTCCTCGGGTCGCCACATTTTAGCTTTCGGTTGCGCGACATCTACATAAATCATGGCAATACATAAAATATTGACGTCACGTGCAATATTAGCATCGAAGGTAAATTCTAAAAATTCAACTAACTGGAATAATTCAGACCGGTTCGAATATTGAGATCAGGATTTACTTTTAAATGTAGACAAAAAATAAATCATTTAAAAATGTATGGGAAAGACACTGATGTGGAAAATTAAGAACCTCATCAGCAGCAGAAATGATTGATTTTCAAACAGTCATAACTTTGCAATAAAAGGCTCGTATCAATCAATCTTTTTAAACAATTCTTTAGAATTGTAATTAATTTAATTCGTTACAAAAAAAGGGTTAACCTTTTTTTTATACCGGACTCAAAATTTGTGCCTTTCTCCTATAAATTATGATATATTTGGTATGTAATCCAATAGATTTGTACCCGGGGATCCTGCAGATCGAAGTTTCGATCCAATGGTTCAGGAGTTATGCTTGTTTAAAGTTGAGCATTTGTTGGCTTGTCAAAAACACTGAAAAATGCTCAACTTTAAACAAGCATAACTCCTGAACCATTGTTCCTACAGGTTCGAAACTTCGATCTGCAGAATCCCCGGGTACAAATCTACTGGGTTATATACCAAATACGTCATAATTTATAGGAGAAAGGCACAAATTTTGAATCCGATAGAGTAAAGAGCAGCCTAAAAAAATATTTTATACTGGATTTATGGTCCCTTTAAATACATTTAGAAATAAAATTAAAACTAAATCTTAAGGAATTTTTTGATTATGTTACGCGTGAACCTACTGCACTATACTTACTGATACGCTTCCTAGCATCAACATAAGCCCGATTAACGGCGTCATAAGTGATGCAGGTCTGCGATCCTCCGCTCGGCGGGCTGCAACAATAAAAATGCGAGAATGAAAGTTAGCACGTGCTCTCGATCTCCGAATACGAATATTATTTACCGGCATCCCTTTCTCCTCTAACCTCCCACCCTCTCTCCCCCTCCCTGCCTCTATTTCGCATTTTTTTCCTGTTGAGTTAATTACCTAACCCTGTAGCCTACTTTCCTGGTGAGAAGTCTCCTGTCGTTCGCGTTTACTATACACGCGTTTACCGTCTCTCTAGCTTCTCGGATATTCTGTATCAAGGTAACCCGAAACTATCATACGAGCCGTGCGAGAGCACATGAATTGACATATCTTGTTTCTTGGAACGAAATATACTGGCATTGACGTGCCGCTCGTGGCTTTTACCTTCGAAGGTTGATCCGCGCGGTTTTGTCTCCTTGTCGACGGGACTCTGAATTCACCGGGACACTTCTTTGTCGCGAATTCGCCACGGACGATCAATCATGTCTATTCACTATACCCGTTATGGCTCTCCACTTTCCGTTTAACCCCTCGCAGACCGACGACTTTTGTCCGGCACTCGAAAATGTTGCAACTTCAAGCGGCTGTGGAAAGCTTAATAAATTTTTTCCCGGAATGAATCAAACATGGAGTTCAAGATTGCAGCCTTTTCTTTAGAATGAATTTTAGAAATTTGATCTACCATTTTTTTTGGCTGATTTATCGAACTTTGAATGAGGAGTACTATTGCGAGTGGTTTACGGTGATTCTATTCTAATGGTGAATTTGCAATTTTTGTATCTCCGCAAAAAATAATTGTACGATAATAAAATTGGTCTGATTATGAAGCTTGAAGCCTCTACTTTCACATCTCTTTATTCATTTTCCTCGACGAAATTTTTATTTGATATGGCGGGTGAAAATCTAGAGATGTGTTTTGTCTAGAAGATTGCACAAACTCAACGATCTGTGGAAAAATTTTTTCTGATAATGGATCTACCATGGATTTGAATATTGAAGTCTCCTCTTTGCAATGAGACCTTAAAAATTGATCTACGATTTTTTTTAGCCGAGTTATTGATTTTAGAACGCAGGGTATACGCGAGCAACTTCTGCTGGATTGAACATAATGAAAGAAATCGTTTGCGAACTGTGAAAGAAGCTAAATAAAAAGGTAGCCATGTGTGAATCAGTGTCATTAGTGTTAGTGCATATTTATTCTGTTCGATTGCCTGGAACCGTACGTGGAAAAGTCGCGTTGAAAACAAGTTTCCCTTTACAGCCTCTTGCACGGTCGAGGCGACATGACAAAATCAACCGAGAGCAATTTCAAAGTGGCTGGAAACTATTCTCGGTTGTAAATTCGAGCCAACACTTTCAACGACGCACCGATTACGTAAATTCAGATAAAATATTGCTGCAAAGTTATCAACATACTTTCCCGTTCGCGGTCGTAAACATGGCCAACCCTTTTCTCCACTCAACCCTAACAGGATCTTAAATAGTAAATAGTAGTATCTAACAAAATAGTACAAACAGAAAAAAATCACATAGGCCATTGTGTTGTGTATAAAAAACACTACTACTTTTTCCTCTTTCATTTTTTTCTAATATCTACTATTTACAAGAAAAACGATGGCTAGTAATAGCGTGAACACCCTATATATTCTCAGAACTATTCAATTAAACAATGGCATCCTTTTCTAAAACTTATTGTGTTCTTATTTTGTTTTTTACGCTTCTCTATTAAATATGGCCGGTTGCTTCTTTGCACAGTAGTGTATACATAAATTTAATAATAACATTGATAATAAAATTAAAAATTACAAAATTAATATATATTAAAACGAATGAATTAATAAACTGAAAATTAATTTGTACAATGTTTAGTGCACGCGTAGCAATATCTCGGAACCCGATCCACTAATTGCACAAGCTACAGATTTCCCGTTTCATTCAATACCAGCTGACAGACGCATCGATAGAAACAAGGCGGCATTGTAACGGTATACTAACTGGCAACGAGTATAAAAATCGCGAGTTTGTTGGTTATCTGTTGCCCAGTGAAACGCGAAGACTCCTGTTACAATTTCGAACGCGGCGCGGTGTGACGCGAGGCGGCCGGCGCGGCGCGGCGACCGTCAGTCATTAATCCGATCAAATTTCGATTCTTCTGCATTCACGAAGGCCCGCCGGCGATCTATCACGGCCAGCATACCGTGAATATAGAAATTCCATGGGAAATTCTTTGGCCGATTCGCTAGGCCAGTTGCGAAAATATGCGGAGTGCACTTTAGCTGCATAAATGCACGGTGATCTGGCTTTCACTGTGATTGGAAACGCAGTGTGTAGAACGCGTGGGTCACTTTATTCGATATGCTGTCCGACTCCTGTGATATTATATTTCGTCCCACTTATTCTCACTCTATCACCTCTCTTCATCTTTTATATTAAAATTAATATATATTATATCAATTATATTATCATTTTGATAATATTAATATATTAATTAGTAGTATAATAATATAGTAACGTGTATATGTAGTAATTTCTCTAATATATATACTCTAATATATTAATATATCTGTAATATATTACTCTTCATAGAGTAATATATATTCCTCTTATATATTACTCTTAATATATTACTCTTGATAGAGTAATATATCTCTAATATATTACTCTAGAGTAATATTAATATAGTAATATTGTAATTTACAATAGTAATTAATAATATAATTCTTGATAGAGTATAGTAATCTATATTAGAGAAATTACTACATATATTTACTATTATAAATTACAATATTACTATATTAATATTACTCTATTAAGAGTAATGTATTACTATATTAATATTAGTCTATTAAGAGTAATATATTACTATATTAATAGTACTCTATTAAGAATAATATATCAATATAGTAATATTGTAATTTATAATATAGTAATAATAATATTACCAGCTCAGAAAATGATAGAGCTTCAAATTTACTCCACCGAGTAGAATTTCTCGGAAAATTAAATTTTCCCAGCAGTAACGTACATCTTCGAAATAATTAGCGCATCGCTTTATAGTACCAAGGAACGTAACACCGCGATTTGTTTCAAGGTTCTGAACTCAAGAATTACAACAGTTCCCCATTGTGTTATCCGCCGGTGATAAACAAAAGGAGATCTGGTTTTCCAGCGGCGCGTTCTCATTATACGAACGTTCTCACGACCCGTTATTCAGATGCATTTTTTTATTCAACGATGATAAATTATCAGTAACCGTACAATGTCCCTGGCGCGTTGCGGAAACACAGAACCAACAGAGGGAAGTTCAAAACGTGCAAAAATAACGTGTCATGACGAGACAGCGGATCTCCATGCATTTATGGCAAAAATTAGTAGACGTAATTTAAAACCGTAAACGTATTATAAAAACTTGAAGATACTGTTACATTATCTTCAACCTATTGAACATATCAAGAAAGGAAATAAATATAAAAATCTAATAAATAATCTCTATTTCACATTAAAAAATTCTTATTTTGCATAGAGATCCGCTGTCTAGTCATGGCGAATTCAATGTAACTGTAACATCCTGTAAGTATTGCACAACCTGTAATCAAGTATGGATCAGTAAACACGCTTTAAATGTCCGGGTCCATAAAGGGGCCCAGAAAAAAATGGCCCTATTTCTCAAAGTGATTGTCGCAGGAACAAAGGTTAGCTGGTTATAGTGAAAGTCCCGATTGCTGTTACCGATCAGAGTTCCTGCTTTCTCTAGACTTCGAAAATGCCGGCGGAGAGGTCTTGCCCCGGTTGCGTAAGATTATGTTTCGATTTGGTCACTTTTTTTCATAGTTCGATGCCTTTTATTGGAAAAATACCTGATTACACGGTGCACGTGGCTGTCCGATCGATTCGCGTAGGTTGCATCACTCGCGTAATCAAAATGCACACAAAGCAGAATTTCCAGTGTTCAATTTATTTAGCTATCGTTCATATTAAAAATATCACAACATTCTTAGGATCGACCAAGCATCAAATATTCTCCTCATACTGAAGTTTTGAAAGACTAGAAAGACTAGAAAGATTATTATATAATAATAATTTCTTGATGAAACCTTCGCCGTAATATGCGTCACAGTTCGCCGATTAAAAAGAGTCCAAACACGATACAATTCGGACCGTATTTGCTCGTTTAAATCACGATTAAGCGGAACCTCTCTTATCCGAATTGATCTAGAGAACGCGAGTGTTTGGATTTGGAACGGTTATCTGCGTCCGAATTGTGTCATGTTTGGACTCATTTTACTCGGGAAAATGTCACGAATATGTTGGTAATGGTTTCATAACAAAGTCTCGAAATTAATTAATAATTTAGTAAATATTGGAAACGATTTACTCACAAGGTTCCCCGGAGAAGATTATAAGTATAGTCGTAAGCACTCGTCCTTCCCGGGCGGTTTAGGACCAAAGCACAGTCATCGCCGTTTGCATAAGCCTCGATCGGCTGATACTGCTGCAGTCCATTGCATTTCCACGTGACCAGTAGCAGCAGCAGTCTGATTATCGCGGATCGTATCCGCCCTATCGTGGATCTGCAACATTATAATAGGAATGATTATCTCTCCTCGTCATCGCTATATCTCGAACCGATCGTGCCAGAATATTGGATCTCTAACCGCTACACTACTTTTAGTCCCTTGTAACTGTCGCGAATTACTTTCGTCCGTGTCAGATCAATTTCTCGGTTCAACTCACTTCTAGATCTCTTCTCACAATCACGGATCATTTTTAATCTCGGCCGCCGTGACTCTTTCCACTATCAATCTGTTTCCTCACAATCCAACACGCTCGGCATTTGTTGCTTCTCTGATTTGTAATTAGTACAAACAATTTTTATCTTGCATAATTAGCAATCATTTTTAAACATTAACTCCTTGCCGTATCTTTTCTTTCACAGTTAGGACTACTAAATCTAGGGATTACCAAAAGGATTACTAAATTACTAAATATAGGGATTCCCAAATTAAGGATTACTAAATCTAGGGATTCCCAAATTAAGGATTACTAAATCTAGGAATTCCCAAATTAAGGATTACTAAATCTAGAGATTCCTAAATTAAGGATTATTAAATCTAGGGAATACAAAATATAGGATTACTAAATCTCAGGTTTCCCAAATTAAGGATTACTAAATCTAGAGATTGCCAAATTAAGGATTACTAAATCTAGGGATTCCCAAATTAAGGATTACTAAATCTAGAGATTGCCAAATTAAGGATTACTAAATCTAGGGATTCCCAAATTAAGGATTACTAAATCTAGGGATTACCAAATATCAGGTATTGAAACTTTAGAGAATGAAATAAAGAATAAGATAGGTCCCATTTTACAATTACAATGATAGAACGTTTTTATGCGCAAAAATGTCGTAGAAGGGAAAAGAAAATGTATATTTTTTGTATGGCTACTTTTATTTTAATGCTTAATTGAGTGCAAACGAATCAAATTTTATTTCATCTAAAATGAAATTAATAGAGGTTAATTGAGATTAATAATTTTTCAAATATATAAAATATATAATACAAAAATTTTTAGAAAACGATTTATTTGTCTACGAAGCAAAAATTTCTTTGTGGATTATTAAGACATAAATCGAATCCGGTTACCCTCGATTTCAGGAATCGTTTCTCCAAGATCGATCGCCTCCGATCAAAGTCAATGACAAAAATGCATGAAAGTCGCATTGTGACGTTTTTATGCGTTGTCACGAAGGATTCTCTGAATCGTATCGATTGAATCTCGATCGAAGTCATTGATGGAAAGAGCGATTTTAATAGGACTTATGAAACCGGCGACCGGTTCTTTTTTCGTTTGATTCGTGATCGGTGTGCAGAATAAGCACCAGAGTAACGCGAATCGCAAGGAAAGAAACTGAAATCGCTGCGCCTTTCCTTATCTGATCGATATGTGGAACGCGATGAGCGCGTTTACTTTCGTTCGTACCCGTGAACATTGTTCATCAAGATATGTCGATATAATTATGAAGGATCGAGGATCGACGTCGAGGTCGATTCCAAATGGATCGTGAAAAATGTCTCAATTACTAAATCTAGGGATCCCCAAATTAACGATTACTAAATCTAGGGATCCCCAAATTAAGGATTACTAAATTAGTAAATCTAGGGATCCCCAAATTAGAGATTACTAAATTAGTAAATTAGTAAATCTAGTGATGAGATTAAGATTCAAGAATTATTAAATTACTGAACCACTCAACGAAGGGACGATCTGGGAATTAATCTAGTAAATCAGCTGATTATTTTCTGTTCTGTGGAAGTGTTTTACATTCACCTTGACGCGAGATTAAAACCGTTCGAACGGGAGTTTATTATCGCAGGAATATTTTCCCGTCCGTTCACAGAGAAAATGCTGTTAGATACATGTATAGATTGCAGCAGGTATGTTCGAACGACCATGCGTTCGTTCACCTTTATTTTAAGCCGCCACAATTACCGACCGGGTGTTGAACGCCCTCGAGACCAAGACCGTATGAAATTACAATTTATTTCATTAGCAGCGGATTATCGTTTAACCCAGACTATTTATAGATCGATCTCTTAGGCGAGGTGTACAAGTGTGTTCCATTAAAAATATGGTGGAAACATTAATCTTCGGTCAGCAATTATCAAACTTACACAAAATTAGTTAATAAGTGCTGTAAGTTTAAACATCTGCAAAAAAGTTAAAAAAATTTTTCCGGGAATGGAACCACCGTAAATTTAAAGATTGAAGCCTCCTCTTTAGGATGAGATCTGAATAATTGATCTACAATCTTTTCTGCCCGAGTTATGGATTTTCGAATGCAGGGTATACAAGGACAACTCTGAGTACACCACGAGCGGTGTATTGGTTTCGAACAAGTTCCTCGATTTTGTTCCACAAAAAAGTGAAAAGAAATCGTAGATCAATTTTTAAGGTCTCATTTTAAAGAGGAGATCTCAATCTACAAATCCAGGTCGGATTCATCCCGGGAAAAAATTTTTCAAGCTTCCCACAGATCGTTGAATTTCTACAATTTTCTAGACAAAACATGTATCGAGCTTTTCACCCGACATATCAAAGAAAAATATCGATAAAAATGAACGAAGAGATGTGAAAGTAAAGGCTTCAAGCTTAAAAATGAGACCAATTTTATCATGGTACGATGATCTTTTGCGGAGCTACAAAAATTGCAAATTCTCCGTTCTCTAGCGAAGCTACCGTACATCAGTATACCTGCATAATAAACAAAAATATTTTTTAACAAGCTCGAACATAAAAATCTAAGTGTGCAACGGTTACGTCACGTGCTGAATTTCGCAACGCATGTTTCGCTGAAAGTGTCCGCAGGAAAACGAAGCGATCATTTCGCGTCACGTGCCTCATAGCCACGCGCGAACATCGGACGCTTTTTACGGTCGCTTCTTTGTTACAGTTATTCCGTATTTTGCAACGTAGTTTCTCTCCGCCTTATTCATGGGTTCGCGAAAGAACGCGCACAATTACGTGCTCGCATATAGATCCACGATAAAATCCAAGGCGGACTTGATCTTGATCGAGCAAATTGCCTCTTCTGTCCTGAGCAAAGTCGCCAGATTAAGACTTGTCCCCCCACTCCACCTCTACGCTCCTCCCCCTCGCCACTCTAGCCTTCCCCCACTCCGCCAAGCGCCGGTCACGTGACGCGCTCCGTCTCCGTCTCGCATGTGACGCCATGTCACGTGACTGATCCGGTACTGGCAGAGAGGGGGTAAACGTTTCCCCTCATCTGGCCACTCCGCTTCAGAGACGTGTCCATTCGTATTGCTTTCTGTCCATATCGTTCATTTTCAAATTGTGCAAGGCGCAATCAATGGAACGCGCCACGGTAATTATATAAATGCACCGGCTCGACGCAGATCAATAAGATAATACATTTATTCCTCGAGCGTACAAAAAGCGGATTATATCACGATTGATTTTATTATTGGCTCGCCCCGTTTCTCTTTCTGACTTTCTCGTTCCCTGTAACCATCAGACTTCCGAATTTCGATTTTCAATTTACCGAGACTTTTATTTATGTCATGTTGTTGTACAATGCTCGTCGGTCCGTGACAAGCTATGTGCACAAATTAATTCGTAGCTCGATGCTGATTGTATAGGAGCAATTAAAAAGGATTTTTTAACGACGCTATTTTTTAATATTTTCTTGTTTTTTTAATATTTTGTTTCGACAAAAATTGAGATGAATGTTAAGAGTAGTATTAATCCTTTGCACACCTTTGTCGAGAGTGACTCGACATCAGAAAAAGAAAAATGTAAATAAAATTTTTTATATGTACTTGGTTCTTCTTTTATTTATTTAGTTCCTTATTTTTTAGTTAACAACAAATGTGATTACAACAACCCAAATTATATAAATTATGCAAATTATATAAAAATTACAAATTCCACAAATATAAATTACAACAAGGTTTGAGAGCTATATTTAATATAATTAGTAAAGAAAATTGTTTAAAATAAATAGCAAGTCAAGGAACTGTCCTTTGAAGTAAATTTCATGTACAACATTTAAAATAGTAGGGAGTTGTTGGCAACAAAATTGGAAAATAATTCGGAGTGCAAAGGGTTAATATCACTGTAAAAAAATCTTGCTAAAGGCAGCACATTTTTAGATAGTGAAGATGGTCTACCCCCTTAATTGAAAGCTCTGTTTTTAACCTCTGCTGTCATACTAATCTGTTAGTATAGGCAGAGATATGTAATACGGTTTTGTGCCACGGTCCGTTGTAACCGAGCAAGTTGCGGTTTCGCAATTTTTTGCGGGCGACTTCTTTTCGAGTTTTCACCTTTCTTCCGGCACGCCGAAAGAGATTTCCTATGTTCCAGTGATCCGATTTCTTGCCGTTACGCGGTTAGAATACCGGATCGAGTGGAGTGATTCATAAGGATCGGAGGTTTCAGAAAGGAAATCGGTGGATCACGGTATTATTGGCTTATCGCCAAATCAGTCGACGTAACCGGACGTGGTTTTGCACGTGTAAAATTATACAATACCGTGAAAAATTGATCAATCTTCATTGCATTTATACATTTTATTAACGATCATAAAAATGTTTCAGACCGTTTCCTACATTTATTCCATCGTAGAAACATATTTAACCACATTGGGAATCCCTAGATTTAGTAATTTAGTAATTTAGTAATCCCTAGATTTAGTAATCCTTAATTTGGAAATCCCTAGATTTAGTAATTTAGTAATCCTAAATTTGGTAATCCCCAGATTTAGTAATCCTAAATTTGGTAATCCCTAGATTTATTTAGTAATCCTTATTTTGGGAATCTCTAGATTTAGTAACCCTTAATTTAGGAATCCCTAGATTTGGTCATTCTTAATTTAATGTAACACATGAATGATTTTAAATTATTCTCTTGCTTTGGGTGATGGTAAAAATGGTAAAAATGGTTTAGAGTCACGTGACATTGTAGAAGGGGATGGGCAGAGTGGGGGGACAAGACAATATATCCAGAATTCCCAAATTTATGTCGCCAAAATTTTTGCAATATTTTATGAAGGTACTAAACGTTTAGTTGAACATTTTGGTTCACAAGAAATTAGAAAAATTAATTTTCCGCGTTCAGAATCAGAACACAATATTCAGAGAGTTCTTGAATTTGCAAGAATTTTTGCAATATTTCGTATGGAGGTCCTGAAAACATTTAATTACACATTTACAAGAAATTAATCAAATTAATTTAGAACACAGTCTAATATTCAAGGAGTTCCCAAATTTCTTTTGCAAACATTTTTACAATATTTCATATGGAGGTACTGAACATTTAATTACACATTTTACAAGAAATTAGTAAAATTAATTTTATACGTTCAGAGAATCATAGAACACAATATTCAGAGAGTTCTTAAATTTGCAAGAATTTTTGCAATATATCGTATGGAGGTACTGAAAACATTTAATTACACATTTACAACAAATTAGTAAAATTAATTTTATACGTTCAGAGAATCATAGAACACAATATTCAGAGTTCTTAAATTTGCAAGAATTTTTGCAATATTTCGTATAGAGGTACTGAAAACATTTAATTACACATTTACAATAAATTAGTAAAATTAATTTAGAACACAGTCTAATATTCAAGGATTCCCAAATTTCTTTTGCGAACATTTTTACATTATTTCAAATGGAGGTGTACTGAACATTTAATTACACATTTACAAGAAATTAGTAAAATCAATTTTATACATTCAGGGAATCATAGAACACAATATTCCATGTTACACGATTTGATAAATAATTTGAAAAATCTTCGAGAAATCGCAAATTCGAAGGATCCGATTTTCCCATCACTCGGATCGAGCGTCGAATATCGAAAACTCGCGAAATGTATCTTCTCATGGGGGGACGTTTGCGATCGAGCCATCGAGGAAAGTGAAAGGAGAATCCGCGGTAGACGCAACGAGAAAGTAATCCACTTGTGATCTTTTATTCCGATTAGCCTGGCGGCTGTTATCTGAATCGTGTAGTTACGCATATCCGCAGCCTGGGAACGTTATCACGTGCCGATTCTTTCTGGCCGAGTAATTAACAATTAGCGACGATTCCGTTTCGTAACACCGTCGAATTCGGGGCGCTTTTTTTCCCCACTTTCACTGGCGACGACGGTCCCCGAAAACTTTTGCCGTTAATTGCTTCAATTCGGAGCGCACCGGCGAGATGCGATTACAGATTCTGCGGGAATTTCTTGTGTGTACGCTGTGCACAAAACATAATCGAATGGGGAGCATGAAGTGCCTTTTATATTCAAGAGGCCGTAAACCGAAAGTCTTCAGCCAGTTTTTTTCGGTAATAAAATGTTGCTAGTTGATTGCGGATTTTATACATTTATAACAAAAAATTTAAAATTGCGTTATTTTCCACCTGTTGATCGGAATAAAAAAATTTTAGCGATTTCGTTATATTGTTAAACTAAGATTCTTGGAAATTTTTAATGTTTTTAATGGGTTGTAAAATTAATTCTATTATGAAATTATGCAAACTAAATAAAATAAGAAAAGATAAATTTTTAAAAAATTTGTAATTTATACCTATAAATATATAAAAATTTTAGCGATTTCGTTAGATTGTTAAACTAAGATTCTTGGAAATTTTTAATGTTTTTAATGGGTTGTAAAATTAATTCTATTATGAAATTATGCAAACTAAATAAAGGGAATCTTATTTTATTTAGTTTGCATAATTTCATAATATAATTAATTTTACAACCCATTAAACATTAAAAATTTCCAAGAATAGTTAGTTTAACTTAGTTTAACAATCTAACGAAATCGCTAAAATTTTTTATTCCAATCAACAGGTGGAAAATAACACAATTTTAAATTTTATATATATATATATATATACACATATTTTTCTATATATATACATATATATTATATATATATACATATATACTAATAAAAATCTGCGTGGCCAATCGCAATTTTTTATTTGCACAAATAAAATGCAACTTACTTAACGATCCACCATTATATCATAGTCGACCGTACCGTTTTAAGGTTCGTAAATATAGTTCGTTCAGCAACGAATTACGAGTGCGTGAAACAATTGGTGAACAGAGAGCCTAACGATCCTTCGGAATAATTATGCTGTGCGTTGTAATTACTAATCACATCTTACGTCACGGCGTTAAAACAAAGTTGTTAAATACCGTAATAAGAATGTTGGGTTATAATAGTTGAGTTCGTCTTGATTATCTTGTTAAATACAGCACTCAAATGTACGTATATAGTGTCAGTAATCGCAAAGTGGCAACTAATGATTTTTGCACAACTTCGGGACAATTAGTGACGTACGGGAGAAATCAAGTCAATAATTCTTTCTATACTGGGTTGCTCATAATAATTACTGGACATTCCTGTGCGATTCCTATAGTTAGCACATGTTGTACAATGATTTTTTATAGTTGGAAAAGTTGGTCTTAAAATAGATTGGATGAAGAATTGGAATCCAAGGATTGCTAAATTGAAATCTGATGATTGCCAAATTGGAATCTGAGGACTTCCAAATTAATAAATTACTGAACTTAAGATTACCAAATTGAAATCTGAGGATTACTGAATTAAAATCTAAGGATTTCTAAATTACTAAATCTAGGGATTCCCAAATTAAGGATTACTAAATCTAGGGATTACCAAATTTAGGATTACTAAATCTAGGGATTCCCAAATAAACGATTACTAAATCTAGGGGTTACCAAATAACAGATATTGAAACTTTTCTTTTGCAGTTAGGACTACTAAATCTAGGGATTACCAAATTTAGGATTACTAAATCACTAAATTACTAAATCTAGGGATTACCAAATTTAGGATTACCAAATTACTAAATTACTAAATCTAGGTATTGCCAAATTTCGGATTACTAAATCTAGGGATTCCCAAATTAAGGTTTACTAAATCTAGGGATCCCAAATTAAGGATTACTAAAACTAGGGGTTACCAAATATCAGGTATTGAAACTTTAAAGAATGAAATAAAGAATAAAATAGGTTTCTCTCTCATTTCTGCCCCATTTTTATTTAAGAGAAGATCGACAAATGGAATGCGTGCAGCGACGAAATATCACATCATTGAAAGTATGTATAGAGAACCTGTACAAGCTAATAAAGATTCTGTGGTAATGCTAAGTAGCAGCCATTGACACTAACTATCCATTGTATCAAGTTGATATTAAATTCTAGCAACGAGAGCCTTTGGAAAATCGACCCGTGCCTTAACAACGTTTGCCTATAAACCTAAGATAAACATCGAAACAATTTTCGAGATAGAATTTATTTATTATAAATTTTTTACCCATTAAACAAACTAACATGCAGGGTGGCCTACAATACGAATTTTGACAATATTAAAATAAAATGTTTGCATGTATCAGATGGCCTAATCTAGTCACGATTGTCATGAAATCATTAAAAGTAGAAAAGACTACGTATAAAAGCAATTGACATGTGTTGCATTATCAAAATGACAGGACCGAATATTTATTCAGGTCTCCTGCAATTTTTATCATAATCTGTGAATAGAACAAATTTATTCAATCGATTCCCATGGAAATATGTTCACAATTTGAATAATAGCAAAATGGAATACATCGAGGCGCATAAGTTTGCAAACAGCTGGGAAACAATTGAAAAAATTTTTAATCTATATGAAAAGAGTTACAAGAAGTATTTTTCTCCAGAATTTTTGTGGATTGCTAAACTTATTACCAAATTACGGATTACCAAATTAAAATCTAAGGATTACTAAATCAATTCAATTTTTATAAAACCTCTTTTTCTCATTATCTGACCAACTAATTCTCCTAATTTCCCGCGAGTCCTCTAAAGAATCCAAGTGAATTGCATCACTTCATAAAAATTAGTTGAATTGAAAAATTGTTGCACAGAAAATATCAACAACAACTCACCCGTGCATAATGCGATCTTGCGCTCCACGTTGCCGGGCTAGAATCCACCGAAACAGGACCGAACCCAATCGATCTAGACCCTGACGACGATCTAGTATCGATCACCGATACGCCTCGAGAATCACTTCCGGTGCACTATTCTTCGCGATCTCACGGACGACCGCGATCAACAATAATAAAGATCCCGAGTGAACGATCGACGTCAAAAAAGGGGGACTAAAAAACCGTGAAGAGGATCGATCAGCGATCGAAGACCGGGCCCGAGTCCCGGAACCTCTTTGGGGCAAACTTAAAGGATGAAGCGCGAGAGTGAAGCCTCTGGTTCGAGCCTCCACTTTGAAGGGACCGAGCTGACCACTGACTTTCGGGTGGCTGGTGTTGGTTGATTGTTGGTTAGAACCTTACTGACCGAGTGTCTGGTTTAATGCGGTAACTTCACTCGTGTCCTGTCGTCGTCGTGTATATGTATAGTTCTTTATCGCGGAGGCTACCCGGTCTCCTGCACATGGTGGTGGAAAGCTCCCCAAAACCAGGGGCACGAAGAGGAAGGGGAAAAGTAAGTTACCTTACCTCGAGGTAACAACCTCCAGGTGAGAGAGAACGCAGGAGTAAACGGCCCCCGATCGAGAGAAAGAGAGAGTGAGAGTGTGTTTGTGCGCGAGAGGGAGAGCTGATGGAGGAGGCGTAGACTCCCGTCTACGTTTTACTTTCCTTTCTCTAAACGAGCCGCCGGCTGCTGCCCTCGATTCGACACGTCGATTGTGTCTCCGGGCTCGCCGAAATACATTTGTCGATTTGATCGATGGAACTGGACCTGCTCGACTATCCATCGCCTTTCCAGACGCCATTTTTTATCGATTTTAGCTCGTACATTCCTGTCCGTTCCAATTTGTCCACCCACACTGGCCCACCATCGCGAAAACCTCGAAGTTCCTGTACAGATCTCTTCATGCTCGTTTATTTATTGATAATTCTCTTTTGTTCTTAATTATTTCCTCGTGCGACTTTCACCGACGTATTCCTCACGCTCTCCCGGTTAAAACGAGACCAAACACGATACATTTCGGTTCACGGATCTCTAGGTAATCCACGGTTTAGTGGGACCTCGATTATCCGAACTACGTCGGATGGAATTTAAGAGGGTTCTTTGAGGCGATTTTAGAACGTATTCCAGTGGGAATTTTTGGACGTTCGAGGGCTCGAATTGAAGCTAAAGAATCGCACTTTGTGATAGGGTAAGCCACGTTAAAAAATGAACACGAAATCTTATGAAAAATTTGATGAAATTCAGTCATCGATTTGGAAGAAGTCGACGCGATTGTAAGGGTATCTTTGAGACATTTTTGGAACGCGTTCCCGTAGGAATTTCTAGACGTTCGAGGGTCCAAATTAAAGCTAAAGGATCGCACTTGAGGACACTTGAACTCTCAAACACATTATTCATTCCTCGAAGTTACGTCCAACACCCGGACTCACGGTCACAACTTTCATCCACAAGGAAAGCGAACGAGATACAGTTCATCAGGTTTGCCCAACCTTCATCGAATTATCTAATAGATTGAAAAAATCTCTAAAACCAGTCCGACCGAGTTACGAAAAAATGTCGAAACACATCATGACTCATAATAAGCAACATGTCAATGATCGGTGTCGGATCGGATCCAGATCTTGCAAGAAGTTTGATTAATCAAAGGATCGCCGCGAGTTGACCGAAATCCTGTAACAAAGACTGTATTAACCAATGATTGCGGTAGAAAACGAAGCGACAAGTACAAATCGTGATCACCGGTTCTTGTGGATCATTCAAGAGCGGTGGCGATCGATCAACGATCACGCGGTGGACGTTCAATTGTACTCGGCACAGTTTGAGACCTCGCAGGTGATTATCGACAGGATACAACTTATTGTCGGCGGTATAGTTACTTAAGAAGCAAAGGGCAACTAAATCATTCTTACTTAATAAATTCTTCCATTATTTATGACGATTTAATGGCGATTTAGTACAGCAATGTCATTGATGTGTGTGTGTGCAGCACTTTCTTAATCTTAATATTTCCTTTCTTAATTTTCTGAAGTTAGCATTTCCAGATTTGTGTTTTCTGTTAGCGAGGATTACCGAATTGAAATCTAAGGATTACTAAATTACTAAATTATTAGATCTAGGGATTCCCAAATTAAGGATTATTAAATCTTAGGATTACTAAATTTAAGATTACTAAATCTAGGGATTCCCAAATTAAGGATTACTAAATCTAGAGATTACCAAATTTAGGATTATCAGATTACTCAATTACTAAATCTAGGAATTCCCACATTAAGGATTACTAAATATAGGGATTACCAAATTTAGGATTACTAAATCTAGAGACTCCTCTAAATTAAGGATTACTAAATCTAAGGATTCCCAAATTAAGGATTACTAAATTTAGGATTACTAAATTGCTAAATCTAGGGACTGCCCTAAATTAAGGATTACTAAATTACTAAATCTAGGGATCCCCAAATTAGGGATTACTAAATTACTAAATTACTAAATCTAGGGTTTACCAAATATCAGGTATTGAAACTTTGGAGAGTGAAATAAAGAATAAAATAGGTCTCACTTCCGCTCCATTTTTATTTAAGAGAAGATCAACAAATAGAATGCCTGCAGCGACGAAATTTCAATAAAAAGCAAAGAGCAACTAAATCATTCTTACTTAATAAATTCTCCGATTATTTATGACGATTTAATGGCGATTTAATACCGCAGTGTCATTGACGTGTGCAGCACTTTTTTAATCTTAATGTTTCCTTTCTTCATTTTTTAAAGTTGATGTCTCAAGATTTGTGTTTTCTGTTAGCGAAGAAGGTCTTTGTACCGTAAATACATACAAGGGATCATTTTTCACAAGCCGATATCTATGCATATGACGTTGCACATATGCAGCATAAGACGTTTGCAACACGCTCGCGTGCATTAAGACGTTTACATCCGAACATAAGGTGGTCGCCAGGGGAATAAATTTATCATGCCGGGGTACTGCGCGCTCTGTTTAATAATATCGTAGCAGAAGTAGAAAGATTGAACTACGATCTATGATGCAGTACATAATAAATCAGCCGCTTCGTACGTGGATGCGATCATTCCGCATATTGAGGCGAGATATTGATGGCTGCACGCGGTTAGTTTGTCTCGTTCACTTGGACAATAAACGTGAAAGTGGCTAGATCTATCATTTTCATGTTTAAAACGGTTCAACATATCATTCGTCCGGCAATTCCTCGTAATAATACAATAAACTACAAATAAAGATATTGTTATTAGCAATTTTACGTACGACCGGTGAAAACCGGTGAATCGAAAAAGAGACATTTCGTAACGCATTTTTATTTTCGCGGCGATTTAATGTCCGTCCACAGAAGAATGCGTAAACCCGTGAATTCCGTTGCGTAAGTAGCCGAAAACGCGATCAGTGCGAGTCGCAGATGCGACACCGCGTCCGCAGTTTAATTAGCGACATTATTCGCGGAGATTACAGAGATCGGCGCGACGACGTGATTGAATAAACAGTTCAATTATACAACAATGATTTATATTCGCTTGCGCAATACTACAACGACGGGGTCCTTTGGAAACAGTCACTTTGTGTGCCGGACGTTCCGCGGATAAAGAGGCTCTCTTCGGTTCGTACGTTCGTGTACAATGAAGAATGGAAATCGCGAACGTGTATCTAAGGACTACTCTTTCGAAGATTAATTACGCTGCCCAACACCTATGGTGGCGTGCGAAATTTAGTGGCCAGATTCACGGTGAAGAAAAGTACAGTAGGATTAACCGGATCCCGATTATAAATAAATATGCGTTGAAATATGAATATATTATGAAGCGAAATAAATTTTCAAAAATAAAAAATTTATCTTGGAATTTAATGTACATAATGTAGTTAATTTATCCGGGCTGTTTATCTCCCGATCAAGCCGGTTAATCGAGGTCCTATTTTATTATCAGATTAAGAGTCGTGCCCCCACTCTACCTTCTCCTTGTACGAATACTCCCCGCTTCACATTCCCCTTCTACGGCCCGATCACGTGACGCGTTCCCTATCTGTCGCGTCGCGTCACTGGCGAGGAGAGGACTGGAGAGGAGGTCACTTTTTCCCCTCAGTTCGTGCTCCCTCCCTTCATCTGGCGTACAACCCCTCCAACCACAATGTTTTGGAATTTTATTTTAATTTATAAACCTTGGAAAACAAAGCAATTTTATTCATTTGACTTTCTGTAGTCCATATTAAATATTTATTCTACAGTTATTATAATAGTAGAATTGTAGAATACATTTATAAATAAACTTCCAAATGTATTGTATAAATATCTTACAGTTCCAGTTATAAAATAAATTGTGCCCCCACTCTACCTTCCCCTTCTACGAATACTCCCCACTCTACCTTCCCTTCTACGAATACTCCCCACTCCACGTTCCCCTTCTACGGCCCGGTCACGTGACGTGTTCCGTATCTGTCGCGTATGCGTCACTAGCACAGAGGAGGTCACTTTTTCTCCTCAGTTGCTCCCTCCCTTCATCTGGCGTACAACCCCTCCAACTACAATTTTTTGTAGTTTTACTTTAATTTATATACCTTGGGAAACAATGCAATTTTATTCATTTGACTTTCTGTACCCCATATTAAATATTTATTCTACAGTTATTACAATTGTAGAATTGTAGAATACATTTTTATAAATAATCTTATAAATGTATTGTATAAATATCTTACAATTGCAGTTATAAAATAAATAAATAATTTTAATTGTGAAAAGAATGGATAATAAAATTGTTCAGCATGAATATGCACGATAGATGACCACACTATGCTGTTTAATTTCCGGCTGGGAAAAGTCACTTGTCGAACTTGTTTCGGAGTTTATTGAAGACAACCTTTCAAAACAAAATTGTCCAGGTTAGAGAATTCTGAGAAAGTATAATATACAAAGAGAGACAGGTGTATCGAGTTGGCGTACGCGGAGAGCGTGGGTCCGTTCTACGCTGACGTAATATTTTCCAGAAATGCATCATTATGGTTCACTGATACGGTATCATTATTTAAGAGGCGCCGAACACCGGTTTGTCGTCATTCCTCGGAACAAGTTCATGTCTGTTTAAGCTTGTGCAAATGACGTCAGAAGTGGCCATTTGACTTTGAACTAGTGTTACGAAAAAAAATATTAGAAAAATATTAAACATTACTCGTCGAAACTTAAAACAGTGAAGACAACGGAATTTAAGAATTTCATAGGAATATTGTCAGCTTATTAAATCGATTAGGCGTCGAAATAAATCTTTAAGTACTTTTAACTACTGTTCTAAAAAAAATATTAAAAATTAGTAGTCGAAACATAAAACAGTAAAGACAACTGAATTTAAGAATTTCATAGGAATATTGTCAGCTTATTAAATCGATTAGGAATCGAAATAAACTTTTAACTACTGTTCTAATAATTCTTAATTAATAACGAACGTCAGCCAACTCAACCGAACAGTTTCTATAAAATGCGAAAGAGGTTTTTAAAGAACGAAGGAAAACAGCGAATCGAGGACAGCAAGTTTTGCGGTATGTAGCTGCACATTTCTGGAGTGTAAGAATGCTTCTAGAGAGGGTCAAATACCGCGCAAGTTCACACAGGCTATAGAGTCGCATTCTAAAATAACCATTCAAGATACATCCTATTCTATTTATGTTTCTATCCAAGATATTCTGAAATCTGTATGTACAAGATTGGGTGACAGAGATTGACAGGTACCATTTACCATTTTCGATTATTCAAGAACTGTCCCCCACATAAATTTGATAAACAATAATTTAGAGTTCACGCAACTCCCAATAATAAATACAATGAAGTGCGTGCAAAGTTAAAACATGAAAATCCACCGGTACCATTTACCATGTTCGATTATTCAAGAACTGTGCCCCACATAAATTTGATTAACGATAATTTAGAGTTCTCGCAACTCCTGCCCCAATAATAAATACAATGAAGTGCGTGCAAAGTTAAAACGTGAAAATCCACCGGTGCCATTCACCGTTTTCGATTATTCAAGAACTGTGCCCCACATAAATTTGATGAACAATAATTTAGAGCTCACGCAACCCCAATAATAAATACAATGAAGTGCGTGGAAAGTTAAAACATGAAGATCCACCGGTACCATTTACCATTTTCGATTATTCAAGAACTGTGCCCCACATAAATTTGATTAACAATAATTTAGAGTTCTCGCAACTCCTGCCCCAATAATAAATATAATGAAGTGCGTGCAAAGTTAAAACATGAAAATCCACCGGTACCATTTACCGTTTTCGAAAAATGGCACCGCATCAAAGACATTCAACTCGGGGCCGTCGCGTTCTCCTATCTCCGATCAAACAAATGAGTACAATCCGGTCGCATGATTCATCAGCTACCCCAGCGTCTTCTTAATCTTTTTTTTTTGCGCGAAAAGAGAATGATGTCAGTGGTATTTAACGTTCCGGTGCGCAGCAGGCAGCCCGCCCAAGGAAATCTGGTGCGTAAGCTCCGCGAGGTGCGTTCTCGCGATGACCTCGTATCACCTCGAGTCACTTTCAATGTTCACTTCTCTGGAGAAAGTAACCCTTTTACCATTCTCGTTAGCCAAAAATCGTCCGAGTGGAGAGGGACCGAAGAAGAAATGAAACTCGTTCTCCGGTTCGACGTTCGGTTAGACTGCATTCTGCGAAATCTGTTTCTGCCGTTTGCTACGTATAAATGGCACTTAAAAATCTCTTTGTTTAATAATTTGAACCCTTTGCCAAAGAGGATTTAAGAACGAAATCGGTTTTTAAAATTTATTAAGCGTTCAATAAATCGCATTTTATTTCTGAGGTAATTGCTGCATTTGCAGAAATTTTAATATCATACCTGAAGTTTTTTGATCGTCCGAGGGTACAACGCAATTCAAATTTATTCCTCGAAATTGCAGGTTTGTTGCACCGATCGTTTTGGATCGGAGGTCGCCTGGAAAAGGCTAATTAGCCATTGTTTGATTAAAATTACAGACAATCCTGTTTAACACTGTTATTACAAACGCCGCCTTTCGCAACTTTCGCTCGAAAGCGAGTTATTGCAATCCCCGACAATATTGTAGCAAAGTTGCTACAGCCGATCGATGTAGGGTGCTTGATCCTGTTACAACAAGCTGAGACATCCAGCACGAAACACGTTTACAGAGAAAAATGATCTGGGTTAGAGAAAGATGTAATTGAACGGCACGACGGCCGAGTTCTCTCGATTTTTCGACGTGGCCTCGTATTGCTTTTTAAACCTAAGTGACTCCGTTGTAAAGTGCGATCTTTTACCTTCAATTCGAGCCCTGGAACGTCCAAAAATTCCTACGGGAACACATTCTAAAATTGATTCGAAAATAGCCTTGCAATCGCGTCGTCTTCTTCCGAATTGATGACTGAATTTCATCAAATTTTTTATAAGATTTCGTGTTCATTTTTTAACCTAACTGACCCTATTATAAAGTGCGATTTTTTACCTTCAATTTAAGCCCTCGAACGTCCAAAAATTCCGACCGGATCGTATTCTAAAAACGTCTCAAAGAACCTTTTTAAATTTCGTCTAACCTAATTCGGATAGTCGAGGTTCCACAATATCATGGATTAAATGGGCAACCCTAATTCAAACTGTATCGTGTTTGGACTCATGTTAATCGGGAAAACGTCACGGATACATCAATAAACGTTTCACAAAATAATAATATTATATTTCAATAATGTTTGTTGACGATGCCAGTGAAAGTTTTGCATGTGCTGCAGATAATTTCTGGCTCGCATAAAAAATTAAATTTGGACGTGTGGCAGAGACATATGAGGTCTCGGACATTGTTATTAACGAAACAACTCCACGCCCATGGACTTTTATGTCGAACAACGGTTGAAAAACGATAAATGGAGCGCTATTGGGCAACATGACGTCGCCTGAGGGCCGCGTTTCCCCGATTCCAGTTTGATCGACCGATCGATCGATCGAGAATCGAAAGAGTCACTCGATGAGTAAATAAATAAACCGGTATTTCGAACTCCGGGCTATTATTATTATTCGGTATCACTCTAACAAGCATGCTCGTGCATAATTCATTCGCGTGTAAGAATTTACACTTATGTTTTGGCCCGATCCATAATACTGTGACCCATCCTTCGCATAACCGTTCACCCTAACTGCCATCAAAAACTGAAACAAAAACAATTTTCAGAGAAATTTCTATCGATGGTTTATATAATGTTATTAAATTTGTGAATCGTTGCGCAAGTCGCATTACAGAAACGAAACTGGAACTTTCAGTATCTAGTATATCACGAGTTTATGATCTCCGATCGAAATTTCAAATTTGTTTTGCAACGTTGAGAGTCGTTGCACAATTTCTCGGTCTTGATGTGGGTCTCGATTCAAGCAGCGACTTGTCACTACGCGAATGACAAAATATCTGCCATCGATTATATAATACTGTATCAATCAGAAAATAATACAGCGCTGCAAAAGAGATGTGAATGTTAAAAAATCTTTTTTATCCTTAATTATTTCTTCACGATAGTTTCACTAACATGTCGGGGACATTTTTCCGGTTAAAATGAGTCCAAGCACGGTACAATTTGGATTTTGCTAGCTTGTTTAATCCACGATATTGTAGAGCCTCGACTATCCGAACTGGGTCAGACGAAACTTAAGAGGGTTCTTTGAGACGTTTTTATAATACATTCCGGTAGGAATTTTTGGACGTTCGAGGGCTTAAATTGAAGGTAAAAGATCGCACTTTATGATAGGGTCAGTTAGGTTAAAAAATGAGTACGAAATCTTATCAAAAATTGGATGAAATTCAGTCATCAATTCGGGAGAAGTCGACGCGATTGCAAGGCTATTTTTGAATCAATTTTAGAATGTGTTCCCGTAGGAATTTTTGGACGTTCGAGGGCTTAAATTAAAGCTGGAAGAACACACTTCATGATACAGACAAGTAGATCCAAAGAGGAGAGCATGTGGAAAAATTAACAATTCAAGTGTGAAGTTGCTCGCGGTTAAATTGTAAGCAAAGTGTTTCTTTTTTTGAGATCTGTTTCGGAGGACCGATACCGTTTGTAAATGACTTGCCAGGTGGTCAGGCACGCGTGTAACTGCAATTGTGTAGCGGTGCGTGCGCACGTACACTAACTTCTGCGTACACGCACGAAACACGACGTTATATCATTGTCCCGGATTCAAGGCGTTTCGCAGCGACGGCGGCCGTTCGCGATACCGCTCACATTTGTTCGGTTCGGTAACACTGCCATGACCACACCGATCAAACCTGTTTGAAACAAATTTTGCGACGGAATTTCCGGAGCCGCCCCGACTGCCGCCAAGGATAAAGGACTTTCGCAAATCATTCAGCAACATCGCGCGCAAAAGTGCATCACGTGAGCTCGCGTTGTCCAGAAACAATGCAATCTGCACGCGACGTACTTTTATAAACCAAATATATAATAACTATATAAATAGAGATTAAATTAATACTCAATCTTTTTTCAATTTTTCAACTATCGCAAAGCGCAATCCTCCAGTTTTAATTTAAGCCAAGTATCAACGCGTGATAAACTGGAACATAATCTCTTTGTATCTACACGGCCACCGCACAATGAAATATGCATCATATTATGGCGAGATTTATGCCGAGCGAGCACCATCTTCTCATTCATGTATTCTGCGTGCGCACGTGCGCCACCACAGTTCCTCGACACGTATGTAAATACGTTTAATGTTCACACAAACGTTCTGCTAAAGCAGTCGTCATTTATCGAGCCGAAGTCTGACTTCCTTGGAAGTACTTCTTTTTGAATCCAACCGATCCTATCATGAAGTGCGATCTTTTACCTATAATTTGAGCCTTCGAAAGTCCAAAAATTCGTACGGGAACACATTTCAAAATTGATTCAAAAATAGCCTTGCAATCGCGTCGACTTCGCTCGATCTAACGGCTGAATTTCATCAAATTTTTTATAGGATTTCGTATCAATTTTTTAACCTAACTGACCCTATCATGAGGTACGATCTTCCAGCTTTAATTTGAGCCCTCGAACGTCCAAAAATTTCCACGGGAACACGTTCTAAAACCGTCTCAAAGAACCCTTTTAAATTCTATCCGACGTAGTTCGGATAGTCGAGGTCCCACTAAATCGTGGATTAACCAGACATCCGTGAACCGAATTGTATCGTGTTTGGGCTCATTTTAATCAGGAAAACGTCACGAATACAACAATTGAGGTGTCGCAGAGAAATATTATACCTCAGCAGCAAGAAATCAAAGAATACCATTTCTCAATGGCAGATTTCAGGCAGGAAAAACGCGATCCGGGGGTGTATCGATTTTATTGAGACACAGTACGGCCGTATAGTAACCGATAGGGCCACGTATTGTTATATAAGACTCGTGTGCCATTCTTTGATCCTCGGGGTACGCCCACCCGTTGCGAAAACCTGATTACAGACACCGAAACTCAATCGGGCGGCGCGTCGACGCGTCGACGCGAGCATACTTCGGACAAAGAGGCCTGCATAAAGGACAGTGTGCCTATAATATGCAGAAAAAGAAATGCACTTGCCAGCTTAAGGAACGGGGAGGGCAGAAACCTTGGCATTCCCCGCGAATTTGACCCGAATTATGTCTCCGGCCTTTTACGGTTTCTTGTCACTGTGATTCTCGAACACGGTGCACAGTTTTCGGGTGATTTGCGGTTGGTATGACTGAACCACTTGCTGGGGGCCCTCTGCAATTCATTATCGTGGACGTCATCGGTGACCTGGGACCTTTACGCAAAATAAGTACAATAATTTAATATTTAAAAATTTTCAAAACATAAAGATTTCCAAATTTATTATTTATTAAAAATTTAGAAACCATAATCTATTTAGTTGTTCTGTGAAAAAAGTTTTGATAAACTTAAACAATTTTTTTTATTGTTTGAAATTACACGACTGTTTCCATAAAATCTAATGATCACATTTAGTTCCCTTATAACGTTTTAATATGGCCGATGCGCTCCGCAGAAAATTGTGTAACATAAACAATATTGTAAGTTATCTCACCGATCAGTCATCTCGTGGATTGCATTGATAGAGATATAATTGGCGAAGAAACTGTATCGCAAAACCGGGTCTAGCCGATTCCAGAGGCTGGAGCGTCTTTCCTCCTCCGCGTGTCTCGATCGTGCTACTCTCCGCCGGAGAGTATCCTTTCCCTTTTTCTTCGCCGCTTCCTGCCCCTGCAACATCTTTCACGTCCATTCAGATGCATTAGAGCAAATCTCTGACGCGTACTCCGTACACCTAAACACCTCGAGTAAGCGGCGTTATGCTCTCCTTCTTTGCTACAATTTTGGAATGAGTTCCAATAGGACTCAGAGTGGACTCAAAATTTGTGTCTTTCTCCTATAAGTTATTATATATTTGATATGTAATCAAGTAGATTTGTATCCGGGGAATCTGTAGATCGAAGTTTCGATCCTGTAGAATCAATGGTTCAGAAGTTATGATCGCTTAAAGTTGAGCAATTTCAAAACACTGCAGATTGCTCAACTTTAAACAAGCATAACTCCTGAACCATTGATCCTACAGGATCGAAACTTGGATCTGCAGCATCTCCGGGTACAAATCGACTGGATTACATACCAAATACATAATAATTTATAGGAGAACACAAATTTTGAGTCCGGTATAGTAAAGTTTACCAGAGTGGACGATTATTTAAATGCAAATTATGCAAGGCGAGATGCATCGCTGAATACGTCGATTTGTCACCCGCGCGACCAGAAATTATACGTTTTACCGAGCGTTGCGAGAGTGGGTGAAACCGAAGCTGCCCGATTACTTTAATACCGAATCAATTACAAAACACGCGAGAAACCAAAGAATCGGTACGTGTATGATAATTTTATGATAATTCGACGAATTATCGGTGACGCAACCCGTCATGCTAATTGTTGTCGGCGACAGAATAAAAAGTCACGGGATCAATACGATCCATCCGAAACACGCGTTTGAAATACTTGCAAATAATTGCTACGTTTCTCCCGGTGTGATTAAAAAATAAGTAGAGCGGGTAAAAACAAAAGAAATTGTGGTATAAAATTCACTGAACGTCTGCGACACGAAAAATTGTTTAATTATAAGGTCATACAATATTCTAGCAACATTAACATTTTTCTTCGGAGGAGGAAGGGTGAAATTCTCAAGAGGAACATCTGCTCCGCAATCGTGGCAGAAGTTCGCGCGCGATAAAAAAGAGATCGATCGGATCGCGCGGCAAAATGTTTCCCCAGCTACCCTATTCTCTGATTGTGAAGGGGAACTGCGAAAAGAAAGATCGCTCGGCTGCGAGGATCGATCCCTGTGTCTACGACCTGAACGCAGGAGAGTACACCTGTACGGGTGTCGGGGAAAACACGATTCTCCCATGGAGAGGATCTCTCTTTCTCCTTCTCCTTCTCCTCTCCTCGTGACTGCGCCGAGATGCAGGATTGCGCAGAACGCATGTGACTTAGCATCATGTGATTTAGCGAAAGTCGATCCTCAAGCGCACGAGCCAGAATGCGGCTGTTCGAGCAGATGCGATCAGGGTCGGCCGACACACTCTCCACTAAATCAGAGACCGAGATCTGTGATTGGATCGCGCGGCAGCCGACGAATTAGCGAAAACCATTTGTACCGCGATTATCGTAATTGGCGGGTCAACGCGCTTTTCACGCAGCAGCGCGCGAAAATCATCCATTTTTCGGGGTTAGGTATAGAATAGTATAGTATAGTACATTACATAGCACGGTATAGTATATTATATGTATAGTATATTACATATAGTATAGTATAGTATATTATATGTATAGTGTATTACATATAGTATAGTATGGTGTAGTATATTATGTATATAGTATAGTATGTTGCATATTACAGTATAGTATAGTATATTGCATAGTACAGTATAGTATAGCCTGTTACATAGTATAGTAGTATTATATAGTAGTATTATATGTATAGTATATTACATAGTATAGTGTATTATATGTATAGTATATTACATAGTACACAGTATAGTATAGTCTCCGCCTACTCTCAAAATACAGAATAATTACAAAATTGTAAGGTTAATATATTACTTATATTGTGTTAGTATATTACTTGTAACCTTTTTTTTTTATCGCCATTAATTTCCATCGAGGCACCATCATATCTGTTCCCGATTCTCGCCTGTATGACATCACCAAAATGGACAAAAACATATCTCGACCACATTCGTAAAAATATCGTCCTCCTTAATAAAAATTAATGGTGAAATCGAATCATCGTTATGTCGCATATTACGCACATGGAATATTCTTAAAAAATTAATTGCGATTTTATTGGCGAGTTAATATTGCAACAATCTGCACGTGCTTTTGGTAATGGACCGGATAAAAAATAATGACGCACGATTTTACATGTAACGCGGCTGTTTTATCAAAATTCGATCCTGTTCGACTGTCTGTTGCAAGTTAATATACTGCTCTCTGTGATATTGCGCGAAATATTAATTTCAGATTGATTTTCAGAGCAGAACAAATTTTGGGATTATGTCCGCCTTTCATTATTAAAAATTATAAACGAAAACTCTTATCTTGTTACTTTTTGAATTTAAGTTGAAATGTTACAAAACAAATTTCTGCATAAACGAGAACTCACATCTTGTTAATTTTTGAATTTATGTTGAAATGTTACGAAACAAATTTCTGCATAAACGAGAACTCTTATCTTGTTGCTTTTTAAATTTATGTTGAAATGTTACAAAACAAATTTCTGCATAAACGAGAACTCTTATCTTGTTGCTTTTTAAATTTATGTTGAAATGTTACAAAACAAATTTCTGCATAAACGAGAATTCTTATCTTGTTGCTTTTTGAATTTATGTTGAAATGTTACAAAACAAAGTTCTGCATAAACGAGAGATTGTTACTTTTTATCACGTTTTTATTAGCTCGCTTTCTTGTCTGTCTGTCTGTTGGGTGACAAATTTTGCAATTGATTTTAAACTAACTTCCTGATGAGCTATGAAAATACTTGTAAGATTTAAAACGAAAAACGTGGGGCGCAAGACTTAAGTGAACTATTCATGCATCAATTATCTATTGTATGCGCCCCACGTTTTTCGTTTTAAATCTTACAACTATTTTCATAGCTATTAAAAATTCACAATCACAAATTTTCAGGACTATCTGTATGGGGTTAGGAATCTGTATGGAGCTAGAAAAAATTATTTTATACTTTTTAGTCCGTTTTTTAAACGTGGTGTTTTTTAAAAATTTATTTTATACTTTTTAATCCGTTTTAAAAACGTGGTATTTTTAAAAATTTATTTTTATTTAAATAATTTTTGAATTTAAGCTGAAATGTTACGAAACAAATTTCTGCATAAACGAGAACTCTTATCTTGTTCATTTTGAATTTAAGTTGAAATGCTACAAAACAAATTTCTGCATAAAAAATCCGCTGTCTATATTATAATATATAAATGCATAAACTCCGCAGTCTACTCATAATAAACCCAAAAACAATTTTTACCTAATCTACAGCCTCTGAGGAGGGATTTGTTGAAAAGAATTTCCTGTTCAGAGTTCTCTGTCTGATCATAATCGGTTAATACTACTTCAAACAGTGTCAAATTACGCGTTCAGAACAGCTCACCATAAAAGAATGAAACGGTCATCGGGTTAACAGGAAAATTACTTTCCAGTCAATCAAAACAGCCTGGGAAACTTGGAAGTGACTACTCAGTTCGGAAGAAAACCAGGTCAGAATACGCAACCAGTATAGATGTATTAAATCATCTGTCTCTCTCTTTCTCTTTCTCCTCAGTATCCACGTAACCCTTTCTTTCTCGTTCTTCCTCTCGTTTCATAGCCGTCGAGCTATCACTCACGTTTCGAACATACACATATATACAACACAACGAGCGTTCTGTATTTACCTTCCAGCATCTCAGCTAGACTGGTAAGATTTACTTTCTGGAGACAAATGAGCTATTTAGATTGTTATCAATCAATTCGACGATAACAACACTCCTGAGAACGAGGAGTCGAAGAGAAAGCTCCGAAGAACAATGGGGATACGATTCTGCGTGAAATTAATATTCAATTAATCAGCGCGCTGGCTCTGAGAATTGTTCTATTAAATTATGGACATTTATTTCTATTAATTTACCGGACTCAAAATTTCTGCCTTTCTCCTATAAATTATTATGTATTTGGTACGTAATCCAGTAGATTTGTACCCGGGGATTCTGCAGATCGAAGTTTCGATCCTGTAGGATCAATGGTTCAGGAGTTATGATTGTTTAAAGTTGAGCATTTTTCAGTGTTTTTGACAGGTAAGGGCGCCGCCATATTGGTTTGTAGTGCGTTCTGCTCGGTAAGCGGCGCGTGATCGTCTCTATAAACCAATATGGCGACGCTCTTACCTGTCAAAAACACTGCAAATTGCTCAACTTTAAGCAATCATAACTCCTGATCTATTGATCCTACAGGATCGAAACTTCGATCTGCAGCATCCCCGGGCACAAGTCTACTGGATTACATACCAAATACATAATAATTTATAGGAGAAAGGTACAAATTTTGAGTCCGGTAAAGTAAAGAGCAGCCTAAATTATTGTAGACCTCGAATTGTATTGTTGTGTCATTCTTAGCTGCGCCAATTAATTCGCGGCTCTCACAATTGGTCGATTGAATTCAACCGGACAAGTAAAATATTAAATTTTTAATTTCAATGATTTTCAAAGATCAAAAGGAATGTACTCTTTAAAAGAAATTCTCTTTAAGAAAAATTCTTTAGAAAAATTCACAATATAGATATTTTGTTTCTTTTAATTTTGGAACTTCGTAAAATTCTTTGGAAAATATAGTATCGACTTTGTTGGATTATATACTTTGGCGAAGGAATCGAGTTTATGAGCAGGACGTGGCGGAACTTTCATTCTTTTGCATACCTCGCCGCGTGATTCACATCAGGCGAGCCTAACCTGAGTATATCCTACATCACTATATCCTGTTATGCCTATTGTTCGATGTCCTGTTAGTGGTCGGCCAGTTACTCGATCACAATTTTAGCCTTCGTCGATCGGATTTTGTTATGCTTCTTGTGATAACGATTTCTGCTATTCGGGAAAGTTTCGAGTCGTTCGGTTTCCGATTGCAGTGTAATCAACTCGATACGAGTATTCTGTTACATTTCAGAACACTATTAAACGATCACGTTGTTTACTATCTGTTAAATCTAATTATAATCACGTTCTCTAATACCTTTGATCCTTAGAAGTTAATGATCTTTTTTCCATATTAATTACAAAATTGTAAACCAACTAAAAATATATTCCTTTAATAATTCTAATAAATTGATCACAATGTACGTTTAGGAGCATAACTGATCACACACACTGTAAATCAGAATAACTTTTTTGTGAATGGACCAAACGATAGTCTCAATTTCTCTATAAGGCTAGAAGAATTAGTTTAGTAAATGACGTCTAAAAAATATGTTGCAAAAATGCATTTGGTCGGAATTGTGAAAAACAATAGCGAACATTAATTTTTAACTTTTTTGAAATTTAAAAGATGTGTTTGGTCAACTCGTATAAATTATATACGTTCTGAAAATTTCATTGAAACTGGTTAATTGGTTTACGAGTTATAAACGATTAAAAGTGATAAAAAGGCCGAAAATCTCACTTTTGATCGTTTATAACTCGTAAACCAATTAACGAATTTCAATGAAATTTTCAGAACGTATATAATTTATACGTGTTGACCAACCACATATTTTAAATTTTCGTTATTGGTCCAACTAAAAAATTTGAAAAAAGCAATTTTTACTATTTTTTTTCACAATTCCGACCAAATTTATCATCATTTACTAAACCAAATAAATAATAATAATAATAAATAATTCTTCTAGCCTTACAGAGAAATTGAAGTCTTTGGTCCATCCATAAAAAAGTTATTCTGATTTAAAGTGTGTGTGATCAGTTATGCTCCTAACTATATTCATACTCTCAACTTCCTTTTATCTTCCTAATGTTTTACGTTTGATATGTTTATGCAAAATGAAATTTTTCTACCTGAATTGCAACAAACTGGCGTGAAGTAGAAATGTATTTTCTTTTTTAATTTGTTTAGTGGATTGAAAATAATATAACAGTATTCTTAAATTCTTCTAACGTGTATACTATTTTAAATTACAACTACTCACTATCGTCATAAATGCATAAAATCTGTTGTCTAGTGGCTACGCAGAAGAATGGGAATTTCTTATGTGGGTAAGCTTAAACAAAAGGGGATTTACAGGGGGGACGAATGGATCTTTGATCGAGAATTTATCGGCGTAGCTGCCGAGGCTTTCGTAGCAATTAATCCCGACTGCCTTTTACGGTATTAATCCTCGTTCGATGTAATTCGCCCAGCAGCTCATTGTGCGCACGTATGCAGAAAGTGAGAGGACATACGCTTCTCGTAATAGGTTGTCCGACATTACTTTCACAACGGGAGCAAGGTCTTATCTTTTCGCGCGGATGCGTCGTTTTGTCTACTTTCATAGCTTTTCGGGGGTTAGATCGCCAAAAATCTACCGCAATTCGATTTCAATCACGAATGAAGCCAATGAAACCACACCATAAATGATTCTAAAAGAAATTCAGCCAATCGGAAAATTCTCAAATAGAATAATTTTTCCAGAATGAGTTTGAACGACTTCGAAAATGTTTTTTTAAAACTTCATTCCCAGATAGCACCCGACGTCTCATAGACGTCTGTTTTACGTCGTTTTTAGGTCTGAATGTCTTACGTCCCATAAACGTCTTTAAGACGTCTTAAAGACGTCTATTTGGAGACGTATTTACGTCTGAAATAAGACGTCTTAAAGACGTATTTACGTCCGAAATAAAACGTCTTTCAGACTCAATGCTATCTGGGTTCGATGGAAAATTGACACGAAGTCAAGTTTCACAATTTTATTTACAGTGGGCGGACAAAGTATTCGTACATATTTTTTAAAAACAAATAACTTTTTCAAAATTCGACCCAACAGTATTTTCGAGACGTTAGAATCTATTTTTTAAATGGTTATTGGTCGCAATTGCGAAAGGAATAGTAAAGGCGACGATTTTTCAATTTTTTATCTGTGCCTGTAATGCAGCTTTCAAACATGTATTTTGTAAATCTAAGTTAATTATATACATGCACAAAGTTTCACTGAAGTCGAGTTTAGATTCTTACAATTCTTGCTATTTCCAATCAAGTTTCAATCGGTTATAAAAACTGTGGAATGTGTCGTGTACATTGTTTTTCAAACATTCTTTCGCCCGCCAGTATCGTCCGAGACAGGATCGGTGGCGCCACCTGTCCCCAGTATGATTTCGTAAATGTTCTATAATATCTTCATCCGGCAAGTTATCTATTGAACGAATAATTAAAGAATTTCTGAATAAGATAATATTGACTTATAAAATCTTCATCACATCGTTTTCTGCGCTCTACTGCGAAAGGACCTTGCAGAAATATTTCTATTAAATTTTCTAGTTGTCGTGCAGTACTTCAAATAAATTGTGCAATTAATACAAGAACGGAGAAAATGTTCGTAATATTGTACGACTAAAGATATGTATGTTAAGATTATATTATTGCATAGTTGGCATCACAGACGAAATATAGGAATAGTCCTAACACCTTATGGAACTTGGTGTCCATAGGAATCTGTAATACCATCATCTTAAAATGCCAGCCATTTTAGCGCCCTCTACGCTTTGAGAACGGCGAATTCGAGAACTAGATCCAGTGCGACTCGGGTTCGACTGGTCAAATCTCTACAGTGTTGTCAAGTCTGAAGTATGCAACGTTGTCAGATTATCAGTTTTCAGTACATCTAAAAATCATGGGAGAGCGCCAGAGTCGACCAAATACGGTGGATTTTCCCCTTCCACTATCCCATTCCACCACCATGAGCAGCAATGTTCTGATCAGAGCCAACTTCACAGCTTCAGTAACGTAAGCTTCTCGATAAAATGGGGTACCTTGAGCACCCCGCGGACTTTTAAAAAATTATTAGTATATATATTGAAATTTAATATAATTCAAACTTATTCTTTATTTTCCCCGATCTGGCGACACTGGTTCCCCGTTGATAATAAAGAGTTAGCTTATATTGAACTTCATTTCTTTCCATTTAACATTGTGAAATATTTAAATGTTTACATCAAATGTTTAAATCATTTGTAATTGTTTTATCGCTTTATTCAACATATTCGGCTTAACTTTAATCTAATCTAAAATTTATTTTTGTTCCTGTGTTTAACAATGGTTAATCTGTGTTCTCAAACAATACAAGTCGAACTTGGATATAAATGCATAATATTAGTTGTATTAAGTTAACAAAATGGGAGAAGTGCCTTTTTTAGTAGTTTTTCAAAGTTGTAATCGTGACGATGCATGAGCATGGACGTCTTTGGACGTTTTCGGACGTCAGTTTAGTAACCAATGCCAATGGGCTAAACTTCCGAAGACGTCCTTGCTCATGCATCGTCACGACTACAACTTTGATAAACTACTACGATGAAGAAAAGGCACTACTAAATTACAGTAAAGTTGCGTTTACTGTCCAACAGCCTGTGCTTTGCACGGACAGTGATCGCATACCGACATTATTTTTGAATGACTGCGTCTACCGCGCCGAAAAAAAAACCGAACGTAGAGAAGGACAGTATGACAGTGGAGGGGGTAGACACTGGACAGTGATCGCGTACCCGATCGCGGACAGTAAACGCGACTTCAGTGTACTAAAGCTGTAGGACGTTTGTCGTTTAACCCATAATTGGTTTTGTAGTTGCAGGTGGAATTGGTCTTGTAGTTATAGGCGGAATTGGTCTTGTAGTTGCATTTGATGTATTGGTATGTATCCACAATTCCGGACAATTCACAAAGCAACTAATATTCCGAATAAACAACAATCTGCTAAGATTTTTGCAAAAAGTACCGCAAAACAGTACTCGTACGGGTTCCAGCAATGCCTCACCGAATTTCAACGACCTTGCAGACGGTTCTGTACCTGGCGTCTGTAACAAAAACCATTTAACCATCTGTAAAATCAAATTGCTCAAAATGTAATTTAAGCATCGTTTTTGTGTAAAATGTTGTTACACATTTCCTTCATTTATACACGAGAGAAATAATTATACCACGTCGCACCCCGGCAAGAACAGTTGACACTAGTGATGGCGTGCAAAATCACTAACCGTGATTGATCATGCTGTTAAATTCGTTTTTATCTCGATTGAATTAGTTCTTTTTTTTTTAAATACATGAATTAGCTCGAATAAAAATATCTGCTTATAATATAAATTTACTCGATTGAATTAAAAAAAAGATTAATTCTTCCTCTGAATTTTTTGAACGCTATCTATACTAACGTATCGAAACATAACTGCAGAAAATCTAACCTGTGACCAGGCGGAACCGATCAATATCAGTAAAGTAATCCACGTGCTGCAGCACAACATGATGAGAATTTGCTCTAGGAAAACTCACTGACACGAGCACTGTGTGTCTCAACGAATCTGTCAGTCAGCTTATATACTAAAATCCGAGACCGTGAAGTATTAAAAAATCTAAACTATAACTGTTCGGGATTTTCTGTAACACGTTGTGAAACATTGTGTCGCGGAACAATGTACGCGAAACTTACGTTGTCCTCGAATAAACTGCAAAAATGTGCAAAAATATATAAACTTTTAAGATAATGAACATATCTTGACATCAATATTACATTGTTATTTGCTGCTCAAGGAAAAGGCAGCGGTTGAACGTGACCGAAGAATAGCACGAAAGAATATGTCAACTGTGCGTCAAATGCCAACCTCGACAATGATCGGTATTTATTATATTTATGTCCGCACAACCTGAATCCGTGGTCACGTTGTTAATTATCATATCAAAAGCACGAGTGCCGTTCTATTTTCCATGCGGTCCCTAATTATATGCAACCTGGTTTGCATCTGTGCATAGCTCTGGATAGCCAACCATTGTTTGGCGTAATTGAATCGTGTAAAGAAAATGAACGTTATCAGCCTGTTCGAATCGTGCACATTGCACGGTCTATAGTGCAATACATAATTTTAATCGCATAAATAATTGAATCCCACTTGCATTTTATTATTCACTCGAACGTATCTACATATCTGAAAGAATCCCGTCAAAATCGGGACACGATATGGAATTTCTTTTAAACCCAAGTACACCTATTAGAAAGTGCCATCTTCCAGCTTTAATTTGAGCCCTCTAACATCCAAAAATTCCTACGGGAGCATATTCCAAAATTGCCTCAAAGATACCCATAAATCTCGCTGATTTTGTACGAGCTGACGGCTGAATTTCATCAAATTTTTTTATGAGACTTCGTACTCATTTTTTTAACCTAACTGGCCCTATCATAAAGTGCGATTTTCCAGCTTTAATTTGAGCCATCGAACGTCCAAAAATTCCTACGGGAACACATTCCAAAATTGCCTCCAAGATACCCATAAATCTCGTTGATTTCGTCCGAGCTGACGGCTGAATTTCATCAAATTTTTTATAAGACCTCGTACTCATTTTTTAACCTAACTGACCCTAGCATGAAGTACAATCTTCCTGTTTTAATTTGAGCCCTCGAACGTCCAAAAATTCCTACGGGAACACATTCTAAATGCGTCTCAAAGAACCCTCTTAAAATCGAGACGATTTTGTCTGACCTAGTTCGGATAATGGAGGTTCTACAACATCGTGGATTATAAGCGTAAAATTAATGCGAACTGTATCGTGTTTGGACTCGTTTCAACCAGAAAAATGTCACGTACACTACCGTACAACTTTGATTAAAAAATAATGCGGAGCAACAAAGTTCTGTCATCTAATTAGACAATTAGACAATTTCTGATTACTTTTAGATTTTAGGTTAAACTTTTATTACGTGTACAGAGAACTTTGTCGATTTATTTACACAAGTAAGATGAACGGAATATATTTGAGAGATTCGTAGAGGAGCGTAGAAAATATTTGTTATAACAGGACGGAGAATAAGAAAAGGTTTAAGGGCGTTGGACCAACGCAAACAGAATATTCCCGAGGCTTCGTTGTCGGTCTCATTGTTATCGACCCGTTGGTATTCCCTGGCGTCATTGGTAGCATGATCACGTGGTGTCTATCGCCTTCCAACCAGTCAACTCTCTCGTACAATGCACATCATTGACGTAACTTTAAGCAGTCCTGCGTGAAAGGTCGTAGGCGCAACTCAATCATAATTGATACCCTACATGCGTTTTCGAATGTTTGCTTTGCCAGCTCCCAATCATGCACAGAAATTAGCAGAAATTAATAGGCACTCGTCACTGCCATTTATTACACTCGCACAGCTAATGGTAATACAAAATCAAAGACTTTTTATTCTTATCTTTCAGATTCTAATTTTTAAATCGATAACTTTGTAATTACGTTGCAGAAGCATGTTCAATGTATTGGAAATGATTTCCCGATTGAAACGAGCCTAAACACGACATAAATCGGGTAAATCGAGCAGGTCACTGTTAACGACCTGAAGGTTTCAAGGTCAAATTGCAAGATTGCGTTCTTAAATCTGACAACGCTGTAAAATCTAGTCTCTAACGTCTACGTTGCAGTTTTCTGTAGTTCGCTAATTGATTGTTCTATTTAGGTAGATGGCGCGAGAAAACTGCTAATTTCCAGCAACGTCGATATTTCAGTTTCGTTATCGAACGTTGATAACGTAGCATAATCTCCGGACGATCATTGTTTTAGCAACTGATAAAAGTGACTGTTTAGAAAAATGGTGTTTGCTGCTTAATTGATACAGTTCGTTACAACTAACTAAATTATTATTTTTTAGTTTATATCTCAGTGAGAAATATAAAATTATGGAAAACACCGTAAAGAAGCGTTTCGGAAAGTCTACTAGTTAAATTCAGTTCTTGTTAACAACAGGAAAGATTGTCATTGCGGAAATTCTTCGTCTCTGCAATTAACTGTTTTGTAGGCGTGTGCCCGAGCAAGTTTTCTAGCAACAGAGAACGTTCTTCGTGAAAGTAATTGAACTCGTTATGAAACTCGTCTTTCAAGAAAGCAATTTAATTATGTGAGAGGAGGGGTGGGTAGCAAAGGTTTCGTAATTCTCCGTAGAATCTCTAATTGGGCCCGCATATGCCAATCGATCCTCCTTTAAAGTCACGCATTTAGGTCGAAACAGTGCAAGAGAGAAGGACAACGAGTTGCCGGGGATCGACATTTAACTTGAACTTTTCCATTTTTATCGGAAAGAACTGCCAACTCCTGACAAAACTATCAATCTATACATTCAGCTCATTTACAAATTCTTTGTTCTATCCTACGATCAAATATCTATAGTGTTAGCTACTGTCGGTAATATAGCGAGCACCATAGTGTATTTAATTAATCATCGGTTAATTTAAACGTCACAGTATAAAAATATGGTCACAGTATTTATGCAATATTGTACATCGATTTCTTCTATTCTACCTACAGTTACAATAAAACGATAATTTTCCAAGTATCCAATCTGATAATTCTTATCCAAAGCTCCTGAGGATGTTATCGACAGAGATAGCAAACCGCTCAGGCTCCCGGGAATCTCCTTCAGAAGTTAGGGGATTCCCACTTGATAAACACCTGAGGAGTGATGATCTACAACGCGAGACTTGATCTAATTAATCTATCAAACAGGTTTATAGACCTGATAGCAATTGCTGCGACAAAATAATGTGATGAATCTGTCTAGTATCAAGCCTTATAGTCTATGCAGATTAACCTAATCCAGAGGATAGAGTCCTTGTCCAATATGCTAACCTCACACTGTCTAGGCTAGGAAACGAAGTCTAGATTGGTAGCTAGAAGACTAGCATATTAGGAGACTAGATGGCTAGCAGACTAGAGGACAAATAGACTGAGTGGCTAGCAGACTGGAGGACAAATACATTAGATAGTCTGCTAGCAAACTAGAGAGTAAATAGACTAGAGGACAAATAAACTAGATGGCTAGAATGCTAGAGGACAAATAGACTAGTTAGCTAGCAGACTAGAGGACAAACAGACTAGATGGCTAGCAAACTAGAGAACGAATAGACTAAAGGACAAACAGACTGGATGACCAGCAGTCGGGCCACGTGGACCGTAAAAAATGCCGAGGTCCTAGCCCAGTCCTAACCTAGTCCAGCCGATCGAAAGAAGTCTACCAATAGCTAGAGAGGACGATAGTCCAGGTGGAGGAGGGACAAAGCAAGCTCGGCGAAGAGTCAGTTAATTAGCCACACAGTTAGATAACGCTCTTTATCTAGATCGTGCAGAACGATCGTCTAACCAGTGCAGCAGCAGTAGCAGTAGCAGGAGCACTGCAAACGTGCACCGGAGCAGCAGCCAGTCGACACTCGATTGGCGGACTGTGCCGGGTCGGAAGCAGGCGAAAGCTACACGTAGACCAGGGGGCTGTGTGTGCGTTGGGTTAGGGGTGTTTCGGGGGAGTCTCGGGGCACAGGAGAGAGGAGAGCGAGCGGAGTTCTCGTTCTTTGCAGAGAACTCCTCTACGGTAGTCGCCTCCTTGACGTTCCTCTGGGGGGTTTCAAGCTCGCGCGTGGGAGTAGAGGCTGATAGCAGCGTGGGGTGCATATCGAAGGGAAGATGAGAGTGGGTGGAAGCCAGAGGAAGGAGGAGGAGGAGGAGAAAGAGGGTGAGCTGGTAGGTAGGTCGGCTAAGTGGTCGGGGGAATGCTGAAGGAAGCGAGAGACGACGACGATGACGATGTTGTGTTGGTGTCTCCGTTCGATGGTGTCGGTGAGGGAAAGGGCGGTCGGGGAGGTCGGAGGAGAGAAAGAGGTGGATATGAAGGAAAGAGGAGGAAGGTGGGGCTCGAGGCGTGGGTGAGTTTCCATCCGGAAAAGGAAGAACAAAGAAAGAAGACGCAAGACGGTGGGAGGCGACGGCGGCGGGTACAAAGTGGAATGGAAAAAGAAAGAGGGGGATAGCTGTTTGAGGTGGACGGGGGGAAAGATGGTGGGACAGAGACGGGTAGTTGGAGGAGGTTGTGGTGGGAGCGAGATAGGGGACAGAAGGTGAGAAGCACGAGGATGAACGAAGAGAGGAGACTGTAAGAGGGACGGTGTAAAGACAAATAGAGCAGGAATGCAATAAGGACACAGAGTTCGAATGTACGTATTCGAAGGAGGAAGGCTGGAGGAAAGAGAGGAGACAAGGACGAACGAGAGGAAGATAGCTTGGGTGGATGGTGGGCTGGAGAGAAAGGGATGGAGAGGATGAACGCGAGAGGGTATGAACGAGTGGATACGAATGAGAGTGTGCTCGTTGAGAGAACGATGAACGAGAGGCACGGAGAGATGGAGGGAGAGAATGACGTCGAAGAGAGATGGAAATAATAGAGAAAGAGAGAGAGGTTGAAAGAGAGAGAGGGGGTGAGGCACCTAGTGAGTCAGACAGAACCTGACAGAGAGTACGAATGAGAGTACGAATGAGTGTGCTCGTTGAGAGAGCGACGAACGGGAAGGAAGGAGAGAGAGAGAGAAGGGGATAATATTGAAGAGAGAGAGAGGGGGGGGGGGTGAAGCAGAGAGTCGACTCGAATATGAGGGTGTCGCGCAAGCCGGTCACGCCGAGGTTTCCATGGCAACGACAGGCGATAAATCAACCCGCAACATCCCCGAGTACCGCCAGATAAAACCGCATACACATATGTGTACGTACGTACATACAGGCGAAGATACTGACTGGTAACTCCGCGCCCAAAAAGTTTTCCCTTCGACCGATTTATGCCACCGGTCTCTCTATCTCCCTCCGCAATACCGAACGCCTTGCGAGAGGATCTCTTTCCTCTCTTTTGCTTCTTTGCCTCCCCCTCTTCCTTCAACCAACTCGTCCTTTTCCGCCTTTCTTCTCTTCACTCCAGTTCCCCTTCTTTTATTATCTCCCCCTCCACCGGGGCTTTCTTCCTCTCTGTTTCTTTGCCCGCTCATCCTCCGCATTCGCTCCCACCGCTGTCGGTCACCTTTACTCTCGTTCCTTTTTGCGGGCTTTTGTGCTCGCTCTGTTCCTCTCCTTCTCCGATCCCGCTCCTCCTGTCTCTCTTTTTCCTCGTTCGGTGCATCACCCCCTTCCTCTCCACTATGCAGCGCAACACAGGTATAATGCACGCGCGTGTGCATGCACCGGTGGCTGCACCGTGGCCTATCGTGGCGCATGCCACGACGTCAAGGTGTCCCGTCGTCCTTTCGGCAACACCGAAACACCATGCAGACGGTGTAGCTCACGATCGGACGCACACGGTCGCTCATAATGATAGCTCGTTTTACGGATACGCTTCTCGCGATTAGCCTGCGAAACGGCACACAATGTGGCACGCCGAAGTCACATAACCTAACACGCGTCACCGTTTCCCCGCGCAGATGGCTTCCTGCTGACATACCTGCAGTTAAAAGACGGTACACCTTGTCCGACTCGATGAAGCGCCAAGTCCACGCAAACCGATACTCGTGAAGCTCTCGGGTTGCTGAAGGTCATGCTTGACAAAATTGTCAAATATCTCGCCAAGTATTATTGACATTTCGATGACCCTGGGTTAGTACTTTTGTACGCAGGATAATAATAGCGATCGATTGGTTTAACAAAAACACTGAGCTGCATGAAAGAACAAAGTTAGGTTAGGTTGGGTCAGCATCGGTGCATCCGCATAAAAAATAAAGTCGTGAGAAGTTGGGACGTATCATGACATACGATTTTGTCCTCTCTATCATTTATTTTTTCTATTTTTACATAAAAAAGTGCAGCAACTTGTCCCAGTTTTCAGGATCACCCTGTATATCTGACAGTGGGCGCAACAGTTGCGACCACGTAATTTTTGTGACACAGCAAATTTTTGTAGAGGTCAAAGGGTCAAATGTAAAAGGTTCCGTATATTTTCGCGGCAAAATGGCCACCGGTAGATTCGGAGAGATGGGGGAACGCAGCGTTCGAATCGAAAACGCTTGGGCGTAAAATAAGCTGGCGCGACTCTAATCGAGTTTAGCACGCCACTGACGTCACCGGAGGCGCCCCCGTGACGTTGGACGTCCGTCAGTGACGTCTCTCCCGGCGAAACGTCCTTGTCCAGGATATGCTTGAGGTTGTGAGGTGTAATGGGACGCCTCTGCGGTACACGTGTACGTGACTTCTTATTTAAAAAGGTCGGGGGACTATCCCACCGTTAGGGGATATCATCAATTCCTGCTTCCACCACCATCAACCTCGTAGACACACCTTGAAATTGATTTATTAGCATGAATAGACACACTTCGAAATTAGGTTTTGGGGGACGGAGTCATTTCAAATTAATCCAATTCTTTGGGTATACCGGGTATCCCAAAAATTAGGAGATGTAGTTTTGTTTAGCTTCCTCATCCTGTAATTGACTTGGACTATTTACAGTGGGCGTACAAAGTATTCGTACATCCTTTAGAAATGAATAGCTTTTGCAAAATTGGAGAAATTGGAGTTTTTCGAGACGTTAGAAGCGTTAGTTTACTAGCTAATGTGTAAATAATTTCTTTTAAAATTGTTATTTTATAAAAAGGTTATGGGCATTGTAAAATGTAAAAATCTTTGAATTTATTTTCTACTTGCAATTTTTGCTATTTTCGATCAATTATATTTCATAGGAACCTTGATCGATTTCGATAAAACTTTGTACATGTATATGTATGTATAACTTACTTAGATTTGCAAGATACATGTTTTAAATTTTCATTACAGATAGAAGATTAAAAAATCGTGACAATTTAAAAAAAATATTATTTAGCTAACTGTTGGACCCAATTTTGAAAAAGTTATTCATTTTTAAATGTATACGATCACTTTGCACACGCACAGCATATTTTAAAGATCAATTTATAAATGATTCGACGAGGGGGTTCGATTGTTTATAATTGGGTCTGGGGATTTCATCAGCGACCGAAGGAAATCGGTTTATAAATCCCTGGATCGGCTCTTTTTCCTATCGCGGGGGTCATTTAAGTTAATCAACGCACGGGATAAGTGAGACAAAGGCGACCGGGGGTGGTCGCCACCGCCGCCGCCGCCGCCGCTGCGAGAGAATTATTATCCGCGGGGAAACTTTTTAGCGTATTTATTGCTTTCGTTCTTTCTCCCGCGCCTCGGCCCCCGTCCGTAATGAGCCGGCAATTTTTCAAAGCCGAACGACCTTATGATCGTATACGCGTTACGTCAAATTAAAGAGCAACAGGTGTCTCCCTCTCTGTGTGTGTGCTGATCATTCGATGTACTCTCCATTAAAATAGTAGCGGCGCGATATGACGACCATCGCGGCCCTGTATATTCATTCGATCAAAAGCGAGCATTACCGTGGCATGAGGGGCGAGATTGCTTGGGAGATGCGACTGTGTTAGGACGACATCGATCGGCGCGGCGCCTGGGTATCGATTCTATTCAATCGAAATGGCATGGTTTTCTCCCCTTCGCCGAAACTTCTTGGACTGAGGTCTTCAGCAGTTGCCGGGGACATGATCAGTCTGCAATTGCTGAAGACAGGTGTCACATCTCAACCATGAAGATCCTCCACAAGTGTTCATCTATCAGCCTCATGACCCAGAAGACCAAAAGTCAGCAAATCCAAACCCAGGTCGTCAATGATCACCCAAACCATCCAAAGTCTAGGTGCAAATGGTTCCCAAAAACATAATCAAAATACGGTGAACAAATATTAAACAAAGATCCTCCACAGCCACAGTCATCAGATTCTAGAATCTCCTTTTCCAACTGATCATTTCCTCTCTCCCTTGATCTTCAATAGCCCCCATGCCACCCCCATACGCTTCCCCAGGCTAGCTCCTCCATGACACACTTTCCCAATCCGCATTTTCATTAAACGTCACACCGGGTCCGATAGTGTATGTACCCGTCCACCACCGGTCACTCGATTTTCGAGGCCGTTCAAAGTGGACGGATAGAATGATAATCTGGGAGCAGCTTGGTAGTTGGTAGGTATTGATCTGTCGGTCGGGGTGTTACTGTGTGGTATGGTTGGTCGGTGGGCTGGATAGGTGGGTGGTTTGTGCCATGGTGGGTGGAGAGAGAAGGGGACCCCCGGGGGTGGAGATGAGGGGTTAGGTTAGGGGGATGGAGAGAGATGGAGACAGGAATGGGGATGAGAGGTCGGGTCGGGACGGTAGCTGTACACTTACGCTCTCCTCTCTCTCACTCTTCCATCCTCTGTCTCATTCCCGAACATCATCCTCTCTCTATCTGTGCTAATTTCGTCGTTCTCGCTCCGATCTCCATCCCACCCCCATTCCTATTTTTCTTCTATTCACGAACGCCTTTTTTCTTTCTGCCGTTAGTTTCTGCCACTTTGCCTCTCCCTCTGGCTTCCTTCGGCTACCCTCCGACTCTCTTCAGCTCCCTCTGTTTCCCTTTGGTTCCTTTTCACCCCCATCAGCCCGTTTCCTTTTCCACGTTCCCGTCGCACTCCCTCTTCAACGTCTCTCTCCCTTCTATTTTCATTTCCCCGTTTTTTCTCCCCGAGCATCATACCTCTTCCTACACCCAACTCCCTCCCTCTCACTCTCTCGCGTTTTCATTTTCAGGCTTCCTTTTTCGCAACCTTCCTTCGCCGCCTCTCTCTCTCTTCATCTCCTTTCGCTCCCGCTCGAGTATGTCTTTCCCTGTTCGACTGACGTCTTTCTCTCTTCAACTGACGTCTTTCTCTGTTCAGCTGAGGGCCTCTATCGAGAGTGTGCGGAACGAGAGAAACGATTATGGGGCGAACGGGGTGGCTATGTCCCCCACAGGATATAGGGTGTCGGGGAGAGATTGGCAACAGAGTATACGCGCTCTCAGTTTTAACGTTTCCATCCCTGTCCAACGTGGTAGCCTCTCGGTCACCCTTTTGCTACCCTGTCGTCTATCACCGTCTCTCTCCTCGGTAGCAAACCCTACCAACCCCTCCACCAGGACACCGTTCTCTCTGTGTGTTAGCCTCTGCCACCCTCTGCCTTGCATCCTGCACGACCCCGCGAACTTTGGATTCGGCGTCGTCGTGTGCTGCAAGCGCCACCGGATTGGCGGGTTGCGATCCCGCATGAATTATTCGGTAACCTAATAGTTTCTTAAGCAAAGAACGCCGGGTCGAGATCTTGCTCCAGGATGGACCACCGGCTACCCAACAGTCACGATTTTTTCAATGACACCCAGATTCGGAGTTAAGGGATCATCAGTATTGGTCAGGTCTTCATCTATCTGGCCATCGATCCCCTAAACAGATGACCAGTAGTGGTCAGGTCTTCATCGATCCCCTACAGAGACGATCAGTTAAGATCCAGGCCATCTTGTGGCTTATTATTAAAAAGTTTGCAATCAAGCAATTTGTCCAACTCATTAAAACTTTGATACACCATGAAGTGGCGACTTCAAACTTCGGACTTATTTGCTGATGTCTTCGATTTTTTCAACGATACCCAGATTCGGAGTTAGGGGATCATCAGTATTGGTCAGGTCCTCATCTATCTGGCCATCGATCCCCCAAAAAGATGACCACTTGAGATCCTGGCCATCTTGTGGCTTATCATTAAAAAAGCTTGCAATTTGTCCAACTCATTAAAACTTTGATACACCATGAAGTGGCGACTTCAAGCTTCGGACTTCTTTGCTGATGTCTTCGAAATGAGCACGCTCGACGCACATGGTCCAGCTAGAAATTTATTTCCAGACTTTCGATACAGCGATAAATTGGACTTATTTGCGAATCGTGAATCTGTTCGGACTTTGATCGCAGAAATTAGCGAAGCGTCCGTTGAAAGGTTTGCATCGATGCAGATGCAGAGAAGGAATGCCCTAGGTAAACAGAGGAGGATATCTTCGATACTCGAACGTGTTTTTCTTCTCTCGTCTGGACGGTCCCTCTTCTGTGCGACGTCTATTTTCTGGAAGTCGACGCAGCCAGCCACTCGATGGTCTAAATTCCGTGCCACATCAAAGCGATTCCCGTCATCGGCTGTGTCATCGAGTCAAGCTGTCTTTGAAGATCAGTGTCGACGCTGTCAATGGCAAACTTTACTTTACCGGCCCCCGTACCGTCTAATGATAGCCCGCTATGCATCTATTAATAGCGGACGGTTGGCCAATAGTTGCCTAAAATTTTCGTCCTGGGTTCCACTCGGCGCCGGACCATTTTTGTAGATACACTATTGATGACCCTCATGGCTAGGCTGCGGATGTTTATGGAATTTTCAATTTTTGTAGACGAATTTTAAGAAAGCGGTACCAAATAAAATTCTATTTTCATTAAATAGTATTTGTAGATCCCAAATAAATAAATATCGTATTAAATTCTGTTGAATTTAATACTCCAGCATTTTTAAAAAATTTTTATTGGAGTGAAGGTATTCTGGTGGTGGACTTCGACAAATTAATTTTCCCCTTTTTCTTCAAGTGTTCTTGAACGTAGGGGGTTGTAGATCCAACTCAGAGTAACCCCTTGAAACTATAAAAAATTATATAACTCACGCAATTTCGACTGTTTTTCATTTAAAAAAATACCATGTGTACTTCAAATCTCCATAAATATATGTGTAAAATCCCAATGCAGAAAGTCCGACAGTTCTCCCAGAAAAAATTCCCAAAGATTATTTAAAAATGCCACTGGAAACCAGTACACCCCCTGGAAGGATGCTCGATAAAAAATTATATAACTAAAAAAAAATTATATAACTAAAAAAAATACCATGTGTACTTCAAATGTCCATAAATATACGTGTAAAATTCTAATGCAGAAAGTCCGATAGTTCTCCCAGAAAAAATTCCCAAAGATTATTTAAAAATGCCCCTGGAAACCAGTACATCCCCTGAAAGCGTACTCGATAAAAAATTATATAACTCACGCAATTTCGATTGTTTTTCATTTAAAAAAATTCCATGTGTACTTCAAATGTCCATAAATATACGTGTAAAATCCCAATGCAGAAAGTCCGATAGTTCTCCCAGAAAAAATTCCTATAGATTATTTAAAAGTGCGACTGGAAACCAGTACATCCCCTGAAAGCGTGCTCGATAAAAAATTATATAACTCGTGCAATTTTGATTATTTTCGCTTGAAAAAATTACCTGACGTACTCCAAACACCCACAAAGGTATATGCAAAAGCATGATCGAAAAGATCCAGTAGTTCTCCCGAAAAAAATCTTGCGTACCGCCAGAGAATGGCACTTAACGAAGAATCGGAAGATCAAGGGATTAGCTTGTTAGGAGCGTAACGCCCACGCTGAATTATCAGCCCGTGTCGCGTCACGCTTATAGAATAGGTAGGTGACAGTACGGGAAGCGATAGCAATCTCGAGTTCTTTATATTAGAGTTTGCTAGTTGGAATGGGGGAGGGAATATGGTTCTCGCCCAGCCTGTACAGATTATGAATTTCGGCGACGGGGTTGCGCATCAAGTTAATCCACCCCTGGCTCCGGGTGCGAGAATGATGCATCCCCTCGTGGATGATGTAATCATTCGTTCGAAAGGGGGTGTGCGGGGCTGTGGAGGGGAGGGGTGGGGGTTTCGAGGGCGATAGAATAGCCGAAACGAAAATTACTTTCTCGAATGTGCGACGAGCGCCGGCGATGAGCAATTTAAGGGGTGGAGAGGTCGATTTCGCCGAGGCCGGATATACAAGACAAACATTGTGATTTGAGTGGCGATTCGAGGTCGAAATTACGGTATCTAATGCAATTAGCCCCTGGACGTCGGACCACCTTGACGGTTGTATAATTGACGACCCTTAGGACCGCCCGCAGGTTTAATTATTAATTTTTTTTTAAATAATATTCGGACAGTCTTAATTTTCTAATTCTTTATTTTTTAATTATTCAAATTATAAAGATGCTTCGTTCATTAGAAATTATTCTAAAAATTGTAAATAATTTCAGCCTTGTGATTTTTATAAAATAATATTAGTTATGTTAGTTAGGTAAAATTTTGCAGAGAGAACACCGGAAATTATCTTCCGTAATTTTTACATAGGCGCGGGCCTATATTGAAAATTTAAAAAATACGACTGGTAAAAGATAAATAGTTTAATACATGTTCAGTAATAGTTGAAGAGGGGCAGTTCGATTAAGCAACATTTTTATTTAGTGACCGTGCTGGGCATTTACAAAATAACTCCATGAAAAAAGTACATAAATTATGATCCAGTGAGAAGCATATGTGCGCCAGAGTTTTATTCCGCCTGCAGAGTAATTTATTCCAGGGAATAATAATTATAACTGAACTTGAACAACGAAAGGTAATCCCTGTTGTATATTACTTCAGAGAAGCTGAAATTTTCATTAACGTCCGTGCACTGTTATTCGGCATTTATTATCGTATAAGTTGAAATGTTCGTTAACGTTCCCGTCGTGTTATTTAACATTTATTATTCGTTTTCACCATCGGCTGCGAAGAAATAATCACAGAATTAAATCACGGAAGTATCAAAACCGCGATTCGATAAAACCAACGGGAGATTTTATTAAATTAATTTCAGAATAAATGTTCGTCAACCTTCAAGAATGATTTTTATCGCGCCAGAACCGCAGATCGATTGAAAAACTACCCCTGCATAATAGGGTTGTAGGGTTGAGAGTGTTCTGTTCCCAAAGGGTTCAATGTTTCGCTATGATCGTCAAGGGTTGAATAGGAACTCAGTGACCAAATCGAAAATAATAAAATGACATTCATTACAATAATAATATTTAACAATTCAAGGACTTGTATTTTTATTCATCCTGTATAATAGATAAAGTTAGTAAAATAAAGAGTGAGGGTCAAACGATTAAGAACAATGATAGATCCAATAATAATATATTAACTATTATCATAATAATATTATAATAATATTTAACAATTCAAGGACTTGCATTTTTGTTCACCCTGTATAATAGATAAAGTTGGTAAAATGAAGAGTGACGGTCAAACGATTAAGAACAATGATAGGTCTAATAATAATATATTAACTATTATCATAATAATATTATAATAATATTTAACAATTCAAGGACTTGCATTTTTGTTCACCCAGTATAATAAATAAAGTTGGTAAAATGAAGAGTGAGGTTTAAACGATTAAGAACAACGATTGGTCTAATAATAATATTAACTATTATCATAGTAATATTATAATAATATTTAACAATTCAAGGGCTTGTATTTTTGTTCATCCGGTATAATAGATAAAGTTGGTAAAATGAAGAGTGAGGGTTAGACGATTAAGAACAACGATTGGTCTAATAAAAAGCAGGTTAAAAATTTATGTAAACAAAAATTGCTAAATGATAAATATCCTCAAGCACCCTCGATCGCATGGTTGTGGAAATAATTCATCATTGAAGGGTTGCAAACCAATCAACCCTGTACTCGAATGAAAAATTGTTGGAAAGGAACTGTTTTGAGAAAAAGCGATAAACTATAAAACAGAATGGGGGATTTCTATAGGAAACAAGACGAGGAAGTAACGGGGGGTGGGCCGAGGGTGGGGATTACCCCTTACTTCTCGAACTATGCAGACTCCCGCTCGTCTGTGGAGAAGAAGAAGAAGAAGCAGAAGAAGGGAGGGAGGCGAGGGAGGATGACTGATTGTGTAGACTGGCGAGATTCGGTGGAGGGTCGAAGCACCTCTCTTTCTCGAAATAGTCTTATAACTCGATGCCGCGGTTGTCCTAAAAATAGCGGGATTCCGTGGTATTCGGATATATTTTTCGTTTTAGAGCGTCTGGTCTCGCGGCAAGGTTGACGCGTCCTCGGGAGGGCGCAAACTTTCCCGTAAAAACGTTCATACCCAAAACCGACATCCAAAACAGTCCTCACATTCTCATAGACGTCTCAATCTCGATCTCGTCTCCCAGTCCCTTATTATCATCCTGAATCAACGATCTCGAGATTAAAATCTCCTCGGGATAACAGCAAAATTAATTTCAAGGTCAAAAGATCATTCATCTTTTTTCATCGCATTCGATTCTACTCATCACGAGGATGAAAAGTGCCGAAGAAACCATCGGTCGAAACTCAGCCGTTCTCTTAGAAATTACTAAAAAACTTTTTTTATCGGAGTAACTGATTTTTATATATTATATTTTTGACGGCTTCTCATCAATAGCAAAATGAAAATATAATACAAGTAAAATCAGATTGATAATGTTGATAACTTTATGGTACGTTGACAACTTGAAGCTTCACCTTTTGACCTTGAAATTTCTTGAAACGCGAATAAATACGCGAAAGGTCTTGGAATATTCGCGGCGCGATCTGGGGGGTGGAGAATCAGAGGAGCAACAACCACGCACGTCCCTGCCAGGGCTCCATCCCTTCGAAGGTGGTGGTAGGGCGCAAAAAGTTGCGGCTCGATCGACATTGTGCGGCGCGAAGTAAATCAGGTCATCAGGGTGGGATTCTTCGAACCCGTATCGCCCCGCACCTGTCCACCGCTTTTCCAACCGGGAGAACTTGGAAATTTTGTCGCGTCCGCCATATTGCGAATGGACGGTCCGCTAATCCAACACGATTCGCGGATACATCTCGGTCGATTCTAATTTATCTAGGCTTTCAAACTGTGTTACGCCGCTGGGGCCGGGGGCTGCGGTGAATAGCTTTTCGGGAGGGGCTTCCATTATTTCCCGTTGCGGACGTAATTAGCTTTCAGAATTCGTGTAGGTGTCAAGCTGGCGAAAGTAATTTATAATGCTCATTATATTAAATTAATTCGATAGATAAATTTCCTAACAGCGCCCGCGGACCGGTGAATAAACCCCCTATTGTAAACCGCGATTTTCCATCCACCCACGCCCTTGCTCCCTTTTCCCCAAAGGGATTATAACTCGCGGCTAACAAAAATACCGATTTAACGCTTTCCGCGATCGAAACCGACATCGTTCAATTTATTGTCGAATTTTATTCCCCGCGAATTGTCCGTATACAGGGTGTCCCGAAAATGTTGCTTGATGTCTGATGTCTGATGGTCTGATGAACTGATGTCTGAGGTCATTTCAAGCAACTTTTCCCTTTGCGGAAAATTTCCTCGAGGCTTCGTTCAGGAGTTATCAGCGAAAAACACGGGCCAATCAGAGCGCGGCAACCGCGGGTAGGCTCCGCCTCGCTCGCGAGGGCGGAGTCTGTCTGCGGCAGCGGCACGGTGGTTGGTCGACGTTTTTCGCTAATAACTCGTGAACGAAGGCTCGAAGAACATTTTCAAAGGAAAAAGTTGCTTCAAATATCCTCAGGAATCACCCCTATCAAGGGCGTACAAAATTTTTGGGACACCCCGCACATATTTCTTTTTTCAACACTTCGACTGCCACGTTCGTCTAACTGCAGCTGGAGTTGCAATCTGAATGAAATATAATTAATTTAAAGCACACAAATGACTGTGAAAATTTGTAATTAAATAATTAATTGACTACCTAGGCAATGGGAAATGAATTTAATTGTTTAAGAAAGCAATTTCATCAGCAGGCAATATATGAATGAAAGTGGAAGCTGACAAATGTTGAATGATTTCCAGGGTATTTTTTTTTGTTCGAACGTAGTACCCAGAATTTTTGTTCGCGTACTCGAATCGCTTCTGTGTGAGTGATCAGCGTGCGAGCGCACGTCGTCGATGCCGGTTATATTTATACGCAACTAGAATGCATGACACATAAGTTTGAAATAACTCGTAGAACGTTCCATTAAACGAAGCACGTGACCAAGTGCTGTCAGGCCCGCGTAAAAACGAACGCTATTTCGATTCACGAAAACGCCGGCCCGCCACCAACACAATATACAAGTCACCCACACTGATACGCTCGGACACTACTGCCTCTGTAATCGTTACCGTGGGGAGCTGTAATTAATTAATTCTGTCGCTTATTTTACAAACGTACCAGTTTAGACGGGAACCACGCAAAATTAATAAATTAAATTGATCAATTTTAAACCAAAAAAGATTGTTGCTTCCTTACTTCGTGAAATAACTGATAAAATCATTTTTTTTTTAATTTTCACTTGGACCACTTTCATAATATTAAATATATCGGAAATATAATATAAGAAAAATCAGTTACGCTAATAAAAAAATTTTTTGATTAATGAAAAGAGAAGTAGTTGACCTTTCGACCTTGAAATTTGATTTCTTGAAGTCTGAATGCGTTTGACCAAGGCGTTCATTTGTTTCTCTATTTTTAACAGCAAATGGTCCATCGTTTTGGATAATAAGCAAAATCATACTTGGACCGTGCTCTCTTAAGCAACAAATGCAGAAATAGTATTATACATCAAAACATGCTGTATTGCGAGCCGATGCTATTTCAGTTGGGGTTCGATCCTTGCGCGAATCTACGCATATATGTATTTGCACGCGGCTCGATTAACCGAGAACCGAGTGTGCGAATCCGAGAAATAATGCTGCCGTTCGTCGCAACGGTTATAAACAAAAGGAAATATCTCAAGAATTAATGCTCCAGTCGTCGATGTTAAAAAATGTGCATTTCAAGAATTTTGGATCCTCCAATTTCATTCAAAAATGCCATTTAAAAGGATTAATATTCTCATCAATAAAAAATGAACAAATTTTATAACTAGACAATTCTATTAAAATCCTGTTTTATCGATCCATTAGATTTCATGAAATATGGATCTCCGTTTCGGAAGAAGGCTGTTCAAAGTTTTAAGTGCAGCTGTATTTTTGGAAATTGATACCGCAGCTATATTTTTGGAAATCGTAATTTCTTTTGATCCGAGAGAACTGCATGCATACTAATTGAATTGCCACTTCGTGTTTTAATTTCAGACCGATGAGGCGACCAATCGGATCAGCCAATGAGTTATTCCTTTTTTTGCCCCTCTTCGAGGAATTTTAACTCCTCCAATTTTGAGTATTTTGACTTGGAAAAATTCTGTCGTATAGTCGAAATGATGGAAAATATGTCTGCGAAATTTCAATACGAGACAGCCATCTGATGTTTTTTACAAAAATTTCCAAAATCTGCCTACCCCCTGAACCCTGTCATAGAAAGGTTAGCTGTATTGTCAGTGCCTTCTAGAGGCAAGTAAAATGCGTAAGGTGTATAATAAAAGTCTGCGAATCTTCAGCAAGTCCACCTACACTAAAAAAAAAATGTTACTAAAAAATATTTTATGGGTTGACTACGCAGAGGTGATTAAAACTTGCAAAAAGACCGCGAGACAGGAGAGTTGGGGGTCCATAAAAATTGGTGAATCTTCTCCAAGTGGAATTCCACCGAATAACGAACTTCCCGAATTTTTGCATAGCTCCGATCCGAAGTTGTGCGAGGAAACGCGGGTACCGGAAGTGGCGGGTGGGATCGGAGGTCCGCGTTCTCCGTGTTTCGAGTGGTGTCCACGGGCTTGGAGGTATCGGCCGGCGAAATATGTTCCACGGTGTAAAAACCATATGAATAATGGGATGGCATATCGTGCATCAGTATGCCGGTGACTGTTGGCCCAGGTCAAATTGACTTGAGCGTCTCCATGGCAACAACTACTCAGACTTCCGGCTGGTCGATATCCTACCAACTTGTATTTTGCGGCGGACCTCACCTCTCTCCCTCTTTGTCCCTCTCTCTCCCGACTGCCGCAACGTTTCTCTGGCTGTCTCTCTCCCCTCCCTGTCTCTCTCCTCTCTCTCTCTCTCTCTCTCTCTCCCATGAACAGCTTGAACGTCTGTCCCCATCTCGCTCTCAGGCTCCCTCAGTCACTCACTCACGGCACTCCAAGCCGAGTTTCTCTCCCTCGCACGCTCACTTTGCTCTCCAGAGCCTCTTCCTCCCTCTTTGCGATCCTCTCTCGGTTTATGCTACCGTCAGTGATGGTAGGAACCTCGCGATTCTCTCCGTTCCACGACGCTTCTCCGAAGGAAAAGACGAACTCGCCCTCTTTCACCTTCCCTCTCCCTCTTCCCAGCCCTTTTCGCAATCTCTCTTCCTCTCCCTCCACAACTCACTCCGACTCTCCCTCTCTCTCCAAAACACTCTCTATATATGTTGCTGTCCGAACATAACCTATAAAAATATATATATATAAATCTCGTAATTTTTATCCCTTTTACCTGACAAAATTACTATCTCTTTCTCGCTCCGAACCGTCTATCTATGTTTCTCTCTGAACATAACCTTCAAATATATATATATATATATAGATCTGGTAATTCAACTTGGAAAAAAATACGGTGTGTACTTGAGGAACCCATAAAAGTATGTGCAAAATCCTAGTCCCCTTCGCAATCTCTCGCTCTGTCCCTCTCCCTCTCTCTAGAATACTCTCTATATATGTTGCTGTCTGAACATAACCTATAAAAATATATATATATATAAATCTCGTAATTTTTATCCTTTTTACCTGACAAAATTACTGTCCCTTTCTCGCTCCGAACCGTCTATCTATGTTTCTCTCTGAACATAACCTACAAATATATATATATATATATATATATATATATATATATATATATAATTTAATATGTAATTTTACTTGAAAAAATACGGTGTGTACTTGAGGAACCCATAATGGTATGTGCAAAATCCTAATCCGAAAGGTTCAACAGTTCTCCTGCAAAAAATTCCTAAAAGTCGGTGACAAAATGGCACTCGAAACAAAACATACTCTACAAAAAAGTACATAACTCACATAATTTTGATAATTCTTACTTGCAAAAAATAGTGTACATGCTCAAAGTACCCATAGATATGTCTGCAAAATTCTAATCCGAAAGGTTCAACAGTTCTCCTGGAAACAATTCCTGAAAATTGATAACAAAATGGCACTCGAAACAAAACACCCTCTGAAAACATACTCTACAAAAAGGTACATAACTCACATAATTTTGATAATTCTTACTTGAGAAAAATAGCGCACGTGCTCGAAATATCTATAAATATGTCTGCAAAATCCTAATCCGAATGGTTCAACAGTTCTCCTGGAAACAATTCCTGAAAATTGATAACAAAATGGCATTCAAAACCAGACTACAATATAGGTTGTTTATTTTTTCTCATTATATATTATTATTTATTATTCATTATATATTATTCTTATTATTCATTATATATTATTATTATTATTCATTATATATTATTATATAGATAATTTAGGTTAGATTAGGTTAGTTTCTTGATCGTTGTTTTTGTTACGAATATATATGAAATCCGCAGCCCAATAATGAATCATATTTTACTGAAAAATTCTTGTGGAAAAGATGTCTAAAATTTTCGTTTTCTAGTAGAAACAATGGGCGATCGACAGCCAAATGTCCTCGAGCTGATGTCTCCGCGTGCTCCCTCCCGGACTGGGTAATTGGATATCCGGATATCCGTCGTCCGAATGCTCGAGACGCGGAAACGGATCATCCGTTTTCATCCGTTGTCTCTCTCCCCACCCCCTCGACTTATTATTTTACGTGTTTTTAAAGACACGTGCCGATAAAGCGTCGAGGCAATTGCCGGGTTTCACGCTGCATTCCCACCTGCCGTTCTCGCACGCTCCTCATCGTTTTCTCGCCGGCACACAGTCTATATCCCCGACAGACACTGTCCACGTGCCCCGGCTGGCTGGTTTGGTTTGCGAGTCCTCTCTCCGAAGGTGTGGTACGCTCGCCACGAGCTGCTTGCTTGGTTGCCTGGTTGGCTCCTGCTGCCCACCGCGGCAGAATTCGAGCACACCTTTGACTCGGAGAGCCGCCTGTTGCGAGCACCTGTACCTGGATACGTGCTGCGCAAGATGTCTCGCGAGGAACGGTCGCATAATCGACCGTTGGTTCGAGCTATACCGGTGCACAATTTATTCGGCGACGAATATCGGATCTCTACTCAATGCAGATGCCCCGATCCCTGCAATTTTATTCGATCAGACGTCGATTAGGGAACGATGGAGAGCATCTTGGTTTTGGGTGCCATCTTTAGGAATTTTTTCCGGAAGAACCATTACACTGCTTGAATCAGGATTTTGTACATTTACTTCTGCGTATTTCAAGTACGTCTAGTATTTTCTTCAAGTAAAAATAATCGGAATTACATGAGTTGTATAATTTTTTATAAATCATGCTTTTAGAGGTTGTACTGGTCTCTAGTGCCACTTGTAAATGACTTTTAGCAATTTTTTCCGGAAGGACTATTATGCTACCTGAATCAAGACTTTGCGCATACATTCGTGGGTGTTTGAAGTACGTCTGGTATTTTTTTCAAGTAAAAATAATCAAAATTACGTGAGTTGTAAAATTTTTTATATATCATGCTTTCAGAGGATGTACTGGTTTCTAGTGGCATTTGTAAATAATTTTTTTCTAGGAAGAACTATCGTGCTACCCGAATCAAGACTTTGCGCATACATTCGCGGGTGTTTGAAGTACGTCTAGTATTTTTTTCAAGTAAAAATAATCGAAATTACGTGAGTTGTATAATTTTTTATAAATCATGTTTCAAGGGTGTGTACTGGTTTCGAATGGCACTTTTGAAAACATTTTTCAATTTTTCAGGCGAAATATTCCAAATTTTGTTAGCAATTTTGACCAGTCGTCGATCTATATTGTACATTCGATTAATTCCAGAAACAGTTCTACCAATTTCCCCAGCAGCTGCCAGTAACCTACTTTACTTCAGACAACAATCTTCCCACCTACACCACCCCAAGCAAAGTTCCCTGGGATCAGACACAATCCCCAAACCTAACACGGAGTAGCAAAGCAACCAGGGAATCTACTAAACCAATCTACACCATAGATTAAGTCCACCGAAGTACCGAACTCAAAAGAAATCTCGAAACTTGAAGCAACTCAGAAAACAACCCCTAAACATCAAAATCATTCCTCTGCTTATTCCCCTAATCAGATTGCACCTGGGTGTCCTACGAGACTGGTACATCAACCCTGTCACTGACAACATTCCGCAGTTCGCCGAAGTTAGTCAGAAATTGGCAGTGTCCGGGGGATGGAGCAGCGTCGAAAAAACGGCATCGCAGAAGCACCCTCTTTTCCCGCCGTACGTATATACACGTTTTTCGTGGACGAAGTGGTGCCGAGAGAGTCGTCCACCACTCTCTCCCTCTCTTTTCACCCCCTACCCCATCACACCGTGGTTCACCCCCTCGAGGCAACGGGAGAGCAACCCTGAGGCCGAGCATTGCGGAACGGAGGTAAAAGCGCAGTGGTGGTGAAGAGAGAGACAAGGTGGTACGGGGTTTAGTTCGTAGATGGAAGTGGAGGAGTAAAAGGGTAGGAGATGGTTGGCGTGTTGGTAGCTGGGAGAGATGGGGTTGACGAAGAGGAAGAGGAAGAGGAAGAGGGAGGGAGAGTGAGCAGCAGCAGCAGCAGCAGCAGCAGAGGCAGCTAGCTAGCTAGCTAGGAGGAGGATGAAGAGGGGGTGGTGGCGTGGGTGTAGAGAACAGGAGAGATCGAAGCGTGTGGGTGGCAGAAGCATAGGGTTGGTTAGAGAGAGGGTGGATATATATCGTAATCGGGGGCACTATGTCGCGCCAGTGGCGTCGACGTGGACTCCCCCACCCCCTTCTCTCGCTTCATCTACCTGTCTTCTTCCTTCTCCTACGAGCTGCTCTCCTTCTCCGCATTTCCCTCCTTCATCCTCTTGTCCAACCGTATAAACCTCTCCACCTATATACACACCTAGCTGTCCTCTTCCACGGCGACTCTCCTCCTCGTTAATGCGAAGAGAAGACACGCGAATCTTCAACTTGGGAGCCTGGCTGTGTATAGGTGACGGCTACAGAACATTACGTACAGAAGACTGGTATAGAAGACTGCAGGACTCTTAGGGTAGTCCTGCTGGCTGCCATGGGAAACCCCCGATAGAGAAGCTAGACTCTTCCAAACTTTCTTCCCCATTTCTTAAATTCCTAGACGAGCAACAACAAAGGTGTTAGGGTAGCCAGGAGAAGCGTCGTTACTTCAGCAGCCCAACTACCACGGGGAATCCCCAACCTAGCGGGACCATGCTCTCCTATAGGGGAGCCCTACACTTTCTTCTTCATTTCTAGAACTCCTCAGACTAGGTGACGCTTGTCGGTCAGAGACATTAGGCTAACTAATAACCTTTTAATGGATTCTCCAATGGCTAAGCTAGCCAGCAAAGGCGCCCTCTGCCCTCTAAACAACTCGAGTGCGACAGAGGTTCTGGTGTTTTGTTTATCCACCCTGACCGGTCTCCTTGGTCCTCCTTCAATCCACTCAGGTGACGACGTTCAGCTCGAACGTTGTGCGGCATGCCAGGCGATCATAATGCAATGTAGAGGTACCCAACAGAGCGGTGGACGTACGTACACAGGCGTACGACGATGTACAGTATAGTTTAGGCCTGGTAGCCAGTTGGCATCGCGAAATATTTCCCTCCTTCCTTATCCTTCTAATCCTCTTTCTCGCTCGGAGAGACCCGTTTCTGTAGGTGGTCTCTCACGGACACCAGCGGCGGCGGTGGTTTATGTCCGCAGGGTATATGATGTCGAACCGTGTGGTGGTGGTGTATATTCGATCCGGGTTCGCGCTATGTACAATGCCGTCTCTCCGCGAGAGAGCGTCTTGTTGGCTGGCTGGCTAGTAACATCGTGAAAATCTTCCCTTTCCCTCTTCCAAGCTACCCTGGCGAGCCTTATCACGCTTGTACCTCCGTCTCTAGCTTTCTTCCAGTCTCTCTCTTTCTCTTTGGAACTTCGCGTGCCGGTAGACAGAGAAATACAGACATGGGAGGGAAGAGGATGAGTAGCTAGAAGAGGATAGGAGGCTAGAAGAGCGGAAGCGAGAGAGAGAGGGGGACTGGGGAGAGAGATAGGGGGACTGTTGTGGGTGATGTTATGGATGGTGGGGTTGGTTTATGTTGGCCCATCGTCGGTGTAGGGGAACCACGCTCGGAGTATACGAGGCTGCTACGTGACACAGGGAGTCCTGGCATTGTGTGCAGGTCCTCCAGTCTCTCTCTCTCTCGCTCTCTCTTGGCTGATGGCGGTGGTGGGTACAGTAGGTATCCTGCAAAGGCGTCTTGTTGGCCGCCTGGCTGATCAATACCCATCCAACCAGCGACCCTCTGCCCGCCACCCTATGCCCACGGGGCCGTGGACCGTGCCTACACCTCTAACCACCCCTGAACTCGCCACCACCACCACCAACGCCAACCACCACCACCGACCGTCCCACCACCATTACGACTGCCACCCCCTAAGCGGCAGTGCTACCAGCGGCAGTAGCAACAGCAGCAGCACCCTTCCTCTCTCTCTCTCTCTCTCTCTCTCCCACTCACTTTGACCCCAGTCTACCGACACGCGTTGACCCCTACGCAATTTACATCGCGGCCTCCATAAAGTTAATTGAAATTTCCGGCCGCCGCAGCCTCGTAGTCGACGTCACTGTTGGGAAACGAAGCTTCTGTCAGCTCGTCGCGTGTCTTACCCGGACTGCATTGTTTTCTTCTTTTTTTCTTTATTCTACTTTCTTTGATTTTTCAGTCGGCTGGGGGATCATCAGGTATGACTAGATTGTACAGGGTAGCTTGCCAATGACGGTGGAGTTTCAGCGAATTCTACGATGGTTTTAATGATTGGGGTTATTGAATGGGATGGAGGGAGTGACCTATTTGAGGTCGAGGCTGGATGGCGAGAGGGACGGGTGGCTACCGAGTTCGGCTTCATGGTTGTTTGCAGTTCTTGGTATGAAGTTTGTGGAGAATCTTGCGGGGGATATTGTTCTGTCTGCAGTCGTATGGATGTTCGAATGTTTGATTTGATGATTGAATGAATGACTTTTCTTACCCCATGTAGCCAATGAGTACAGCTGAAAGAATGATTTAAACGACGCTCAAATACGAAGAATTCAAATGTGAAGAATTGACGAAGTATCCACACACTCACGAACAAAGTAGACCCCAAATTCAGTATACTCCTCGAAAACCGCGGAACCTAATTTCTCCCTCCATCCTCTATCGGCTACCAAACGGAAGGTTCCGATTTGCATACGGTCTCCTCAAGGTGTGGGGAGCAGAGAGAGAGGGTCCGCGGGTAAAAGGTGTGGTGGGTGCATGTGCGCCAAAAAGTGGAGCCAAGTTTTGTGGCAGGTGTCGGTGTAACAGTGGCACGCGCACGCTCCTCCGCTCTGGTGCTCTTTCTCCTTGTCCCGGAGAGTCCTCTCTCTATGACTCTGTCCGTTCTTTTTTCACTCTAACATCCTCCCTCTCTTCCATCCTCCCTTCCCACCGTAGCCGTCTGCAGATCCTCCCGCCATCTCGTTTCACCTTCGTTGTCTTCGTTGTTCTCCTTTTAACTTTTTTCATTCCCTCTTCGACTCCCACCTACGGCACTCTGTATCATCTCTTGCTCCCGTCCTTGTCCCTCCGGCTCGCTCCTTGTTACTCCGGGTTCGCAGTGGTCGCCCCTTGTTCCTCCAGCTTTGTGCTGATCTCTCCTTGTTCCTCTGCGTTCGTACTGGTTCCTCCTTGCTCCTCTGCATTTCCACAGGTCTCCCCTTGTTCCTATAGGCTCCTTCTTGTTCCACCAGGTCCCCCTAGAATCCTTGTTCCTCCAAGTCTCCCTTTAGTCCTCTAGACTCCTCCTTGTTCTTTTAGATCACTTTTCTCCTTGTCTCTCCAGGATGTTCCTCATCCTTCCAAATTTCGTCTTGTTCCTCTTGATCCTTCCAGGTCTCCCTTGGAGCCTCTCTGGTTCCTCCTTGTTGCTCCAGCTCCCTCTACGTCTTTGTTGTTGTTCTCTAGGTCTCCCCTTGTTTTTCTAGGTCCCACTAGCTTGTTCCTCTAAGTCCTTAGGTTCTTCCTTGATTCCCTAGGTCTCTTCTGGTTGCTCCAGGCCCCTCTAGGTTTCTCCTTAGTCCTCCAAGTCCTTCTGGGTTCCCTCTTATTGCTCCAGGTCTCTGTAAGTCTTTGTTGTTGCTCCAGATATCTCTAGGTCCCTTGTTCTTCTAGGTCCCACTTGCTTGTTTCTCTAAGTCCTTAGGTTCTTCCTTGATTCCCTGGGTCTCTTCTTGTTGCTCCAGGCCTCTCTAGGTTTCTCCTTAGTCCTCCAAGTCCTTCTGGGTTCCCTCTTATTGCTCCAGGTCTCTGTAAGTCTTTGTTGTTGCTCCAGATATCTCTAGGTCCCTTGTTCTTCTAGGTCCCACTTGCTTGTTTCTCTAAGTCCTTAGGTTCTTCCTTGATTCCCTGGGTCTCTTCTTGTTGCTCCAGGCCTCTCTAGGTTTCTCCTTAGTCCTCCAAGTCCTTCCAGGTTCCTTCTTGTGCTCCAGGTCTCTGTAGGCTTCTCCTTGTCACTCCACATCCCTCCTTGTTCCTCCTTTCTCCAACTCCCTCCTCATCGCTCCAGGCTCGCCGTGTTCTCTCCTCTCTCTCTCTTCTTTTTCTCTTCCCTCCCCACCACCAGGGTCCGTCGACTTCTTCGGCGGCTGCATCAGTCTCGATCTCAGATGCTCTGCTCGCCGAGACAGGTGCCGGCGACTATTATGACCACCTTATATCCCGAGTCACCTACCGCCACCGCCACCGACACCACGCCACCGCACCGCCATCGTCTTCTTCTTCGTCTTCCTCGTCGTGATCCGCCGCCACCGATCCCGCACATGCCACATCGTCGTCGTCGTCGCGGTTCTTTTCGCTTTTATTTTGTGCCCGGCATCTGAACAGGAACAGGTGGCTGGCCCCTTCGCGACCGAATCGGCCCGGCCGGTTAGGCCAGCCGTATACACGCGTACACGTTGTTCGATCATTCGAAACTCGATGGGGATATCGCGTACGAACGACGCTCGTACGCAACGCGATTCCCTGTGTGTGCCACATTGTGCGGATGCGTCACGCTGCACCACGGGGACCCGGTTTCACCGGCTTTGCACCTGAGAACGCGGAATTTTGAGGAATTATCGCTGATTGACGCTGACCCATCGGCTGGTAGCGTCTTCAGAACCTGTCGGGCTGGGTCTATGCTCGCTGTAGGCTGTCGTTGATTCTGTTCATCAGCTTTTTAATTGGGCATAAGTAATCTGGCATCGACGCTCCCTGTCGGCTTCTGAAATCTAGTCGTTTCGATCTTAATGCGATGAGTCGTTAATCACTAGAATGAGGATCTCTATGCAAGGCTGCTGAAAGTCTTCAATGAATGCTAGGATATTTTAGGAGAATTTAGTACGATTTTAATTTATTCTGCCCATTAGCTTTTTAATTGGGCATCGGTAATCTGACATCGAGGCTACCTGTCAGCTTTTGAGATCTAGTGGTTTGGCAAGAAAGTAATTTCGCTATTCTAAAGTGAAATAAAACGCGGTTTTTTTATTCAAGCAATGAACTTTCACTAATGATGATGACCTGAAACTAGGATCAGTTTTTGGCCGATAAGGACCAGAAGTTTTAGGAGCGCTGAATTGTGAAGCTACGTGAAAGATGGCAAAAGATCATCGAACAAAAAAAATTCAACGAGAAAGAAATTAATTTCTTGCCAACCCAATCCCAGATAGAGATAGGGGCCAGCAATTATGGCCCCTGAAGATTTTCAAAAAATATTAGGATATAAAATTCGACAAAATTCAGTACGAAAAATCGTAAACGAATTAAAAAATTATTTTCAGATCTAAAAATATTAGATTCGACGTTAATCCTCGTTGGAAGTACTTGTGCTCGTTTGCAATGTGTTCTTTTTAGATGTACATTTCTGTATTACACTTGATGCATGTACAATATTTAATTTGAAAATAAATCTGAAAGTAACAAGGGTGAAAAGTGCGTCAAGTGTTATCGGAAATGTACTACACGATCGTGCGCTGAAAAAGTAATGGCTGCCATGTAAGCACCGTGTTTTAGTAAAGGAGAAAACTGAGAACAAACGTAACTATGCACAAAAGCGATACAGCGCGTATCACCGGAACTTTCTAAGCGCCATAACTTCTGAAACTACAACACAAAACTTCGCGTCGATTTAGAGGAAGTTCTGTGTCTACACGACATTGACTTCAAAATCTTCACTGTCTACACGACATTGACTTCAAAAAGTGTATAACTAAAACTAAAAATAATACAATATTAAAAATATGTGTTTATGTAATATTAATATAAATATCAACTGTGATCGACCTGGCCCTCTTTATGCAATTATTAATAATAGATTAAATCGATTGCAATCAGATTACACCTAACTCGCTCTCTGGTATCAAATTGACAGAATATTAAAAAATCAATATGACGAGATGATAAATAATGAAACCTGGAATTTCTTTAACAATTTCACTGACACACGTATGGATCACACAATACTTTTATTAAACTTCGAAATCACTGTTGATTACAATTTCTTAAATAAACCAAATCTTGTTGCAAGAAATATTCTAACATCGATGGTTCCCAGATAGCACTTTACGTAAAAACAACGTCTCCAAAAAGACGTTTTTAAGACGTCTTAAAGTCCTCTCTTTGTAGACGTCGTTTTTATGTCTGAAAGAAGTCTTCCTCCAGCGGTAAAAACGACGTCTCAAAAAAGGCGTCTTTTAGACGTCATTTTAGGACGTAAGAGGTTCGGACCTAAAACAGACGTGAAAACGACGTCTAAAAGACGACGTGTGCTATCTGGGTTATAATTAGACTCCGGATTTTATGCATTTATAACAAAAATGAGCGAGCGCAATTTAAATCAGTGAAAATATTAAAAGACTTTAAGGGTATTAATATATTATTTTCACCACATTAAAATTATTAGAATTATTAATGAAGAATATCAATTTATATTTAGCTCCTGCGTCTTGCGAATGATGCGCAAACATTTTATTTTGCATAAACATCCGGAGTCTAGTTATAATAAATTCTCTATTTTTATATTGCGAGATAAACAAGCTACGCATGTTAGAAAATTGAAAAAAAACTGTGATAAAAACATTGAATAAATATAAATTGAGCTGCAGGACAACTACGTTTGCAGAAGCATCGAGGACCATAAAAATGACACGCGGAAAAAGGGTGGGGCGATTAATGCAATGAATTGCACTTGGTGCATATCATTTGCAATACTCTCGCAAGGCACCTGCAAGTAAACGGTGAAACATTTCTGCGTTCCGATTGAATCGACACCGGCGCCGGTATCGTCGACGATCTCCTCTATTAATTAATCCCCTTAATTAATTTCAACTACCGGTTGTGTGTACCCGGGCCAGGCTGATGCGACTTTCGATTCGTTTGTGCGGCCGCGGTGGCTGGTGGTTTTGTGGAGCAGTCTGTGCAACAACCGGTGCAACCGCGAGTGCACTTTCTTCTCCCGGGCACGTGTGTGCACGTGGGTTTGGCGGTTTTAACAGCCACGCGTTACACGCTCTCACAAAATTTCACCGTTTTGCTACTGTGCCGCACGAGACACCGCGATACCGTTCATATACTTATGCGCAACAGTATTCGTGACGAAGTTATAGCGTTCGTCCGGTCGCGTCTCAACGACCGAAAGACATCGATTACGCCGAAGATGAAAAATTCTTATTCGAGCCGATTGTCGGACCACAGCCGGGAGGAGAAAGTATCAACGGGAATGTCCACGCGACTAAGCAAAAAACTGCTGAATGTGCGATCACTGTTGAGAATTGTTCCTCGAGCAAGAATCAAAATTATTGCGATCTTTATGTTCCAGAAAGTTGACAATTCCGTGTGGAAGGGGTATCCTGAAAGGGGCCATTTTGTTCAGCAGAATGTGCAATTTATAGTGATTGAATGATTCCTCGAGCAAGACACGAAGTTATTGCTATTTTTAGTTGACGATTTCGTGTGGAATGGGTACCCTGAAGGGGGCCATTTTGTTTACCTAAATATGCAATTAATAGTAAGAATGATTCCTCAAACAAGATACGATATTATTGCTATTTTTATTTCCCAGAAAATTGACAATTCCGTGTGGAAGGAGGCCATTTTCTTTACCTAAATGGGCAATTAATAGTAAGAATGATTCCCAAGCAAGATACGAAATTATTGCAATTTTTATTTCACAGAAAGTTGACAATTCCGGATGGAAGGGGTACCCCGAAGGGGGCCATTTTGTTCAGCAGAATGTGCAATTCATAGTGAGAATGATTCCTCGAGCAAGACACGAAATTATTACTGTTTTTAGTTGACGATTTCGAATGGGTGACTGAAGGGGGCCATTTTGTTTACCTAAATATGCAATTAGCAAGATATGAAATGGTTGCAATTTTTATTTCCGAAAAAATTTATAATTCCGTGTGGAAGGGATACCCTGAAAGGGGCCATTTTGTTCAGCAGAATGTGTAACTTCTAATGAGAATGATTCCCTAGATGGTGACACGCAATTATTACAAATTGTAAATTATAAATGTACTGGCTATCGCACAATAGTAATTAAAAGTTAAACTGCGACGATTCCCCTTCTACAGCACGCCTCGAGGGGAAAAGTTACCCCCTCTCTTAGTACCGGCCACGTGATTACAGAGACAGAGCGCGTCACGTGACCGGCACGCGGAGGAGTGGGGAGTTGCGTTGTGGAAGGGGAAGACAGAGTGGGGGACAAGTCTCGATCTGGCGACACTGGTTGTACCACGTCCTCAATTTTTATTAATTGAACAATTGATGAACTGAACAATGTCAACCGCATAAAATTTTGTTACAAAAATGTCCACCATTTTACTAGTTTCTTCAGCATACTAGTTCAAACTGTAATCTTTCACCCCATAGTCTCCTCTACAGTTGCGACATGTCCTCAATTTCCCATGAATAACTTCAACAATATAGATAAACAAAATAAAAGCAAAATAAGCAAAAATAAGCAAGTGCAATTTAAAACAGTGAAAATATTGAAAGACCCTAAGAGTATTAATATATCATTTTCATCACATTAAGAGAATACAAATTTATATTTAGCTGCTGCGTCTAGTAACACTTTATTTTGCATAAACATCTGGAGTCTGATACCAATGTCAGACACCCACACAAGACTGTACACAATTTTATGCAACGTGGTATAAAAATATGCCCCATAAATGTGACAGTCTCTGCCCGATACCAATTCAAAGTTAACCTGTACCTAGCAGGTCATCATCAATAAAAATCTCTGCAGGAAACCAGCCTATATATAATCACCGTACACTACTCTCCGAATGATCTGGCGGCATAAAAAGCCGTCTCTCCTCGGGAATCCTCGTGTCCTCTCCGCGGCGAATCTTCGCGCGACACGCGCTCGCCTCTCGCGCACATTTCGCCGTGGCGCAGTTGTTCGTCCCTTTCTCCCTGTAAAATTCGCAACGACTTGTACACGGTGGCGGTGATTCGCGCAAACAGAGCCGTGTGTGCGGTACACACGTACACAGGAAGCGGTAGCAGCAGCAGCAGCAGCAGCACCGCGAGTGGAACATCAGAGCGAGAGTACCTTTGTCCTCCTCCAGCATGTCGGAGGGTGTGGGATCCCTATTGATCCTCCTCACAGAGCTCGGGCCGGTAGCAGAGAGTTCACCAGAGGGGTGAGACAGCGAGACTGACGGAGACGGACTGATGGAACCCTGCTGGATGGAGGGAAACTGCTGGTGGAACGCTGAGAGAGACAGGGATCAGCCAGGGAGCTAAAAGCGACAGAGATGGAGATGACAGAGAGAGGAAGACTGGAGCATAGGGAAGGTAGAGAAGGGTAGAAAGAGCCGGAGAAGACAGAGAGGGATAGAGAAGAGGGAAATCGAGATGATAGAGAGAGGTAGCTAAGAGGCAGGGAGCTAGAAGTGAGGAAGATGGAGATGATAGCGAGAGGTAGCTAAGAGACGGGGAGCTAGAAGTGAGGGAGATGGAGATGACAGAGAGAGGAAGACTGAAGCATAGGGAAGATAGAGAAGGGTAGAAAGAGCCGGAGAAGACAGAGAGGGATGGAGAAGAGGGAAATCGAGATGATAGAGAGAGGTAGCTAAGAGGCAGGGAGCTAGAAGTGAGGGAGATGGAGATGATAGAGAGAGGTAGCTAAGAGACGGGGAGCTAGAAGTGAGGGAGATGGAAATGACAGAGAGAGGAAGACTGGAGCATAGGGAAGATAGAGAGGGATGAAGAAGGGAGGGAAATGGAGAAAATAGAAAGGGCACAGGAAAAGAGGTGGAGAAGGTACAGAGGGATAGAGAAGTTGGAAAAGCTAGGAAAAGGACAGGGGGCTTGAAGAGTGAGATAGAGAGGATAGAGAAGGGTTGAAGATGGGGAAGAGAGGGATGGAGAAGATAGAGAGAAACAGGAAAAGAGGTGGAGAAGGTGCAGAGGGATAGAGAAGTTGGAAAAGAAAAAGGACAGGGGGCTTGAAGAGTGAGGAAGATGGGTCCCTAACCCAGACCAAACCCAGAGGGATGATAGAGACAATATGGAGGGGAAGGCATGAAAAGTGGCGGAAAAAGAGCACACTGAAATGGAGAAAATGAGACGGTAGAGAGAGGATAGAGGATCGCAGCCGCACATCAGCTGCGCGGCCTGAAGCCCGGCGTTGTCATGCGCTGATTTGACGCGTCATTAATGTGTTACAGGTTAATGCGAACGAACGATAGCCAACCGCTAATAGAACCAACCCTCTTTTTCATCCCGCGATCATCCACTCAGGACGCACGCCGCGCGCGGCGCTCGCGGGTCGCGCACGCAGCTGTTGTTTAAACGACGGCCCGTTTAAATCATCCACTAGTTCGCCCGGTGACGTAAATTGTCGCGCATCGGCCGCTGCCTTGTATCAACATCCCCTGCAATATGCACCCGCGGAAACATGCACCGCCGACCGAATCACATGGTACATCGGCGACTTTTCGACCCTGCGGCTCTCGGCCGTTCCCTCTTGAATTTTTATTTTACATTTAAACAGTGGGCTGGTATACCACTTGCGTGGTTAGAATGAGTACTTTAGCATTTTTTCGGATTTTTTGAAAGCCTAGAACCGGAGGACATCAGAGGCCCTTTTTAGATCTCTTTTCTTTCCACTTCTCCTCGACTTTCTGTCACATTTCTATGTTTATTCCGGAAAATTTAAACAGTGGGCTAGAATACCACTTGCGTGGTTGAAGTAAAGGTTAGAATGAGTACTTCAGCATTTTTTCGGATTTTTTGAAAGCCTAGAACCGGAGGACATCGGAGGCCTCTTTTAGATCTTTTCTCTTTCTTCAAGAATTTCCGTCGAATTTTTATGTCTATCGTGTCAAATATCATTTTTATATTGACGTAAATGCTACAACGAGTAGTTCGGAATTTTTCTGATTTTTTGAAAGCCAATAAAAAATATCAAGCCCAGGCATGAAAAAACATTTTCAGTAAATTTTTTTGTGAATGAATTTTTGTTAGGTCAACATTGTACTATGGTAGATTGAAATTTTCCCAACAGTCCAATACGTAATAGTCCGATGACGTCCACTTTTCGGGGGCGGCGGACGGATCAAGGGGTGCGTAACAAGATAACACGAGCGAACACCGATGTTCATTTTGTACAAACGCACAACCCACGTGTTCCCGTCCCAATTATACCACATAAATTCCACGGACACGAGTTTAACAGAAATGCACCTGTTTCTCAGATGACAGATCACCAAAATCATATACTCGTTTCCCAGCTGACGTAAATCGCTGCAACCCCGTTTCTGTATTGACATTTCCTCTCTATTTCTCCCCTCCCCCCTCTCACTGTCAAATTCGTTTAATAAACCTTTGTGTTCGCTTCTGTTATCAAATTCATTGCGTGTGTGAGCAGTAAAACAATAATAATTTCATTTTCATAAATTCTTAACGAGTTATCGATGCCCTCAAAGTACAATAAAAATAAACAAAAGCTTTCAATGACAAAATGAAGTTGTGCATAAATAAATTTAACGGATATCAGAAAAATCGTTGAATTATTTCTAGTGCACTAGATTGATTAAAAAACAAAGTAAGAGGTTTTATTTTGCATCAAAAAAATTTTTTAAATGACGCGTGTGTGTCTGGACCATTTTTGATTTTTTGAAGACTTTGATCGAAGAATCATTTTTGCGTAGTGCAGCATGAGAAATTATTGTGGAGATCGTGACATTTGCAAAAAGGTGTCATTGTTTTTCCCGAAGGTGTGTATCTAGATCACGCTTAATCGAGGTGCATAAATACAGCTCGAAAGAACAGCGTCTCGGATTTCACTGCTCGAGGTGAAACGTCGGATCGTACGTGAACAGCCTACATGTAGGTGGACTTTCATAGATTTGATACGATTGCGTGATGCGTGTACTCCGGAGCACTTTCTAGAAAGATCTATCATCTCGCTCGATTATGGCATACCCGTTTCGGCCGATCTCGTTCGCCGAACGCGCTGCAATTTTTACCTGAAAATTTTCTTAGCCACACGTCAATCGCGTAATTGATGGCAAAAATTTTTATTTCAATAAAATTTTTGCCCAATTCTGCTGCCATCAATTATGTGATTGACGTATGGCTAAGAAAATTTTTATGTTTATTTCGAAAGATTTAAACATTGGGCTAGAATACCACTTGCGTGGTTGAAGTAAAGATTAGAATGAGTACTTCAGCATTTTTTCGGATTTTTTGAAAGCCTCGAACTGAAGGACATCAGAGGCCCTTTTTAGATCTCTTTTCTTTCCACTTCTTCTCGACTTTCTGTCACATTTTTATGTTTATTCCGGAAAATTTAAACAGTGGGCTAGAATATCACTTGCGTGGTTGAAGTAAAGGTTAGAATGAGTACTTGAGCATTTTTTCGGATTTTTTGAAAGCCTCGAACTGAAGGACATCAGAGGCCCCTTTTAGGTCTCTTTTCTTTCCAGTTCTTCTCGACTTTCTGTCACATTTTTATGTTTATTCCGGAAGATTTAAACAGTGGGCTAGAATACCACTTGCGTGGTTGAAGTAAAGGTTAGAATGAGTACTTCAGCACTTTTTCGGATTTTTTGAAAGCCTAGAACCGGGAAACATCAGAGGCCCCTTTTAATTTTTCTGATTTCTTGAAAGCCAATAAAAAAAACTTTTTTATGAATGGGTCAGACATCAATTTTTGTTGCCAAGCTATTATATAATTTTTTTAACCTGGGCATGTAAAGGAACTGTTACAAATTTGTTTTACAAACAATTGCACAACAGTGGCATATGTCGTTTGACAAACGTTAACTCGGAACTTTCACTGTGGCGATAGAGATTGCACTCGAATAGAAATTGTCCGAAGGGAATTGAAATTCTGTATGGATTATGTGGCACCGAACGATAGACACTTGGGGATCGTAATTACACCGATACGTTCACTTTTGAAAGCAAAGTTCGTCGACCCTCGAAGATACGAGCTGAAATTGTTGGAGAAGTCGTAAACATTTGGAAGTCTGTGGTTAATTGTATGCTTCGTATACTTTGCATCTTGCGGGACCGTTTCTTTCGTGACTTTCTAGCGATAACATAATAGCGAGTAGCTATTATTTGCGACGGAAATTAGAAAAATGTGAAGATAAAAACATTCCCTATATTCTTTATTGCACTCTCGCGTCTCTTATTACTGCAACAAAAACCTAGGCCAGTCCATAAAAAAACGAACTTTTCTAGATTAACTTAAAATACTTACGTTTATTTTTAATTGCTGGTTTTCATTTCTTTTATTCAATTCAATATTAAGTATTATATTATTTAAAAAAATTGTCTGTATCAATTACAAGACACAGGAGGTACAGAGACATTTGTTCCTTCTTCTAATAATGTGACGATGTAAATCTTTTAATAATGTCTCGATCTAAGAAAAACGAATATTCCCCCACTTACAGCGATAGACTTTTTTAGATCGAGACTTCACCGTGCTTTCAAAAAATTCTTGAAATGTTTTCACTGTTTCTACATTTGATGAAATGACACTTTCCTTTCGATTATACAGGGTGAGTCAGTTAAAGTGTAACAGACCTGTATCTCGGAAATAAAATATTTTGGAGAAAAATGTTTCAGGCAAAAGTTGTATGGTTCCAAGGGGGGCATATTGTGACACAAACATTTTCTGTGTGGGTGGAGGCATAGAGGAGATTTCAAGGTCACCTTGATTTTTTTAAACAGAATGTCCTTTTTTTATACCATCGATCGATAGACTATCAAATTCTGAGTATAAAAGTGTTGACCTTTATATGTCCCAAACGTAATAGTTAACGAGATATTATCCAAAGAAGAAAGAAAATTATTTCGATAATATCTCGTTAACTATTAGATTTAGAACATATAGAGGTCAATACATTTTTACTCAGAATTCGATAGTCTATCGATTCATGGTACAGAAAGTAGGTCTTTCCATTTAAAAAAATCAAGGTGACCTTGAAATCTCCTCTATGCCTCTACTCACGCAGAAAATGTTTGTGTCACAATATGGCGCCCCTGAAACCATACAGCTATTGTCTGAAACATTTTTCTCCAAAATGCTGTATTTCCGAGATATACGCCTGTTACACTTTAACTGACACACCCTGTATATAAAGATAAAGTTTTCCAGACTCCAACCAAATTTTCCAGCCGAAGGTCCCGCCCACAAATCTTCTCGTCGGCACAGCTAATAAATAAGCTTCTACCAGGCATTAATACTTTGTTTGACACCGGTCGGCCATAATTACCAGTAAGAACGGTGCACACAACAGGGTCCCCGGTCGGGAAACACAAACTGGAAAGAGTGACTAGACACACTGCGCCTTTCGTTAATTCGATCCAGCGTTCACAACGTTCCAGTTCGACCGGGGTGAAACTAATTCATCGTTCGTCTTTCCCCGCGGACTAAATAGAAACGTCGCCATTAATCTCGACACGTAATTGCGACACTGAAAGGGTTAGACTTGTTAGCGCGCCGGACGATATATCGCCGGCGTGCTTAGACGCTAAATTAAACGTTTCGCACGAAAATAGCCGACGCTTCGGTTCATCTGCCCTTAATATATTACCGGGGACAAGAGACGATCGCGATCTCGATGGATCGCCGGACCCAGAGAGTCGTGTCTTACATTTTTGCAAATTTTATAATGAACATTTATGTACAGAATTTCTAATATCACTTATGTGCAGACATGAGTGTCTTTGATCTGCTATCGCCAGGGACAGTACCAATTAATTAATTATTACAACAATTTTTTAATTGTTTATTTATGAAAGTGTTACCAAAATATTCGTCAGATTCTTCCGGGTGAAACGAGTCCAAACACGACACAATTCGGTTCATATTTACCTGATTAATCCACGACACAGTGGAGCCTCGAATATCCGAACTGTTCCACCGAGCAGTTCGGTTAATAGAGGTTCTACTATATCGTGGATTAAACGAGCAAATACGAAGCGAACTGTATCGTGCTTGGGCTCGTTCCAATCAGGAAAGTGTGCCCCTTACTGTCAGCGTGATTTCATCGGCAAATTCCAATTTGCAAGTACAGTAGCATTCAAAATGAAACGAGGCCCAAATCTTGAGCCCCAACTTCTGAATCTTCGAACTGCCATAACTTCGCAAGAAAAAATCGTAGAACGATGAAACTGGTCTCATTTGAAAGGGTGAAATCTCTACTTTCAGATCCACCTGGCATCTTTACCAAGGATGATCCCCCATCTTAGTAAAAATCGGAAATGCACGACTGTCATGACAATTTTTCCAGTTCCTGTGAAATGTTCGAGACAGAGGCGACGCCGTTATCACACCGAGAGCACGAAGAGCAGCCGGTGGGATCCAATCGACTGATAATCCGAACAGGTAAATCGTCCGCTTACGTAAAGGCTGGCGATCGATGCGGAGATCACGTGCGGCGCACGATCGTCCAGGTAATCGTACGCGCAGCGGCCACTTCCGGCGAAGTAGATACGAGTAATTAATTCAGAGCGATCAGATCCCGTTTAAGCGTTTAATTGCTCCACATTCGGAGAAACAGTTACGCTTCTCTCTTTTCCCGGCCGTTCTTCCGTGACCGGGCGACGCCGATATTCGACGCGCGGCTTTCCGCGCGCTAAGTTTTATATTCCTCCGCGGGAAAAGAAACGGTCCGCAGGGCTGCGGCTTACCTCTCGGTGCCTTTTGTCCGGGGGGCCGTTCTTTTCCGGTCGTTTTGTTCCATTTGGTAAAAGGATAGAGAGACGGCAGCGCAGGAATTTCATATGTAGGCCAGCTGAAACGAAGCGTCAGAATAAAGCGAACCGGCCGAGAGCTGGCACGGATTCGCCAGCAATTTCGATGGTTCATGGTTAATAAGGAGGAAGGGGACAGTCGCGAATGTACAGTGCAGGAACGAGGAAACGGTTGTAATTTATTAGATCATGATCCATACCGGCGATCCACGCCTGTAAAAACATTGACAAATTTTTCTCGTCAATGAATCCGCTGTAGATTTGAAGAGCGAAGTCTCCCCTTTACAACAACACCAAGAAATCTTATATACAATTTTTTTTAGCCTTTTTATGGAGGTTTATACGAGCGGCGTATAGGTTAGGGTCACGCGAGATACACCAGGCCCGCTCTCCCCACTACGCCGCGCTTTGCCGCACGTGACGTCCACAGGAGTGGGGAGAGGAGTCGTCTGCGAGTCCTCGTGAACACGGTCCTCGTTTTTGTGCCATAAAACAGTGTAAAAAAATCGTAGGACAATTTTCGAGGACTCGTTGCAAAGCTAAGGCTTCGGTCTTCAAATCCGTGGAAGATTCATTCGGGGAAAAAATTTTTTAATGTATTTACAGAGGTTACAATTAGTAGGATTTTTTGGTAAAATATATTTCGTGAAATTTTCATGTAAAGAAAGGGTTGAGTGTATTTAATTCACTGTCCGCAGTGGTGTTCATTGCCATGATGTTTCAGCGTGCTATAAGCCGCCTCGTCCGAAGAATGGATAGATATCCGGGAATCCGCGGATATCGATCAGTAAACTCGCTTTCTGTTTCACGCGAGAGATAAGGAGATAAGAGGCGCGATATGTAGGACGGGCCCTGCGAATCAATAAAGGAAGCGAGATACATTCGCGAATTACTCGCAAGATTTTCGAGCGCCCCTGGAAATTGCTGTACCATTATTCAAAACATCGTCGACATCATTGAAAATTTGTTTATATTTTGAAAATTGCCTCACATTCAAGAAATGAAAAAGATTATACGAAATGGAAATATTTTATGCCTTACGCAGTCGACATTATTAAATTTGTTTGTATTAAATAAATTACTTCGTACTCACAAAATGGAAATATTTTAGCAAATGTTTATGGAGCTGAAATAAAAAGGGTTAATTCGTTGTCCATATGGAATAATTTATGTAGTTGTATAAAAAAAATATGTAGGAACTGGAATCGTCTTGTAGGTGGGCGTGCAGAATGCCGCAACTTAGCACGTCCGCAGAACCAGCCAGCGCGCGTAGTATACACGTGCTTCTTCCACTTCGACTCGTGTTGTTGTTACCCGTGCTCGAGTCGCAAACAGCCGACTCACTTTGTAGCGACAAAATGCATGTCGCCGCCGGTTTCTTGCGTTGACGTTCCGTGTAATCACGCCTCGGATACGATCGTCGCGAAACTGTGTGGCCCGGCGTTATTAATGTTGCAAATGAAATTTGCAAGTTGACAAAACTTCGTTTGCTGCAATCATCTCTTTGTGAGACGTTGACTAACGCATTTGTGACGTTCTGCCGATTAAAAAGAGCCCAAACACGATACAATTCGGTGCTTATCTGGTCGATTAATGCACGATTTAGTGGGGCCTCGATTATCCGAACCGACGATCTGAAGTTCCGTTCAATTTCTAATTAATCCTTGTGTAGTCAACCAAAATGTATAAATTATTTAAAACCTTTCTCAATTTAACGTGTTTGCACAAATTCTCATTATAAATTAATATAAATTAATCCTGAGTTATTTTAACTCGAAAATTAAATATTTCTTCCTAGCTAGAATATTTCCATTCTATATGATTTGAGATTGGATACCAACATATTTAATAATGTGGAATGTAAACAATATTTTGAATAATGGTACAGCAATTTTTAATGACGCCTCTCTCTCTCTCTCTCAGAGTCACCATTAGAGTGCTAAGGGTAAATATATTAGCGAGTAAAGAACGACTGCACAAGGGTTAAAATAATAGGAGACTTTGGCCCCACCTTCTCAAATTATTTAACTAACAATTTCTGTCAAATGTAATAAAAAAAAATTTGCAATTTCCTTCAGTCTCGTTGCTGTATAAAATGAGTCAAAGCTCCAAGAAGGTATTTCAACCTGCGCCGTTCGAACGCACCTAAACGCGAGGATAGTCTCGAAGGGGTTAAAGCTTCGCATCGACAGGCGGGTCCATTCGAAATCTCATTTGACGAGATCCGCTGCGCGATGGTGGTCGGGTTCCGGCGTGCATCCTTCAATCCGTTCATCGCGGCACAGAAGGTTGATTCGACGGTACGGCGAGCCACGCCGCGTGCGTAATCGGCCCGACGTGGCCCGACATGGCCCGACGTGGCCCGACTCGACAAGAACTGCCTCTCTCTCTCCCGTATGGTCTCGCGCGTGCTCGCGTCTATATCGGGATTTTTGTAGCGGTTTATCATTTTTGTGCCTGTCCCCCTTTTACACCCCACCATGGTTTATTTAAAGTGTCACGAAGGCGAAGGCGTGCACGCGCATGCGCCCGATATGCCCGATGTTGGCCAACAGGCTGTTACGGGCTTTGCACCGGCTGCGTTGCCAAACTGACTGCGTTCGTATTTGCTACACGTATGCACAGTGTACACGCGTGTCTACCGCGAACACAGACGCCATTCTACGCGGTGGTGCCAATCAGTGGCGGAACTGCAAGCCGGTGCATCCGAGACCCGCGATGCATTGCACGTTGCGCCGCGTTGCATCGCACCACGCCACGGAGCCGCAATCTTTTCTCTCTTATGCAGTCTCCTCTCTCTCTCTCTCTCTCTTCTTCGAGTTCCTTTCGCTGTTATGCAGTACGCTCAATCGACTCCCGACACCAGTTCCATTCGGCGCTCTTCAGACTTTACGCCTAAACTCCTTTATGGTCCGAGAATCCGGGTTACCGGGATCCTGGTCAATGAAGGATTAACTGCCACCGAGGATTAGAGAGGGATCAGTCAATGGCGGCCGAGATGGAACGCGCAATATACGCTGATGCTCCTGTACTATGTAAACAATTTTTTTGGTTACCGTAAATTTATATCTACCTCCATAAAATCACTTCTTGAACCCTTGCCCGTATTTTGACGTCTGTACTTTAAGGTCTAACAAATATTAATGTTGCGCATTTCCTTTTGGAATGAAATAAAATTTGATTCGACGGTAATCAATATTTAAGCATTCAAATAAATGTAGCCACACAAAAATTGTAATTTTTAGTGACTGTAACTGTAAGGAAAATGGTACGGCGAGGGGTTAAAATGTTCAAATGATATTTATTCAAGTTTCTGGAATTTTTCGAAGGTCGACTTTGCAGTATAAAATTCACAGTCGTGTATACCATTGGATAGAACGTTCATGAATTTTTTTATCATTTTTCGTCGATCAGAACAGGGAAAATAGAGCACAATTAATCCAATCTGTATTGGTTCTGGGTTAAGTCTGATCCTGGAACAAGTTTCTGGAATTTTTCAAAGGTCGACTATGTGGCGGAAAATTCGGAAAAAATTCACAGTCGTGTACACCATTGGATAGAACGATCATGAATTTTTTCGGAATTTTTTGTTGTGCAGGACGGGAGAAACAGAGCGTTAATCAAAATCATTAGTGAACAGGTTACCCCCTCTCTATCGGTACCAGATTAGTCACGTGATATTGGGACGTAACGCGTCACGTGAGGGCTAAAATAATTGTAAAATGGCGGAGCATACTGGAAGCAGTGCAAGTATCAGTGATATTTTCCTCATTAAAATAAAATTAGTTTGAGGCAGTCCGCTCTCAAAGAACAACGATCATCTGCTTTAGGGGTTGAAGAGGCGGTTCCATCTTTGGACGTCCGGGGTTAACCAATTTTCCTTTGGCATCCCTCTCTCGGTTTGGCTGCTTCCCGATGGAAATAATCTCCGATTAAAATCGTGGACTTGTCGAGATGGGAAACTTGTCGACGCGTATCTACGAGGCTGCGCTTCCCATCTTAGTCATCGCTGATCACAATTTCGATCACGAGAATGGTGCGTCTGTATGTGTGTACAGACACGTGTACATTCACGTGCACACGTGTGTACGGGTTTCGAACGATGGGGGACGAACCCCTCGAATCGAATTCGATTCGAGGAAGCGAGCGTCGAGTAATCGTGGGACAAAAATCGAGGCACCCGTTTCTCCCATATGCATGCGCGTGTATATTTTTACCACCCTTACGTCGCCTCCGCATAATACAACCGTATTCACGCCTGCGCACCATCGCGGAACTTTAGTTTTATTTTCGGTATCCTACCGGATCCGAGCAGAACCGGAACAGCTTTATTCTCGCGGCTAATTTCAACGGACGTTCAAGCAGACTGTCAATTTTATTTATTTAATTAGTTAATCATTTATTTTTAACCCCTGAATCCCTTAAGCAAGTCGAGTCAAGCCGTATCCAAAGATTTTGTTCGATTTTTATTCAAACACTCCAAATATTTAATTAAATAAAGTCTTAATCTGAACAACAATTTACACATTACCTGTGCCAATATATCCGTGACACTCTCCTGATTAAAATGAGTACAAACACGATATAGTTTGAATAATAATTGCTCGTTTAATCCACGACAAAGTAGAGCCTCGACTATCCGAACTGACGATATTCGACGAGATTGAACGAGTAAATGTGGACCCAATTGTGTCGTGTTTGGTCTCATTTTAATCAGGAAAGAGTCACGAATATGCTAGTTAAAGTTTGATAAATAAATAATTAAAGACAAGAAAGTTATATCAATGAATACTTTTATCCTGCAAAGGGAAATTATATTCTGACTGACTGATTAGAAGAGACAGCCATCGGCGTGTTTGGAAAGTATGTAAAAATGGTTCGATCAGCATGGGTAATCGTCGAGAAAGAAAGACAGGAGAGAAAGAAAAAGAATTCTCCGCTGCACCCGGATTCTCTATCCATGTCAGTGAAGACGAAACGTCGTGCCGCGACTCTCTCTCTTGTGAAAATCTATGGCAGCTTTCATACCGATTACAATGGCTTCCGTTCAGCGTGTCTACTATCGATCGTTAAATCCAGCCGCTCATAATCAGCCAAACATGTTTACAATTATTATTTCGACGCTCTCCAACCACGTTCTCCCAACCGCACCATGTAACCTCAGATTCTCATACTCGTAGAAATTATTCTTACACAACAGTGTCCCAACCTGTATCAACATTCGGGCATCTCCTTTCCAGCAACATATTCGCGACATTTTTCTGATTAAAACGAGTCCAAACACGACCCAATTCGGTTCACATTTACTCGTGCAATCCACGGATGTAGCGAAGCTATTTTTTCAATTATTATCGGTTCGCATAATCGAGATTTTACTAAATCGGGGATTAAACAGTGAAATATCATCCGAACTGTACCGTGTTTGGGCTCATTCTAATCGGAGAGATGTCACGAATATGCTAACAAAACTTTCGTAAAGAAATAATTTATTTATAATAAATAATTAATAAAAAATTTTGGCATATATTCAGATTTAGTATCCCGTATAAAAAAACTTCGAGCGCGTTGGGACCATTCTTATTCCCGTTCGGAATTTTGGAAAACCGCTCCCCCTTCGAAATAATCGAGTATAATGAGGAACACGTGTTTACCCCTAAATTTAGCGTAACGCGCGAGGTGATAGGGGGGGACGAAGGGTAGCGTAGCCGGAAGAAAGAGCGAATGAGTCAAAGAGTTGTCGTTTAGCATGAAACAAACGACGAGGTGGAGGGGGACTTGTGTTCGAGAGAGAGAGAGAGAGAGGGAGGCGGTTCACTCGATCGCTATTTCTTACAAAGCGGACGTTTCGCTGAACCGGAACCACGAGGAGACCAACAAACTGTTTGAGACTAGCTATTTAAGAACGGTGTATGAAAGAGGAAGTGCGCAGGGAAGTCGAGGAGGATGGGCCACTTCGTTCACAAACACGTGGCCTTGCGCTATAAACGACCGAAACGAAGGGACGAAGCCACGCACCGAAAATAGGCGTATAAACAATTTTATAAAAAATGCCAGTTACCGGCACATCTCAAAATTATGCAGAAAAATCAAATTGATCAACCCCTTTCGTTAATGCGAATGACATTGTTAACTGTGGATGTTAACTTTATTATTTATTCTGACTGTTTAAATATGCATAATATTTTACGATATTAATTTTTGTTTTACTGAATATACATGTATATACATGTTTCTTATTTTCGCTAATTTTTCAAGGACAATGATACTGTACATGGTAAATATGCATAATATTTTACGATATTAATTTTTGTTTTATTGGATATACATGTATTACATGTATTATATATTATTTACTATATATATACATGTTTCTTATTTTTGCTAATTTTTCAAGGACGTACAGACATGTACAGTGAGCGAAAAAGTATTCGTACGAGCTTTATAATTAATTAGTAGCATTGGTTTACGAAATGATATGCAAAAAAGATTTTCCAGAAATAATAATTTACAAGGTTACGTGCAAAAATAAAAAAGGCATTTTCAAAAATTTTTCTATTTGGGCCCTTAATGAAAATTTAAAATATTTGTTTTGTAGATCTATGTTAGTTATACACGTGCTGAAAATTTCATCGAAATCGATTAACGTACCCAAGAGCTACAAGTGGTTAAATGTGGTAAAAATCATAGTTTTACACGACTTTTGATCAGTTTCTGCTTAAGATCCACAGAATCGTGCAACTTTCGATGCGTGTCGTTTCTTCCTGCGTCAATCGATTTCGATGAAAAAGATTTTCAGTATGTGTATAACCAGAGTTAGGCAAAGATTTTGTCGAAATAAAAATTTCGAATAAAGTGGGTTTTTCCCAAGTGGGTTTCAAACCCACTTTATTCGAAATTTTTATTCACATAAAATTTTTCTCCAACCCTTGTATGACTAACATAGATCTACAAAACATATTTTAAATTTTCATTAAGGGCCCAAATAAAAAAGTTTTAAAAAATGCCTTTTTTATTTTTGCATGCAACCATGTAAATTATACTTTTTGGAAAATCTTTCTCGCATATCATTTCGTAAACCAATGCTTCTAATTGATTATAAAAAATCAGGTCGTTTGGTAATAACAATAACAAAAAAGTTGTTCTATTTTAAAGGGCGCACGAATACCTTTTACACTCTCTGTATGTAAAAATATGCATTATATTTTGTAATATTAATTTTTTTACTTAGATAAGCAGCATACGTTTAATATTATATTTTATTATATTAATTTTATTATATATTATTCAACTATTCTCGATATAATTGGTAATAAAAGATTGTTTCTACCAATTCGAGCGATACTAGAGATTGTCCGACCGCCTAATAATAGCATAAATATGTTCACCGTTCGCATGACGTAGGCCAACAGGCTCGAATACGTGTGATACTTGTCGCGCATGTCCGTCTCGCACACGTTCGTTCGCCTAGGTGCGCAATGTGATCGATACGATTTCGTTGATCCAAGAAAGGATCGCAGCACGTAGCGGTATCTTGCGTTGCTTTGGGGATGGCACGGTTAACCAGAGGAATTCTTGATTCTCGATAAGATCTCGTGTGTGTGTGTGTCGTTTACCTCGTTCTCAAAAACTGGTCATACTCTCTTTATTACCTGTCCCGGTCGAATCAAAAATACATAAATACGACACCATGACCTCTTCGTCCTTCACCCACTCACTGAGACGTCTAAAAGACGTCTTTAAGACGCCTGTTGCAAGACATTCAGACGTCCAAAAGACGCCTCGAAAGTCGCACGACAGTCGCTGGAACGTCGCTGTTACATCTATTGAAGTAACTAAAATTCGTATAGGTGTTTTAAATGGAATAATAATGCGATTATCTATATCTAATAAAATCGAAATTGATTTAAATTTTCGATGGATTTAATAATATAAGAATCAAATATAATATTAGAAAATTCAGGATATTCATAGCTTCAATATCATTGGTGTCCGATAGACTTAACTGTGAAATATGTGGGATTTCAAAGTTCATCAATAAAGTATAAAGTTTTTAATGAAGGAATAGAAATAATTAATAATATAATCATAGGAGTAATAGTTCATAGAATTTCAATATTATGATTTTTTAATAATTTTAAATTTAAATATTTGTTATTTAAAATAAAATTTAATATATAAAGAGTAGGTATAGTAATTATTGTTAGAATAATTATAGTAAAATTATAAGGTTAAATTAGAAGGTCTCCTGAATGTCATCGTTTTTACGTCTGAAATAAAACGTCTTTTCGGAGATGTCGTCTAAAAAGACACCTAAAAGACGCCTAAACTACGTCTAAAAGACGTCTCTAAGACGTACCGTTTTATAACACAAGGCATTCAGGAGACTTTCGGGAGCCGTTCAGACGTCTTTCAGACGTTCGAATGTTTTGCGACAGGCGTCTTACAACTGTCTTTGAGATGTCTCTATGCTATCTCGATTATTTCGAGGTTAATTGGGCTATGGATCTGTAAAATACAAATTGTAACAAATTCCTGCTTACAATAGGTAGGAATAATGTTATACACAATAACAAAACTTAATTAGACCTATTTGTTTCATTTTGCATAAATATATGTTCACAAAATATGTTCATATAAGAATCTTTAATATGAAGACAATAAGTAACAAATAATTGTGCGTACGTATAATATGTATAATTGTGCAGGGTTGTTGTTTTATTGGTTGGAAGGTAACGAGTGGAAAAATCGCGTGGATTCGCGAGATTATGGCTCCGTTGACCATTCGCTCGAGCAATGCTAATCGAGTACGCGGAGCCCCGGCGTATTATGGTTTGCGAGGAAAAATAATAGGCCGGAGCAGGTCACTATGGCGACATTATCCCGTTAGGCTTGAAAGTATATTTTCTACTTACTTGTTGTGGCATTGACTGCGCCGCAGTGGCCGGCTCTTTGCAGGTCGGCGGCAGGACGATGTTCAACCAACACACCGTTGAAGATTACCGCTTCGGCACCTTATTCGATTAAACGCTGCCTCCGTGCATCGAATACTCTTGCCACCAACTATTTTGTTAAACAATCCACAGGACCGAAAAGTGCCCAAAAAGTTCCACAAACAGAATGCCCATACTCTGTTTTGAATGCCATTTGTTATCAATTTTCACGAATTTTTTTTAGAAGAACTGTTGAACCTTTGGTATCAGGATTTTACAGGAACGTTCATGGGTATTTGAAGTGCATGCAGTATTTTTTTCAAGTACAAATAACCAAAATCGCCTGAGCTATAAATTTTTTTATAGAGTATATTTGGAGGGGTATTCTGGTTTTGAATGCCATTTGTTTTCAAATTTTACGAATTTCTTTCAGACGAACTGTTGAACCTTTGGAATTAGGATTTTACAGGAACGTTTATGGGTATTTGAAATGCATGCAGTATTTTTTTCAAGTACAAATAACCAAAATTGCCTGAGCTATAAATTTTTTTATAGAGTGTATTTGAAGGGGTGTTCTGGTTTTGAATGGAATTTTACCAATTTTTAAGAATTTTTTTCGGGAGAACTATTGAACTTTCTGCAATGAGATTATACCGGCACGTTTATGGATAGTTGAGGTACGTACACTATTTTTTTTAAGTACAAACAACCAAAATTGACAGAGTTATAAATTTTTTTATAGAATATGTTGGAGGAGTATATATTCTGGTTTCAATATTTAAGAATTTAGAAGGTGAAAATTACGTCTCAATGTAAAAGGAAAATTGAAAGAAAAGTCCTCCATCCTCTTCCCCGCGTGTCCCTTATGCTGGAGGGTCCGCTAATTTCGGCATCCGGATGTTAAAGCCGAATAATTTAGGGTACCGTTCAAACGGTAGCTGAAAATATCCTTCGACGCCCACCGAACGGAAAATTTTGTTATTTAAGGAACAGAAATTCCTTTCAGCCGGCGAGCAATGGCTTCGAACAATTATTTTTAAATCGATGAAAGCTGCCATAATCGACGCGACGCTGAATCGGTGGTTCACTTTATGCCTCAGCCCTTTGCACCCGGGGCTATTTTAACACCAGAATGGGAGACTCTTCTTCGCGGCCTGGAATATTTTCATTGATCACATTGTCCGTGAAAAATCGAACCGATTTATAGGAATGTATTTTACAGAAAGAAATGTTTATTTTATTATCAATCTTCTCGTCATTTGAGCGCGTTAAAGGAGCCAACTATTCGCAGATAAATTCCTCCCATGCACCAGAGAATGAACGATCCATTCGTACAATTTTTTTCATTATTCAATTAAGAGCACCGCCGATAGTTACCGCTCTAGTTGCTCGAGACCCCGGATAAGAGCAACAGGAACGTCAAAGAAATTTAATCCGATCCGTATCTATTTACTGGGTTACACAATTTGCTAATGGGATTCGATACGTTCGCCCAAATAAGAAAATATAGGGCGTAGCGAATATTAAATAAAACAGATGGGGAAACAGACGGCTAACATTTAATTTGAATCATCAACGGCGCACAGTGGGACCTTCGATCGAAATCGGAGACAAAATCAAAGAACTTCCGATAGACATGAGATAGAGCGATGAAATTTTTTTTAAATTAAAGCTGAAACTTTGCACAATATGGGAAAAATAGGGAGATTTTGGTACGAATGTTTTTTAACCTTGAAAAAATTCGTTAAACGCGGGGAAAAAATTTTTTTGTAACATGCTATACATCATCTCCTCACGCCGATTTCAAATCTGGTCCCAAAAGTCTACGACCTCAGGATTTTGCAAAAAGTCGATTTTCATCATTTTTTCGTTGAAATGATTGCATTAGTTTTGTTCACAAAAATCGACTTTTTGCAAAATCGTGAGGTCGCAGACAAATTTTGGGACCAGATTTGAAATCAGCGTGAAAAAATTTATGGGAAATGATGTATAGCATGTTACAAAAAAATTTTTTCCGCGCGTAGTATTGGAGAAACCACAATTTTCTTGAAATTGTGCAAGTTTAACGAATCTTTTCAAGGTTAAAAAACGTTCGTACCGAAATTTGCCTATTTTTCCCATATTCTGCAAAGTTTCAGCTTTAATTTTTAAAAAATTTCATCGCTCTATCTCATGTCTGTCGGAAGTTCTTTGATTTTGTCTCCGATTTCGACCGAAGGTCCCACTGTGCGGCGCACGGGATTAAGTAAGTATAAAATAATTTTTTCTAGCCCCATACAGATAGTCCTGAAAATTCACAATCACAAATTTTCAGGACTATCTGTATGGGGCCAGGAAGAATTATTTTGTACTTATTTAGCCTGTCTTAAAAACGTGGTATATTCAAAATTTTTATTTATTTAAATCTTTTTCTGTGTCTGTTCGTCTGTATCTCAGTACAATGTCTGTGAATGCGATACCTCGAGAACCACTTCATCAAGTTTGAATGGGAAGAACTTATTAGATTTTGGTAAACAAACATTAGCATAATACTTTGTAAACACCACGCTGAGCCCCTTCGGTGCGAAGTGGGTCAGTGGAGTGGGGATGAGTCGAGTGGGAGCGCTGGCGCGCGGAGTGGGGATCGCTGAACGCGATGACGTACTACCGAACGTCGCGCGGCGAGGTGTGACCAAGGTTAACCAATCAGAGGACAGGCTCCGGAGAGCCAGGCGTTGGCATTGGCCGAGCCAGAATCCGTCCGTAGTACACGCGCACTGATTGGTCCTCGTTTTTCGTTAATAACCCGTTATTAGACGAACAGACAGACAAGAAAAGTAGTTAATATTGCATTGTCATCCAGTTCTGAGCTATGTTTAAAGTTTTAAGTCTCTAGCTCACCGGGAAGTTAGTTTAAAATCAATTGCAAAATTTGTATCGGACAAACAAACAAACAGACAGACAGACAGACAAGAAAGCGAGTTAAGTAAAACGTGGCAAAAATTGTCCACGTCTAAATAATATTTTTCCAGGCTAGTGAAGGTCATGGGTGTCGTTGGTGGGACGTTAGGAAGCATCGTGAAAGACCATAACCGCAGAACGGCCGTTCTTCTTTCTGCTCTCGCCCGCCCCACCCCCCTCCCCTCCGAGTGCGCTGAAAATAATCTGTACAATAAAAGGCATCACGACACGCGGGAAGAATGTTTAAAAAACCGGAGGCGCAGTGTACTGTTCATACATAACCGTCTCGGGGCTCAGAAATAGCAGGGGCCGAGAGGTAAACACTGTAAAACGCGCGAACCCGATCGCTCGTTTCGAAAGGAGATCGCGCGGCTATGTGGGGGGAGGGGGAAGCATGCGAGAGGAGAAGGGAATATACAGAGTGAGTCACCTAACGTTGCCACCTCAAATATCTTTGTTGTTTTTAAAGATACGTCAAATGTCTGCAGGACAAAGTTAAATGGTAAAATGGGGCTCATACGATACCGAAACAATTTTTGTTTTTATGTAATTTTTTTTACAGATATGAAGGTCACCTTCATTTTTTTAAATGGAATGACCTATTTTTTATACCATAAATCGATAGAGTATCAAATTTTGCGTATAAAAGTGTTGACCTTCATATGTCCTGAACCTAATAGTTAACGAGATATTATCCGAAGAAGAAAGAATATTATTTCGATAATATCTCGTTAACTATTAGATTGAGGACATATGGAGGTCAATACATTTTTACTCAGAATTCGATAGGGTATCGATTAATGATACAGAAGGTGGGCCTTTCCATTAAAAAAAATCCAGGTGACCTTGAAATCTCCTCTATGCCTCCACCCACGCAGAAAAAATTTGTGTCACAACATGCCCCCCTCTATACCGTGTTAGTTTTGTATACAACATTTTTTCATATTATTACTAAATAACGGCAAGATGGATTGTGCAACAATATTCCGAGCAACTTTTCAGCAAACTGTGTAATCTAGTAAATCAGAAAGATATAGATCTCTCTGTCAGATCGATGGTGACCTCGGAAGGATTAAAGCGCGAGGTAGAACAGCACGAAAATTACGATATCCTCCTCCGAAGATTAACAGAGTCGCTCAGGCTAATTAAGAATTAAAGTTCTATTACAGAAAGTGGATTGTGAAAGCAACCAACGCAAAAAGTGGATAGAGTGGTAAGTGAACAGTTTTGGTTAATTAAGGAATTCCATTCGTATTCTATTGGAACAACATATGAACCTGTGTATCCAGGTGGGTGTATTTTTTAATTAAATATGCTAACTGAAACATTTACTGCACTTTGTTGACACTAGGTTTGCGGAGCTCTACAAATAACTATTTCACATTATTTTATAGACATAACAAGTATGTGTCTATCCAATATTTTGACCATTTTTCCAATAATATATACCCAAAGAAATAAATTTGGTAAATAATTCCTCGGGGAAGCATCTTTACCCAGATAGCACCCGAGGTCTCATAGACGTCTGTTTTACATCGCTTTTAGGTCTGCACGTCTTACGTCTCCAAATAGACGTCTTTAAGACGTCGTTTTTACGTCTGGAATAAGACGTCTTGAAGACATCTTTTCGGAGATGTCGTCTAAAAAGACGCCTAAAAGTCGTCTAAAAAACGCCTAAAAGACATCTCCGAAAAGACGTCTTTAAGACATCTTATTTCAGACCTAAAAACGACGTCTCCAAATAGACGTCTTTAAAACGTCTTATTTCAGACGTAAAAACGACGTCTCCAAGTAGACGTCTTTTTGGGGACGTAAGACGTTCAGACCTCAAAACGACGTAAAACAGACATCTATGAGACGTCCGGTGCTATCTGGGAAATGAAGAGTAATAAAAGGATACTAAAAGGGATCGATTGATTAAAAAAATAACATTGGATTGCATTAAAAGAATACCATTTTTCCCCTATAATTTTTTTCTATTTTTACTCAAAAAAGAGCAGTGGCTTGTCCCAGTTCCCAGAAGTACCCTGTACATCTTCCTGCAAGTACATCGTTCAACGTTACAAATTCAATAATCTTCACAATCAATAATGCCATCAGAAAGATAGAACTACAATCACAATCTACAATCGAAGTTACTATGATCGAATATACCTAACTATACCGTGATAGAGTGCAGGATAAGATGGGCCGCTACTCAATTTGACAGACAGAGGGCGTTTGCTTGCAGACCTGCGTAAATGCTCGAGGAATAGAACGGTAGGATAGCGCCATGGTGGGAATAGCTCGTCATTGGCCTTTAGTAGTCGGTTAATTTCATCACACCTGCAATTTCAACGCCTACGCCATTTAAACGTTCCCGGAGTAATAATGTAATCCAACTTTGTAAATGTAATTTATTAATTACAAGCGTACTCTCCTGACGAGCGACTGTACATTCTCTAATTGCAAGTCTTCCTTCATTTCTTCGCGAAGACATTGTACCCCTCTTAGGGAATCAGTGTTGTCGGTTAATGATTGTTAGACAGCGGATCTTTATGCAAAATACAAATTTTCTATGTGAATTGCAACAATCTGGAGTGGAGTAAACATTGATTTTCTATCTTAATGTGTTCAATAAGTTGCAAATAATATAACAGTATTTTGAAATTCTTCTAATGTTTTCAGTGTTTCAAATTGCACCTACTCATTTTTTTAGTACGTAAATGCACAAAAAAGTGATAACTTTTCAGCAATATTCTCCTCACCTAATAAAAATGAAGGAAATATGAAAAATGACAATTTTCGTAAGTTTATAACCAGTAACTTACTGCCACTTTCTTTTCACAACTTTTTTAATATCCTTATTGGAAAATATTTAACCCTTTGCACTCCGTTGTCGCCGATAATGCGACATTTGAAATATGAACTTTAAATTATTACAAAACATAAAATTCTCATTTTGTTGAAGATTTAATAGGAATAAATATTTTATTATATTGCAGCAACCGTATTTTTTTTTATTTATTTTATTTTATTATATATTAGGGTACCATGGCAAAAAAGTTATTTGTTCCCGAGATATTTTTAAAACCTATCTTTTGCCATGGTACCCTAATAATTTTTTGCGTAGAATGAACAGAGGAATCAAATAATGCAGCAAAAAATATGCATTTCTGTTTAAAGAGATGATGCAATTGTTAATTGCATATGCACAGTTGCACCTAAAAAAAATCTAAGGGCCTACGAATGTAGCGCTCTTCCATTAATCTTTCTCTTTCGATATTTTTTCGTAAATGCATTAATAACGGAGTTATGGCCTGAAACAATTTGCGTGAAAGACCCTGTAATTTCTAATGTTTTGTAACAGTAAATAACATAATGTGACATATCGTTGAATACGTCTCGAAAAATGCTGTCGTGGCACGACAAAAAAAACATACGGTTCCATTCAAAAAACTTATATTGACTTTGAAATCGCCCCTCCCCCCATTCCAGTCTCGAAAAGATTGCCCCATATGATTCTCCCCTTCATACCGAACAATAAACAAATTCTTTTCGTAACTTCAGTACGTCACGAGATATTTCCGTTCTCAGATAAACGAAACACCCTGTGGATGAATTTGTTTTACTTCAGAACGTCCAAGTCTCGAAACGCTTCCCAGAACCGTGAAGGTGACTCAGAGAACCGGGACTCGGTGACAACAGAGCCTTGCTTCCTGAATCGATTCCAAGCATACTTCCCAAGTGTCTACAGTCTACGACATTTAGGGGACGTCTGGCAGGATGAAATTTTACATCAACCCGGTTGTCTGAACAGTCGTCAATATCAGACCGAGGTATCAGAGGACGCTTGAACGTCTGTTTCCCCCGAATACACGTGTCCGCGGACTGATCGCCGCAGGTGTGGTAAGTGGCCACTGTCCAGTTAATCTAAAACTCGTGTCTTCGCCGACCCAGGAATCCTTCTACTGTTTTACGGGTGGAGAGAAAGAGAGGGAGAGAGAGCGAGAGACATCGTTGGCGGCGGCGCGGCTGTAGTCGCAATAGGGTGTCCGAAGGCTGGCCCCGAGATAAAGCCGACCCTCAACGACTTGTTCAGCCGCCGCGCCGCCGCCGCCGCTGCTGTAGGGTGACTCTCTTTTTCCCCAACGCCGTGGATAGAGTCCCGACAACGCCCGACAGCTGGGTCTCGCCTTCTCTCACTCTCTCTCTCTCTGTCGAATATGTACGCGGAGGCCGAAATTTTCAAGCCAAATACTATCCGCTTCTCTCCACCGCTTCATCCGTTCATCCGTTCGGCGTACGATCCGCACATCTGGTCATCGCTCCCGCCTCAGCTATTCGTAGTCCACCGCAGTCGCTACTGCTAACCAGCCAATACACCTAGCGATGGGGTCGAGTGGCTCCTGTCGACCTATCGAACCCATTCTTCCCGTACAGTTCAACTTACACGGGCAACGGTGCGAAGAATTCTGCCCCAAGGCAACTCTCTAACGAAACTTCAAAGTCCCCGGTACTTTTTTACACGACACCCTATGGATTTTCTTGGATGTGGTTGTAGAGCGGGAAGAGACCAGTTCAACGAGTACCCTGAACATACCGTTCCGATTATTCAATCTCGAGATATAACACCGCGAAGAATCCTTCCCCACGGTGAGGTTCTAACAAGATCTCAAGGTCGTCGAGGATTTTTATACGGCACCTTGTAGATTTTCTTCGGTATTCTTGCAGAGCCTGACGAGACGAATTCAACGAGTATAGTGATCGTACAGTTACGATCATTCAGTCTAGAGATATTCGTGTCTGAAATTATAAAAAATTTATCTTTCAGACGTGAATATCTCGAGATTGAATGATCGCAATGGTATGGTCATGGTAGTCGTTGGACTCGTCTTTTCGCGCTCTTTGAAGATGTCGATGAAAATCTACGGTGTCGTATAATAAACATAAACATATTCGTTCAAAAATGGAGTGGAGATCAATAGGATCAAGATAAGGGTGCGCGGAATACGTGTGCACTCTGAAATCGGTCGACTATTCAATTAATCGGATCAATTACGATTTCCCAGTTCGGTGCATTAATCTCTGAAAATGTTCTAATCATCTCCGCGAGCCGTCGCAATGATGAATGGCGACTGACAATCGTCAGATAATAGAGGAAATAAACAAACGCGGATATTACACGGCGGTGTGTATATATATATATATACATACATATACATAATATATATACATGTATATCGATTGCTTCGGATAACTTAAACGAGCTCATAACAGGGGCCGAAGAACAATATTTGAGTATCTGATCGGTTGAGTTTAGTTACTTAATCATACCGCCGCGATGCACAGTCGAAAATGGAACATGGTTGTCTATTCTGGCTGCGAGGCGAATCAATAGCACTTCACGCACCGAGTATCATCGGGCTGACGTAATACACAAATCAATGTTAGGTATGTGTTCCGTGAAGCGCGCGTTATTTCTTGCTATTCGATCGATGCGATCGATTTGAAAATGTATTACACCAACGTTAGACACACATTCAACCCCTTCCGCTGCTACACTCTAGAGTCTCCTACAATCTTTACACTTATTTTATATCGATGGATTAGCATAAACAATATCTTATATTGAGGTTTCCATAGGGGGTTGAAAATATTTCACATTGTTCAAGTTAGTGTGTCTTAATAGATTTTTTAGTATATTAACGGGCTGAAATATTTAGAAAAAGGTGTTCATGTGATATCTAAATTGTGGTGCTCCAAGATGGTTCGGAACCCACCTTAACAAAGCGAGAGCGGAAGAGGGGGGGGAATGGTAAATGGATTAGAAACCCTGAGGGGAACAAATATTATTTAAAAAAAACAACAATCTGAAATATTTTTAAACCCCCCCATAACACAGTTTTGGTACAACACGGTGGAAAAGTTGCAACAACCCTACAACACGGTGAGCTTCTAATGTTTAAACAATCCCCCTCCTACATTTCGATTTGCGTTGCTCCCAAGTTTCGCTTAACACGGTGGAAAAATTGCAACAACCCTACGACACGATGAGCTTCTAATGTTTAAACAATTCCTCTCCAGCGTTTCGATTTGCGTTGCCCGCAAGTTTCGCTACAGCACGGCCGAAACCGTGTTATGCTAGGGCACCCTCTCCGGGAACGATGTTCCCACGGACTGAGGTTCCCGGCAAAATAGAGAATCGAAATTTCTAATTACATCCGCGGCAGCGCGTCCGAGTGAGTCGGCGGAAGGCAATTAATCCGTCCGCGACCGGTTTACATTTCACAACATTAAGACTCGTGTCAGATTCGCTGATATCCGAGCGTCTCTAATCGGAGGAACAGGAGAAGAAGTCGAACCGACCAGGGTTCTCGCGTGCGTCTACGGGGAACGCACACAGGGGGTTGCGCGACTTGACGGGGAGAGGCGAAGAAGAGGGAATAGGAAGAAGAAGAAGAAGAAGAGAAAGAACAAGGATCGTCGCCGGAGGTGTCTCTGTGTGTAGAGACGTCGACGTCGGTGGGACGCAGTGCTCTGTCGGCGTCTCCGCTCGAGATATCGAACGTCACTCGGCTCCCCGACCATTTCGAAGAAATATGGGGCAAGGCCGGCACCTTGGTCCAAGAAGGGCGCATGTCGACTCGACAAACTCTATTATCCGACTATACATAGTTGAACCCATCCCCCCACCGCGCGCGTCGTCGGGACGCGTACACGCACACCAGAAGGATTTCGGTAAAAGGACGAGGAGTCCCGAAAACGAGGAGCAAAGAGGTCGAGAGGATCGAGTGGGAGGAGGAGGAAGAAAGTTGGAGGGGTATAGACACACGGAGAACGGGATGAAGAAAGGACGCGCGCGAAAAGAAGACGGAAACGGACACGGAGTGTCGAAGCGATAAAGAGAGCAGAGCGCTGGGCCTCCGAGAGGGTGGAGTTCTGCGGGAAGGAAGTATCAGAGGGAGGGGGTAGACAGGGAGGGAGAGCGGGAGAGCACCGTGTGCACAGTTACATAGTTTTCGATACATGTGCACGCACGCGCCTGAACGGGGGGGGGGGGGGGGCACCTACATATCGGGGCTGTGTTACACATCGGACTCCGCCGAGCCGTATTGAATATTAAACCAATAAACAGGAGAGGAGGAGCGGTTACAGATGGTCGAGGACACTTGGCAACGCCGCCAATAGACGGAGAGCGCCGGAGAGCCGGAGCAGCCAGTTCAAGCCTCGTTCACAGTGGCGCACCGCGCGCGCAAAGGGGAAGGAAGCTGTGTGTCGACAGCGCCCGCTACGCTCTCCGAGCACACCGCCAGATGAGGAGTGGTTTAAGACACACACAGAGAGAGGAGGAGAGGGTAAAGGATTGCGCGGTGCCCGAAGAAGAGCGAGGGTGCTGCCCCGCAAGAACCCGAGGAGGGGTGCAAGAACTGGAAGCGGATAAACGAAGGGGCCAACACAAGTGCCAAGAGTACTACGTGCGCGCCTTCCTCTACCAGACTCCTCTCTGTACTTCTATACTCTTTCTAGCGGGTGTTTGCTCCAGACACAGATCGATCATGTTTCTTGATTTTACTTCTTTTTTTTCCTCACACTGTGTTGCCGCGTTCTATTCGGCGGACGATCCGGCGACATATGGCGGCTGACGTCAGGAAGCACGCCGGAAGCGCCACCACGGTTTGGGATTTGAAAAGATACCGGGGCTCCGAGAACTTTCGAAGTTCCAATGTACGCGACATAGGGAACGGTTGATCGGCTGGGACGATGACAGCATACGCTCCTATTGAGTATATATGCTTTTATTGATTTATCTGCGGATACCCTACCTAGATACTGGCTATCTTGCGTCTGGTACGAACTACGAGGATTATCCATGAAATTGATGTGCGTTATTCGATTGGGTTTTTATCGATTGACCCGTAGATAGGGTTACGTGGTCCAGATAACTAGTCTGCGGATGCATACATTATCTTAAATGCATAGATAAACTGCGACGATGATTTAGGAAATCGGTGTGCATTGTTTTGGGTTCCCGGCCAGGTCCGAACGGGCAGATACAGGAACGCAAGAATGCGGGGACTTCCCCTCGGCGAGAAGGTCGAGGCACGAGGTGGCGCGCCCTAGCGGCGAACACCCGAAGCCGAGCGTACAATGTCTGGCGCGAGAGAACGCGTTTCGAAAGGCCGGAAGGACGCGCGCGTTCAACCCTGCCATAATCTTTACGGCAACTTATCGCAAAGAGCCAGTCGTTAAAGCTCGTTCTCCCGGCCTCGAACAAATAATTTCCCTGCAATTAGCCGCGGCAGTCGGGTCTGCACACCTCGCGAACCAGAAGAGAGAGAGGGAGTATACACTCGAAGAAGATCGCGTTCGTGAAATGGTGAGCGCGGGGAACCGATGCATTCGTCTTAATTGAATAACAATAAGTCACGCGACCGTAACCGCTACGGCGTATCGGTTCGGAATCGATGGGAATCGTACGGGGAGCCTACGGTGTCTGCACAAGCACGCCTTAAGGAGTTTGTTTAAATCCTTGCGTATCAGTTCGGAATCGGTCATCGAGAACGAAATCACAACAACCATTGTTTAAAAAGAAAACAATGACGATTCGTCTCGGACAAAGAAAACCTCCATTCGTAGATCCCCACTGCATGGGGAGTCTATACTCTACACGGGTACGCCATAAGGAGTTCGTTTAAATCCTTGCGTAGCACGGAGCAACAACCATTGTTTAAAAAACAAAATAACGGTTTGCCTCGGACAAAGAAAACCCACGAATCGTAGATCTCCACTGTATGGGGAGTCTATGGTGTCCGCACAAGTGCGCACGCGACGTGCAGCGTCGTCGGCAGGTAACCGCCTTAAGGAGTTTGTTTAATTCCTTGTCCTTGCAAGCCACCCTGTATTGCACACAGGCGAGTCTCGAAAAGAGAGGAGAGCCACCGAGAACTGTCGCTCGAGAGTTGAAGTAGTGGGGACGCTGGAGAGAAGGACGGACGACGAGACCAGGAAAAAGAGAGAGCCCCTCTCGCGACGTGGAAAGGAGACGAGGAAGAAATCGAGCGAACAATGAACAAGGACAGTGGGACAAGAGGGCGAAAAGTAGACGACGACGGAGAGACACGGGGCAAGGAACAGGAAAGAAAGAGAGCCCGTGAGAGGAGAGGAGGGGATGCGTTCGCGCGCGCTCGTGTCGGGTCGCAGTGGTGGGGTCGAGTCGGGTACAAGGGTGAGAGAGCCGAGTACGAACGACTGGAGGGGAGAGGGGAGCGAGAGAGAGATAAGAAGCGGTGGGTGACGGGAGACTCGCGCGCACGGGAACAGAAGAGAGAGAGAGATGGAGAGGGGGGAAGAGGTTAAAGAGGGGAATCAGGCGCGACGTCGACGAGAAGGTCACGCACCGTAGTCGCCACACTATTTAAATAATGTATTATTTCTATCTGGTCGGCGGCGGCGGGTACCTTGCAGGGAGAAAGACAGAGAGAGACAGCGTCGGGGAAGCGTGGGACGAACGCTGAAGAAGAAGGTGGTTGGGGGCAGGGTGAGAGGATGCGTCTCCGAGATCCATCCACAGACTCGAATTCCATTGCCCTTCCTCGGGTCACGCCGGCTCCGGGGGAAAGTGTGAGATGAAATGAGCAGAAACAAGCGGGAAAGACGAGCTCCGGGCTGAACAACAATGGGACACTGAGAGTACTGTTATCGGACGAATTGCCCGCTAAACGGGGATGTAATTTCTCGGGAATTTCACCCGAGAAAAATTGAGTATCGGATGATCCAGAAAAAATTAGAATTCAATAATTAGAATTAACCCTTTGCACTCGAATGGCGCCTCGCCAGTGAAAATGGCCGTATCATTATCCAAAACAATTTAATATTATTAAATTCGCCTGTATTCTATAGATTGTAAAAAGCTCAGCTGTTGTATGAGAAAACAGGTTGAATTCGATATGCACCATGTAGAAAAAGGTTTGGGTTGAAAGAGATCTCTTGATTTTGGGATTAAAATTGCTTCGAGTCCTAAGGGTTAATAGAATAGAAGAATTGAAGTATTTAATAATGGAACATTCGGACGGTCTGACGACGTTATTTACGCACTTCGAGATCTCGTTGCATATGTTCGTCATTAGCTCATCAGCGTCGGTCGTGAGTCAGTCGAACGATATCCAACGAAGGGATTCTTTCTCCGTGATTCCTCCTACCCTCTCTCTCTCTCTCACGCTCGGACACACTGTTATTCTCTCTCTCTCTCTCTCTCTCTCTCTCTCTCTCGCACTACCTCCTCCTCGTTCAACTTAGAAATCACTGTTGGAGCGTGCATGCGGAATACACGATTTGCGAACGCGCACGCGTCCCTGTGCGTGTACGCTCGCGCGCGCCCGCGAGAGAGCAACTGAGCGAGCGAGTAAGCAAGCAAGCATGCATGCGCACCGCTTCTCTTCTAACATAAATGACCGTTGCTGGCCTGTTACTACCAGCAGTTTGTTGGCCAGAGGCTAGCGACGCTGCGCCGCGAAAGACTTTGTTCTGACAAGCGAGGACTGCGCCACGGTGAACGTTTTCATCCGCGCAGATGTATGCATATCCGTGCACCGGTCCGACCTCTCCCCCTCTCTCTCTTTCACCGACTCTCCCTCCCTCTCCCCCTTTCTCTGTAGTAGAAAATGCATGCTTCCATGTAGGAACTACCGACTAACTGATGCAAGGATAGGTTAGGATCACGATAGTCTAACGAGCCACCCGAAGAAGAGCCCAGCTCTCGCGCACGGCTACCGTGGAAATAATGCTGCACCGTTGTGTAATTGCCGCGTAATTTTCGAGATGAGACTATCCTCTCTGGTTAGCGACACTACGCGGATGCGCTCCTTAAGGGGCCATTCCGGTTTCGCATGAATTTCTCGGATTTTTTTCCGGACGAACCAGTCGACATTTTCGATTGGGATTTTGCACATACATTCTCGGGTACTTGAAGAAGATACACCATTTTTTTCAATGAAAAATAATCAAAATTGCCTGAGATACACACATTTTTATATAACGCATTTAGAGGGGTACTATGGTTTCGAATGGCCATTCATCAATTTTCAAGAATTTTTTCCAGGAGAACTGTGGAACTCCGGGCATTAAAATTTTGCGTACACACTCGTGGGTATTTGAAGTGCATCGGGTATTTTTTTCAACTAAAAGGAATCGAGATTTCGTGAGTTACATATTTCGTCATGATGTTTTGAAAACCACGGGTTGACGGTTGCTATCTAATCTAACCCTGTATTCAAGTTGGGGGAGGAGTTCGATCCGGCTCACAAACATCAGGCGGGATGCATCCTTAGAACACGGATCGCAGTTCCCTGATTGGTCAAGCACATTAATGAAATCTCAATCTCACATTTAAGATGGGGTCTGTCTCCTAAACGTGGACCAGGCGAGCCAGGTCGTGGCACCAGACTTCTGACTGGTCCCCCGTTCAAAGTTCACCTAAATACCCAGGGCGACACGCTGCGCCTCGTTCCGGGTTCCGATCAATCCATCTCGACAAGGTCATGATTGGTCGTCACGATCTTTGTCGTATCGTGGCCGGTTCGCACGAGCAGCGACAGTCGCGATAGGAGAGAAAGTCAACGCTCTAAATGTTCGAGAGTGAAAGATCGGCCGTGAGAGCCGCTCTCGCAGTCGTCCTCCTCCTCTCTGCTCTAAAACGCTCCTCTACGGTCGCAACAAATTCTAGAAGCCGGTGGTACGTCGTCGGTTTTACGGTCTACTGTTCTTTTTTCCAGCGTTTATTGGCCCCGTTTCAATTAAACCGTTCTGCACTCTCGGGCCTGAACCGCCGCCTATAATCTCTATCCACAACCGGCCCACTGTTTTCAATTACCCTAAGCTCTCTAGCTCTGGAGGGGCACACGCATTCTCTGAAAACTTTCACGAGACTCTCGACCGTACTCCGGGGCATACTTTTTTCATAACGTCGCCTTGGATTGACTGACACTCAGAGACAGTGTTGTCACTCACGCCAGAAGGGTGCTAGGCCCTTCTAGCATTTCTAGTCTTCTTAGATTTCGTCTTGGTCTGAAATACAATCGATGACCAGGTCCGTCAGTGTCGCCAACATTGATTGTAGAGGGTGATCAATACCCACTAGCAATGCTACCGATGATGCCGTGAGGGTCCCAAGTCGCTCTAACCTTCTTGGACAGTGTCTTCCTGGACTGTATCTTCTTGGATCGAAAGACAATCAGAGCCAACGGTGTTGCCAACATCGATTGCAACTGGTGATCGATACCCACTAGCTTCCTGGGGCTACCACTGACGCCAGAAGGACGACAGGCCCTCCTTGCATTCTTGGATTTCGTCCTGGTCTGGGAGACAATCGACGACCAAGCACCCACATTATTAGTGTTATTAACATTGATCGTGGAGGGTGATCAATACCCAGTAGCAGTGCTACCGCTGATGCCGTGAGGGTCCCAAGTCGCTCTAACCTTCTTAGACAGTGTGTTTCTGGACTGTGTCTTCTTGGATCGACAGACAATCAGAGCCAACAAAGTTATCAACATTGATCGCAACTGATAATCGATACCCACTAACTTCCTAGGGCTACCATTGACGTCAGAAGGAGGTCCTTCTAGCATTCATGGATGTCATCTTCTTAGATTTCGTCTTGGTCTGAAAGACAATCGATTACCAGGTCCGTCAGTGTAGCCAACATTGATTGCAACTGGTGATCGATAGCCACTAGCTTTCTGCGGCTACTACTGACGCCAGAAGGACGATAGTCCCTCCTAGCATTCTTGGATTTTGTCTTGGATTTCGTCGTCTGGGAGACGATCGACGACCAAGCACCCGCATTATTAGTGTTATTAACATTGATCGTGGGGGGTGATCAATACCCAGTAGCATTGCTACCGCTGATGCCGTGAGGACCGCCAGACATTCTAGCCTTCTTGCACAGTGTCTTCTTGGATTGAAAGACAATCGGCGAGCAGATCCCAGCGTTATCTAGATAATTGATCCGGCCATCTGTAAGCAGTGTTGTTAACATTGATTGCGAAGGGTGATCAATACCCAGTAGCGTTGTGCGGCTATCACTCGTGCCATAAGGGTTCTAGGCTCTCTCCCCTTTCCCTGCTGGGTGTTTCTCCCCTTCGGTCTCGCCCCCGAAGGACGAGGATAGGGCGATAGAGACAAAGAGCCGCTACGGGGGGGACGAAGAAAGAGAGACAGGGGTAGATAGCCACACGGAAGAAAAGAGCGAAACGCACAGACGGCTGTGCCGTGAAAGGGGGAAGAGAGTGCGGAAGGGAGATAGAGACAGAGAGTATAGCGCACGCCACGCCATGCCATGCCATACCGCGCCACGCGACACATGAGCCACCGCTAACAGTGGACAATGAAATTATTTCGGCGTGTATCGCATGGTATTGATCCGCTCTCTCTCCGTCGCTCCCTCCGCGAACCTACACTGTCGTCCTTGTCCAGGCCAAGCCTCCGACGACTATGCGAACGATGGCTATACGTCTTAGCAAAGATGATCCAAGTCCTCGGAGAAACATCGTTGCGCTTTTTACTTCTCGGTCACCTTGCGCGCGTGCTCCACCTATCAGGGACGATGAAAACGTCGTCGCTCTGACCCGCGCTGTTTCTCAAGTGTTTCTCGTTTCTCGCGCTTCGAATCGTTTCTCCGGCCTGTTCGATCACACTGTATAGGCGATGACTATACTGTATAGTGCCACCGACACCGTCGCTGCACCTACGCCAGCCCATTGCAAGCTTGAATTACTGGCCAGCCTGTTTCATTGGCTTCGACGGCAGCCGTGGCATTCTTTCCGGGCATTCGAAATGGAACCCCGTGCGCACCAAACGCCACTGGCCCAGGCCCGTACACGGTACTACCGGCGCCCTACAACTCCGATGATTTTACTGGTTCTCGGTGGCGGAGAGATTGACTCTCTTTTTCGGAATTTTCATTTTATTGGGGAATGGTATTGAGAATATCAGAAAAACATTTTATTTTCGGTTTTTTCTTATTCCAGATTTTTATTTAAACACAATTGGAAAATATGGAGAGACTCGGGTGTGTTAGTAATTGTATTTTGTTTAATAAATAGGATTTTTCTCTGGGGGAGTGAAATTGTTGGAGAAATAAGAACGTTGTTGAATAAGAGATGAGCTCAGAAAAATCTTGGGAAAATTCATAACGATGTTGTGAATAAAATGTTTTAGGAATAGACTGCGGATCTTGATGCAAAATAAATATGTTAAAAAATCATTTCATCTCTTAATAGTTTTTTATACTGTTCTAGACTGTTTTATATTGCACCCTGTGATTATGAATTATGAAGTTTAACAATAATTTGGGAGGAACATGTTTTCGGAACGACATGTTTGTGGATTCCAGAGGCTCGTTCCTTTCGGAAAATTTAGTGTGTGCTATTGTGAGGAGTAGATAAATTAATCACTCAAGGTCTTTCGCCCCTATATGAATCACATCAGGCGTAGATAGTGGGCCGAATGCTATAGTGGGGAAAGCCACTCAATAACATTGATCAGTCCATTTCGTTCCGATTCGACTACGTGTTTGTTTTTTTAAAGAAGCACACTTAGTGATCGTTTCGACGAGTTCAAAAAATTCAATAATTATGAAATTTTATACAATACATTTTTTGACATAAATATTTTTGAATAAAATAAACTGTAGAATGAAAAATATTTTCAAAATAGCAAGCATGCACTTGTCAAAAATGTTGTCCTTCTGTTTTTAAAAATAAATATGAAATTTTACGCAATGAATGTTTAATATAACAAATATTTTTTGTGTTTTACTTAATTTAATAAGAATTTGTTCTTTTACAAAACGCATGTAGAACCAGAAATATTTGTAAAATGTTTTTGAAACTATTCCGTATTTTCAAAGATATCTAGCTCAGTGTGCGGAACAGTTCGCAAGTCGAATTCGAAAGCGATTAGGGCAGTGAAAAATGTCTTTATCAAGCGTGACCTATGCACCAGTGTCAGCGAACTTCGCGCGAAGTTTATATTCGAACGAGCCACAATGGAAATAAAGGGAACTTCGTTTATGACAAGACCTGTTGTCGCTGTGTTCATCGATCACTGTGTGCATCGCTGCACGACACTTATGCAATGCCTCGGCTGCATTCACTGCTACGGGAATATAAATTGTTTGTTATCACCGAATGTTCTGCACAGAAATTATGCAAGCCCATCGAGTCAAATGCTTAAACAAAAACGTATCGAATTATTGTATACTGACAAAATTGTCGTATACATTTAGCTGAAAAGATTATATTCAAAAATGAAAATTTTATGAAAATTTTCAGAAAAGGCACGAGTATAAAATTTGATAGAATTTTATACAATTATTATTTGTTTGCTACAAAGGCTGTGTTCGCATTAAAAATACGATTTTATTTCATCCCACTTTCTTCAAATTTGTCTACAAATATTAGTTCAATGTTAAAAAAATTCTGCTTATTAGCAAATGTTATTACTCGTTAAATGGCGTTTTACAACAATCAGGTAATCCGGTGAAAAAAGCAGCGCGCTCCGGTTGTAGTTGTAAATACAGCGGTGTATTGGTACGACAACTTCCTACGGCGCGCAGAAATTAGTACAATCAAGCGGAGCCATGTCTCCGACAGTGTTCATAATTTGTCGCGCACAAATTGTGTCGCGAGAAAGGACGATTTAAAATGTATGAGTCTTGGCGACCGAGGCCCTCAGGATCCGTGACGCCTATGCTCCTATACGTGCAACCGGGCTCCGTGGCTCGATAGTTACGATTCAACGGAGCTAACATATTCGGGCTGCAATTACCGATTTATAGAGGATTGATCACCCGAGATTCGTTTTATATAATTGCAGCTAGCCCGCCAGTCTGGGTTAGGTACTATGACTAGATCAATGCCCTAAACCCATACCCTAACTCCAAGGCCCGAAAAATCATCAGAGTCGCGAGAAAGCACGATTTAAAATGTATGAGCCTTGGCGACCGAGGGCCTCAGGATCCATGACGCCTATGCTGCTATTATTCTAGGTTATTATTATCCAGCTGGAATTGCCGATTTATGGGGTATTGATCACCCCAGATTCGTTAGGTACTATGACTAGACTGCGGGTGTATTTCCTAGACCAATACCCTAGACCCATACCCAAACTCCAAGACCCGAAAAATCATCAGAGCGGACCCAGGCACCTGCTACATAGTCTGCGGACGCCACCAGAACGTCATCCATGTTTTTCCCGGGTCTGACGCAAAACCCTTTGCGGATTGCAGACCAGGGTAAAATCTTACTGTAAATCACAGTGGGTAGGGTCTCGTGACTGGTGCACGCGATCGTTTCGCGTGCGGAACGGTGAAATCGGCGTCGAAATTGTGAATGGCTAGGTTTTCGGGGCCGGGAACGCATTGCGGCAGGTGGTACGCAGCCTCTCCTCTTTCCGCTGGACCGGAGAGGAGTGTAGAACTGGACTGACTCTCTTGTGGGCCCGATTATCGGGAACGCGGCCGGCCACGCCACTTGAAACACGAGCAAGACCAAAACGGAGCGGTGTGTTTCTCGAACGAGAGCTGCTCGTGGGCCGCGCCGTAAGACACGCCATTCGGCAAAAGGTTGCGCGTGCGAGTGAAACCTCAAAGAGAGAGAGGAGGCCGTCCAAAGGGAGAGAGAGGTAGGCAGGAGCACGGAGTAGGACAAGGAAGCGCGGAGAGAAAGAGAGAGGAAAAGAAAAGAAACCAGCCGGTTGAAAGAAAAGGCAAACAAACCGGGATAAAGCCCGTTGAACGGTGATGAGTTTCGTGGAAAGAGCCGACAACTCCTCGGGAGCGACAGAGAGGAGGTTAGGGAGAAGGGCAAGCTTAATCCCGGAGCCGAAGACCTTACCGTGGAGGAATCTCTCTCTTTGCCTGCTTTCGGACCAACACACCGCGCCTGGCATTTCTCGGGAATCCCCGAGAATTCGACAGTCCCGGGCCTCCGTCTCGGCCTTCTACCGAAGAAGAACAGCTTCGAACAGCCTTATTTTCTCATCCCCTAATGTTCAATACTCGCCTGCACGCGTGCAAACCTGTCTTATCGTTCACGTCGTTTGAGATAATGGCGCGAGCAGCAGCAACGAACAAATAACATTGCGGTGTACAGGTATAAGTGCGTTTAGAACCCGTTCGTGGGCAGCGTCGTTCACGCCAATACCCTTATCGGTAACCTTTCGAATATCTCCGGGATAAAGCTGTAAATTTATGGAGGACTGTACTCCCGGACGTGTTCGCAGCTCTTGAAAATAGAGTTTAGATAAATCTTAGGCGAAGAGCTGCGCGAGGAGCTTGCTATACAACGCTATAAACGCGGCTGCCGCCAGCGCCATCTGCGCAGTCGGAGGATGGGAGTTCCGTGATGTTGCGAAGCCCGCGAAAGAATCCGAACGTATCTAATCAATCCTCGCCCATCCAAGGAAAAGAATGACGGCTTTCCAATTAGCAGATGCTGTTTTAATAGACAGGTATTGTATTTTAATTGGCGTTGTTTGGTTTCGGTTCCACGAACTTGAGAAATGTTTTCTTGAAAAACAGACTTCAGCCGAAACTATCCAAATGTATCTCACCAATCCTTAGCCATCCATGAAAATGAATTACACTTGCCTAATTAGGAGACGTTCCTTTAACGGATGGGTATTGTATTTCGATCGGTGTACTTTGGTTTCGGTGTAGGAGATTGAAAGAAGAAACGATTCCTGTTCTTCAGCGAATAGTCAGCGGAACGGAAAGTATCCGAATGTATCTAATAAATCGTCAGCCATCGAAGAGAAGGAATGGAGTCTTCCCAATCGGAGGATGTTCCTTTAACAGATGGATGGTGTATTTTAATAGATTTGGTTCGCTTCCGTTATCGAGGATCGAAAGAAGAAACAAATGGTTTCGCGTAGTCAGCGCCCCTTAGACAAACGGACTTAAGCCGAAAGAATCCGAATGTATCTAATCAATCCTTAGTTATCGGAGCGAAGGAATGACGTATTTCCAATCGGGAGAGGTTCCATTAACAGATGCACTGTTTAGTTTAATTAGTTTGATCCGCTGAGGGAATTGAAAAAATAAACAGAATTCTACGGCGGTCATGAGCGAGTGGTTAGCGCCTCTGTATCCAAATATATCTAATCGATCCTCAGCCGTCCAAGGAAAGGAATGCGATTTTCCTGATCAGAAGATGTCCCTCTAATGTATGGATACAGTATTTTTCGATTTATGTCGGTTTCGAATCGAACAAACAGGCGGTTTCTCGTAGCCAGCGCCCCCGCTAGAAAAACCGTACGACGCACACTCGGCCGGTTCGAAATCACGCGAGAAAGTCGGGTGTGTGTGTATACACATATCGCGTGGTGAGAAGCGCGACGGAAGGCACGACCGCGACGACACGATGAACGACGAGACCTCCGTTCTTCCTCTGGACAAATATGTAATACGATATGTGTACGTGTGCACGCGCTCGTCCGCTCGCTCGCTCTCAGACACACACACAGAGGATGTACACAGAGGGAGAGAGAGAGAGAGGGAGAGAGTGGGATAGAGAGCAAGAGAGAGAGAGGCCTGGCCAGAGAGCCCGAGTGGCCGCAAGTACAAAGGGGCCACGGCAATATAGTTTTAAAACGGAATCGAGCGAGCGTGCGTGCGAGCGAGGCGGCCGAGCAAAGGAAGGGCAGAGAGGCAGCAAAAGCGAGTCCCGACGAGTAACAGTGGGCGACCCTGCTGCCGGCTGCCGACAGCATTCCTACAACAACACAACGCGGCCCCGCGAACCCACACATCGCGTACAATACACGCCAACTACCGATGGCCATTCAATTCACTCTGTTTCTCGCCAGTTTTCGAGCTATTTAGCGACCCTGGGCTCCCTACGCTGCATCTTCAAGAACTGCCGCTGAACTGATACCTCCTCGGATCACCATAGACCCGGCTATCCTCACGTAAAATCATATAGCGTACGCTCATACCCTTGCCCTTTATCAGTTGGTGTTATAGTTTAGACCCTAGAATCATTAGAGAACTGCAGCAAGACTGCAGATAGCTCTTCAGGTCGCAGACCCTGTTAGCTTTCCACTGCTGATGTAAAATCGCACAGCATACGCTCATACCCTGGCCCTTCATTAGTTGCTGTTATAGTTTAGACCCTAGAATGACTAGAGGTGATCTTCAAGAATTGCAGCAAGACTGCTGATAGCTCTTCAGGTCGCAGACCCTGTTAGCTTTCCAATGATGATGTAAAATTACATAACATACTCACACCCTTGCCCTTCATCAATTGGTTTCTAGAATCACTACGTTGAAGGTGGTCTTTAAGAACTGCAGTTGTTTTGTTATAAACAATTTACTTTGCTACTTGTGCAGCAGTGGTTCCTTCGAATGCTAGTTTTTGAGATCAGGATAGACCCTACTACTCGTGTCCCATCTTAATTGTTCAAGGACCGACGATTATCAATTTATAAATAATTTGCTGTCCCCCAATTGGCGCCACAGCTAATTTTACAGCAATGATTCATCCGAATGCGTCGCGCAGGAAGTATGACGTATTTCGCTGACAACTTCGGGAGCACCTTTTGTGTTTACAATCGGTGTTTATATCGGGTCCTAAACGATGACGTCTGATATTATGGACACTTTGTTTACGACACGACTCCCGAGAGGCTAGAGCCGTTTCGGTTCTCCGGTATACACTATGCTATTTTCGACGTGTTCCTCCTCTATAGAATATAGGAATTGGGAAACGTTCAACAATTTTGGCAGAATTAATGCGAAACTGGTTTCGCGAAAGGCCTCCGAGGCCTTGGAACAGCGGGATTTTTTTCGAGAGAATAGAAACTGAAGGAAATCGCACACGTGTCGAAACATGTGTACATAACTGTGTACACAGATTACTTCAAATGCTGCAACCTCTATACTATATCCTCTATACTAGCCGCTCGAACATTTCTACGGGCTCCCGCCCGTCGAAATTCATTTAACACTAAACACTGCAGCATTAAAAGCTAGTAGCATTGTTGTTAACCATTGTAGAATAAAGAATTTCAGACCAGCCATTTATTAAGTCCAGTGTTAATATTTTGTGCTGTTGGGAGCGACTTAAACCCATCACTATAGGGTCCACGAATGCATTATTATGCTTCGAATGATTTATATAATAAATTTCAGGATCATTTGTCCCGATTGGTGGGTTTAGTATCTTGTTCTATGCGGAGGATCTCGAGCCCATCACTCCAGGGACAGTGTAGGACGAAGTATCTGCATCGCCCTTGGCAGCCAGTGAGTCACCCGACTGCATCGACTTTTATTAACCGGATTTCTCTCACTTCCAATTATACTTTATCGTTCATTCGACATCGACCAGCTATCAATTAATACAGCTTAGACGGTGCGCCGCGCCGGGCTGCCCAGCTGAGCAATCGTGTTTGACAAACTTTCGAAGGATGCGCGACATCGATTGTTCGGCGCGAGTTCCGGTTCAAAAACCAGGTGAAAGTACAGAGGATCCAGCACAGGCCATTTCACGCGCAAGAAAGTACGGAGAATTGCGATCATTAGAAATTACCTTCCGAAGCATAGCCGTCGGCGGGTATGTTGCGTGATTGATCCGCTCCTGACGCATGCGCACACGCGCTCGCGTCCAGGCGCCTGAACCTGCGAAACATTTTTCAATCGATCGTTATAGGAACGATCGTGCACGATACTCCATCCTCGAAACAAAATCTTCAGGACAGAAGACTTAAACTACAGTACAGTCTTGACACTGGGAAGATTATTTTCAATCTCATGACGTGTACAAAATTTTACAACAGACCATAGAACCCCTCGTGCACAGTAAACGTACAGAAGATTTCATTCAGGACTTACAGAATTCTTTCCAGTCGATGTACGAGACCCCCGGACATAACCTAACAATAAAAATGTAACGATTGATTAAATTGCACAATAAACAATTTCTCGCTGGAGAATTAACCTGTACAACGAAGAAAGGACGTGACGAAGGGGGAGGTACGTTACCTGTCGATGGGACGGTTGCTCGTCTGAGCGATTAGCATGGAAAAAGGATGGAAACGAGTTGAATGAACACAGGAGGGAGTCTTGCGCAAAGGTTCGCCAATCGGTGTCGTAATTCACAGACAAATTCAAACAATCGGCCCTGATAAGATCGAGTTGGCAGCGCGTTCTGTTTGCGAGCGTAACGCGACGTAACACGATGCAACGCGTCGCGAGATTTCGGCGTTGATCGGCCGCGGTCGGGCGTGTTCGGCGAGGCCCGCCGAGTCTCGGGCGTTCGACTAGCGTCGAGCGTGTTCGGCGGTGGTCGTGACTGCTCGTGGGCGCTCGGGTGCTTGGGGCTACGGTCGCCTATCGCTCGTCGCTCACCGGTAGCACAAACACACAATACACAGGTTCGTCGAGCGGTTCTCTCCGTTCGAGAAGGAGGCTGCGGCGAGAGGATGCAGCGACCCCGAATAATAGACCGCTTTCGAATGACGCGGAAGACCGATGATCGACCGGGGGTTAAAGCAGATCGCGGTTGCCACGGCAACTCCCGTCCTCGATGGACCATTTCCGGTTTCGACGCCCCTTCGTCGTCCGTGGCACGGGCCACGCGAGGCCTCTCCTCTCACCACGACGACAGACCGGGACAGACAGCCTCGACAGCTTCGAACGCACTCGAGACCTAGGTCGTGGAAGGACGAGCCGCGTGAAAGGATATTCACAGGAAAACTAGACGGGGAGAGATGGTCCGTCGCTTGATCATACCCTGACTAGCTTCCGAGATGATCAACCAGACACCTTCTTCACCGTAACTGTACCCTGCGCGAAACGCTACTCGAAAATTTTAGGGGAACGATGACCTCCTACCAAAATTCTGATTTTTCAATGGAGTCTGAATACGATACAGAGAGTGTACAAAACAGTAAAAGGATTTCAACATTTTTTAATATTGTTGGATTGTTATTAACTGCGAAATAACTGTCTATGTATCTCCTGGACCTTGCAATTAATAGAGACAATTTTTTAGTTTGTATGACACTCTGGCAGTATGCTAATAGGGGATCCGTAGGTCAAGGGTGTTTGTTTAGGACAACGATTCAAGATTTTGGAAAGAGCCTCCGGCTGGGTCAATAATGGGATTATAGATCGTGAGTGATATATTTGTTGTGGTAATATTGGGAATGCGGATGACGATGACTCACAAGTTGTCGATCAAGTTAGAGGTCAATGAGGTCGTTCGTGTTTTTCGAGCACATCATGTTACAGGAAGATTGTCCCAATTTTTATTATGGTGACTAGGTCGAAAATCCCCCACAACAATGTCTGAACATTAAACAAAAAGAATTGGGAATGGGGATGATGATGACTCACAAAGTGTCGATTAAGTTAGAGGTCAATGAGGTCGTCCGTGTTTTTCCAGCAACAAAACATGTACCAGCACTATTATTGTTTTGAGCACATCGTGTTACAGGAAGATTGTCCCAATTTTTATTATGGTGACCAGATCGAAAATCCCCCACAACAATGTCTGAACATCAAACAAAAAGAATTGGGAATGGGGATGATGATGACTCACATGAGTGTCGATCAAGTTAGAGGTCAATGAGGTCGTTCGTGTTTTTCCAGCAACACAACATGTACCAGCACTATTATTGTTTTGAGCGCATCGTGTTACAGGAGGATCGTCCCAATTTGATGCTGTTCAAAATTGCCCATAACAGCGTCGCCAACAAGAAGCAAAAAGAATGGCGAAAAGCGAAAAGAATTCCTGCCAAAGCATCGCGGGCCGTGTTGTATCCGAGGTTCGCGGTCAGAGCATCGTTTCGCGGGGTATTTGTTTGCACAGCTCGTGGACGAGTCCAGCATACGAAAATAGCCGGCGTGCATACAGGCAGCAAGAGAGATCGCAAGGTTACCTGTTCGCACGCCAACGATAATGCAGTCGAGCACTCCCGGCCCCTCGTGTCAACGATCGGCGAACGGCCACGAATCTCGACGTGTGCACGTCCGCCTAAATGTACCTACCTGAGAACCTTACGCCACCCAGCTACCCTTCTCCCTCGGCATTCCCGCGCAGCGCACACCGACCAGACAGAGAGTCAGAGATCTCGCCTGATCTCCGGTGAAACTCGCCGTATTCGTGTTACCACCGACTGCGATCCAGATCCACGCGAAATTATAAAACTTCCTCCTTCTACTACCAAGGATTATTTTAATCCCGTGCACGTTATCGTTAGATCAAGTCTCTTACCCGGAGTTGCGGTGGTCCGCTAAGTAACACATTGAAACCAGAAATTTGACCTCCCCGTTTTATAACCCTGCTCAAGCTGTTCAGTAGGTATCATTGTAGGTGAAGAAAGATCCTCGAGATTTATTTAATGTCTGCAACTGCTGGAGAGTGGTCCACAATTAGATTTTCCTGAACACCTCACCTCTGTTTGGCTGGGTGCTAGCACTTAGCATACTGTGTAACCCTTTTTGCTGTTTCGTGCCTTATACAATCATCATTTTTATCTGACAATTTATTAAATAGAACATTCGTTTGTCCATGTAATGTTTACAACAGCTTTAGATCGCTCCCCAAGTCTGCATTCTTGAATAACCCCTACCTTACTGTTAGCTAGGCCTAGCACCGAGTCTTAGGGTATTGAGTAACCCATTTTGCTATTTTGTGCTTTATACAACGCGATCATTTTTATTAAATAATTTACTAAACAGGAGATTTATATGTCTAGACAATGTTTACAACAGCTGTAGACCGCTCCCCAATTTTGCATCCTTGAATAACCCCTACCTTGCTGGTAGCTAGGCCTGGCACCGGATTTTAGGGTATTGAGCAACCTTTTTTGCTATTTTGTGCATTATACAACGATCAGTTTTATTAAATAATTTATTGAATGGAAGATTTATTTGTCCATATAATGTTTACAACAGCTGCGGACCGCTCCCCAAGTCTCCATCCTTGAATAACCCCTGCCTTGCTGGTAGCTAGGCCTAGCACCGAGTCTTAGGGTATTGAGTAACCCATTTTGCTATTTTGTGCCTTATACAACGCGATCATTTTTATTAAATAATTTACTAAACAGAAAATTTGTATGTCTAGACAATGTTTACAACAGCTGTAGACCCCTCCCCAATTTTGCATCCTTGAATAACCCCTACCTTGCTGATGGCTAGGCCTAGCACCGAGTCTTTAGGGTATTGAGCAACCCTTTTTGCTGTTTCGCGCGTTACACGGTGATACATGCGGACGCAGAATTGATTCCAACAGCCCGTAGAAGTGTTCAGAGCCTTATTTCGATCAAACAACAAGGAAAGAACGGGCCAGTGAGACGCGGTGGTCTCGCAATCCACGTTACGCCGTGGCCTCGCAATCGCAGCTTCTGTCTGCGAGAGCGGTTCGCGCGAGCGCAAGACATCAGGGTTCCACTATTAAACCGTCACGTCGCGGAATAATGCTCGACTATACAAACGAGCCGGCTACACCCACCGCGGAATTAAAAGTTTGCCCCCCGCGCGCCACCGGGAGAGAAAGCAAAAGGAAAATTTCGCAGCGGCGATATCACCCGGCGGAACATTATTTTCCCTTCACCGTCCACCTGCCGTCCTCCGACATTGCACGCGATTTTCAGAGGCTACGGAGACCAGCTAGCGAACCGCCGTCTACATGTAGGTGCGGTGTGCTGGTTATTCATACACCTACCACATCTTCATTAGAGTCGCACACACGTAAGTACCGTGGACTGTTGTGTGGCTCTGACCCCCCCCCCCAATGAAAGATCAGCGTAACTACGATTGCGGGACTTGTCCTGGACATTTCATGGTGTTTAAGGGTAGCGTCTAATGAGTGTGAGTGCACACACCGCTAGACCGCGTATACGTACGCGAGGATTGCAAGGGTCCGGGATTCCGCTTCTGAAGTCTCAATAATGCAAAGACGGGATTTCTTAGTAGTCAAAATCGCTAGATGAAAGGTCAATCTAGGCTGCTATTTGCCTCAAAAGTCCCACTCTTACGTTTACGGCTCGTAATTCCCATTATTCGGCAGCATATCGACAGCCACGATAGGCGGCAGCACTGTCGCCTGTCACATTGTTTCTCGCGGCTCCGCGACATGCTGCCGAATAATGAGAATTACGAGTCGTGAACGTAAAAGCAGGACTTTTGAGGCAAATAGTACCCTAGATTGATCTTTCATCTAGCGATTTATGCTACTAAGAAATCTCGTCTCTGCATTATTGGGACTTCAGAAGCGGAATCCCGGACCCTCACACTCATTCGAGTAGACGCTACTCTTAAGGGGTAGACTCGTTTTCAGGATTGGCCTCAAAAATCCTATTTTTACATTTACAGGGCGTACCCCCCTAACTCATTAGCCCTCTGCTGGGTATTTTTACGTAGCTCACGGGACAATTTTTCTCACCCCAACTTCGGGTGTCTTTACCTGTTCGTGGCAGGTCACAATTGAAGAGTCACCTGGTCAATAGATTGCTAAGTTCATACACGTTTGCAATCTTTGACTACTGTACCCGCTCGATCTTGAACGGATACTTGCTGGATAACGAGGAGACGCGCACAGGCCTGTGGGAAGAAAAGAGGACGACGCGCCACGGTGACCAAGGAAGAGAGTTCAGCTCGCGCATGGAAAGAAGAGAAGAAAGAATGCATTTGGATTGCTCGATAGAGTAGGTGGGCACACGTAAGAAGGCTAGGTCGGCCTGGTGGGAGTCCTGCAGACTTGCTGGACAACCCGGACTGCAGGACGAACGGCAACTCTCTGCCTATATTATAGAACACACCATCAGGAACTCGCGAGCCCCAGCGCCGCGCCACGGTGGGAATTCGATTCTCCCTCTCTTTCTGGATAGGGGACGCACCGAGAGCCTTCTCGCACGGGGACACGCCGCGATTCACGCGTCCCATACGTATCCATACACCTAAGATAAAAGGGTATTGTCGGGTAAGGTTAGCATTCAAATTGATTTTTGGTCGCAGCGTTCTTCAAGTCGCTAACCTTACCGCCAGGGTAGGATGAATGAATTGTACTCTTTTCCCCGGTGAACGAAAAATTACGAAAAAATTCATGAACGTTCTATCTAATGGTATACACGCCTGTGAATTTTTTCCGAATTTTATACCGCGAAGTCGATTTTGAAAAAATTCCGGAAACTTGTTCCAGAATCAGACTTAATCCATAAACGATACGGCTTGAATTAACTGTGCTCTGTTTTCCCTGTTCTGGTCAACGAGAAATTACGGAAAAATTCATGAACGTTCTATCCAATGATATACACGCCTGTGAATTTTTTCCGAATTTTGTACTGCGGAGTCGATTTTTAGAAAATTCTCGAAATTTAACCCACAACCGATACAGTTTGAATGAATTGTGCTCTATTTCCCTGTTCTGGTCAAGGAAAAATTACGAAAAAATTCATGAACACTCTATCCAATGGTATACACGCCTGTGCATTTTTTCCGAATTTTATACCGCAAAGTCGATTTTGAAAAAATTCTAGAATCTTGTTCCAGAAACGTTCTCGACGCGTATGAGGCAGGCGGTTTATTTCCGGGTGTGCATTTTCTATCAGTGTGAATGTAGCTCGCGTATGAGATACGACTGGTGTGTCCCCGTGTGAAAGGACTCTAACGCGCTATTTAGACGTGTGCTCGTGCGGACAAGCACCGTGTCCTGCGTGTCCCTATGAACGCAACGACCGCTTGCCTTCTTGCTCGCTCTTTTGTTCGCTTGTTACTCTCTTGCTCTCTTGATGTGCGATCCTCGCGCGTTTTCAGATGCGGCCATGGGAAAAGGGACTCGAGCCGGGTTCCGTGGGGTTGCGACCGGAGGGTCCCGTGACGATGGGTACGCTTTTTAGGACGCTCATGGTGCCATAGTGCGGCTCAGATTCGAGAAAAATGATGCCACAGAAGACCCATGTCGATGTTCCCCCCACAGAAATTTTGACTGCAGAAAATGGGAACCATCTATACTCGATGAAATTTCCTACTGAAATTATTTGAAATATTTCTATATAATCATTTCAATTATATTAATCTATAATTATATCAATTATATTAATATTTAAATGGTTCTGTAGAAGCCCCATAATGGTATTGGCACATTAAAATTCTGATTGTCAGGAGTTTATTTAAATATTTTCCTAGTTTGATACTTTTGAATTTAATTATATTCAAATTATTCTGGGAATAATTGTTGCCAAAGTTGCTCTACAAACTCAGATAGCACCCGCCGTCTCATAGACGTCTGTTTTAGGTCGTTTTTAGGTCTGAACGACTTACGTCCGTAGATGTCTTAAAGACGTCTTTTTGGAGACGTTGTTTTTACGTCTGAAATCAGACGTCGTTTTTACGTCTAAAAGACGTCTCTAAGGCTTGCGGCAGGCGTCTTACAGCTGTCTTTGAGATGTCTGTGTGCTATCTGGGAAAGAGTAAAAGAAATAGAATACAAAAATTGTTGTCGATATTGTAGATCCCTGCACTGCTCCTCCGCAAACCGCGCAGTAGATTACCCCACCAGTGATCAGACCGAAGTAGAAAATTAGGCCAAGCAACCCAGTGTATTCCTCGAGCAAGAAATTCTCCACCGAAATCTACGGCAGTATAATGTAAGCTGTCGTAGATTGGCCAACAAGTAGTCAGACCCACTGCCTGCCCACATTATCGGCGAAGCTTCAATTTACTGGCAACTCGGGCGAAACTTCGCATACCTTCGAAATTGCTATTGTGACAACTGTTCGTGGAACTATCACAGTATAATAGCTCCCGATTTGTAACGTGGGTGGTCGGCCTACGGAAAAAGATTTTCCGCTCCGCGAATTAAGAAAATTATTTTTCATTCCACGTGTTTCCAATTTTTATCCGGAATTGGAAGCTTGTAAAAATAAGATTGGAAACTTTTAAATAATAATCCCTAGGGGATGATTGCACCCTCCTTGCAACTAGACTGCAACAAAATTTCTCATTTTATCTCATTTCTCATTTCTCACGTATATTTATACAATTTCTATATTCAACAATCATATTAAATGATGCGAAAGGAATTTATTTTTTTTTTAAATTCACATTGATTCTTTTATAAACAAATTTGAATTTTATACTCAATACAGTGATTTTTAATTAAACTAATACAGTGAGTTTTGAGCCACTCTGTGCTTTGCATTGAGCTGTTCGATAAGAAAAGAAAATGATGGAATTAATTAGATTTCGAAACTGAATTCAGAGAGATTGGACCCAAGATGAAAAACGAGGCTAGTGAAAGTCATCTTGGGAATAAAAAATCGGACTCTAAAAATAGGTTAGCATGAGTGACGTCCACCACGAGAACTCCTCCGTTCCCTAATTACCTGTTGCCAAACTTGGATCGATGCGAATTCAAACGCATCGACGTAGGCGCGTCGAATTATAGTCGTCCTGAAAAACTTCGTTGCCTCTCGCAGTCTACTCTCAATTACATTAGACCGAACGCAGCGACAGTGATTCACCTTTACGGAATGCATACAGCCTCGAACACCCTAAAAGAAGGCTCATGCTTCTTAATAGATAGGTATAGAAATGGTTGTCTACGTTGTGCATCGATCTACTGCCTGTAATCAACTGAAAATCAAAATTCTGTGAAATAGATCCTTCCTGTATTTTGTACAAAAATTAAAATTATTATTTAGACAAGTATTCATTTTCATGTCTGTGTCCTGTCATAAAAATTGTAATATTTCGTTTCGCAAAAAGTGAAAATAATTTTTTCGGATTTGTAATTTGAAAGGATTTTATTGAGGAGATTTTTGTATTTGCTTAATTAGGATCAGAGTGTTAGAGGTTTTCTTATTATTTAGACAAGTGTTAATTTTTATGTCTGTGTCCTGTCATAAAAATTGTAATATTCCGTTTTGCAAAAAGAGAAAATGATTTTTTTAAAGAGATCTTTGTATTTGTTGAATTAGGATCAGAGTGTAAGAAATATTCTTATTATTTAGACAAGTGTTAATTTTTATGTCTGTGTTCTGTCATAAAAATTGTAAAATATCGTTCCGCAAAAAGTGGAAATAATTTTTTAAAAGGATTTTATTGAGAAGATTTTTGTATTTGTTGAATTAGGATCAGAGTATTAGAGGTGTTCTTATTATTTAGACAAGTATTAATTTTTATGTCTGTGTTCTGTCATAAAAATTGTAATATTTCGTTTCGCAAAAAGTTTCGATTTTTTAAAAAGATTTTATTGAGAAGATTTTTGTATTTATTGAATGTTAGAAGAGTTCTTATTATTTAGACAAGTATTAATTTTAATGTCTGTGTTCTGTCATAAAAATTGTAAAATATCGTTTTGCAAAAAGTGAAAATAATTTTTTAGAGATTTTATTGAGAAGATTTTTGTATTTGTTGAATTAGGATCAGAGTATTAGAGGTATTCTTATTATTTAAACAAGTGTTAATTTTTATATCTGTGTTCTGTCATAAAAATTGTAAAATATCGTTTCGCAAAAAGTGGAAATAATTTTTTAAAAGGATTTTATTGAGAAGATTTTTGTATTTGTTGAATTAGGATCAGAGTGTTAGAAGTGTTCTTATTATTTAGACAAGTATTAATTTTAATGTCTGTGTTCTGTCATAAAAATTGTAAAATATCGTTTCGCAAAAAGTTTTCATTTTTTAAAAAGATTTTATTGAGAAGATTTTTGTATTTGTTGAATTAGGATCAGAGTGTTGGAGGTGTTCGATGATGAACGATAGCTCTAACGATATTACGTAGGCCAGAGGGTAGATTTTCTTATAATGCCACTTCGTATAATACTACTTTCTTTTTACTCCTACGTCGTCCCTTTTTTGCGTTCGTCTCCATCGACCCGGCGAAAAGGTCAATTATTGCATTACCGTGTGACGTAGTTGCGGGGGTGGAACGTAAGAGATAAATCCGCTGTCGGATGAGCTGTGTACACGTTCGACTGACTATAGATGTATGGGAATCAAGATGCGAGCGTGTTTTGAACTAAAAATAAATTAACTTGTCTCTAGGGGGGATCTTCATAAACGTCGCTGAGAATCCATACTTGACCTCAATTGTTCCACGTGGTTTCATATTTTTTCTTCAATCTAAGTGTCCCTATCGCGAAGCACCTTTCTTCTGCTTTAATTTGAGCCATGGAACGTTAAAAAATTCCTACTGGAACATATTCCAAAATTGCCTCAAAGATGCCCTTGAAACCACGTCGATTTCTTCCGAATTTATGACTGAATTTCATCAAATTTTTTGCAAGATTTCATGTTGATTTTTTAACCTAGCTTACCCTCTTACAAAGTATGATCTTTCACCTTTAATTTGAGCCCTCGAACGTCCCAAAATTCCTACAGGAACACATTCTAAAATCGTCTACAAAAACCTCCTTAAAACGATACAACTTCGTCCGATCTATTCCGGATTTCCTCTATGTTTTCCGACACGATTTGGAATTTCTTTTGGAACCTACATAATCTTATCACAAAGTGTGTTCTTCCAGCTACAATTTGAGCCCTCGAACGTCCCAAAATTCCTACGGGAACACATTCCAAAACCGCCTCGAATAACTCCTTCGCAATTTCGTCCGACCCAGTTCGGATAATCGAGGCTCCACTAAATCGTGTATTAAACGAGCAACTCCAAACCAAAGTGCCTCGTGTGGGGTATCATTTTAATCGGAAAAATGTCACGGATACGTTCCCAAATTCTCATAAATATATTATTGAAGCCCAGGAAGTGCTATCGTGAAATTAGTATCGTCTCGTCGAAGTTTTAAGCAGAGAGTCCCCTGGTGACTCCGGATGTAAGTGATCAAAAAATACCGTTTGTGCAAAATATCGATGACAAATTAGTTATTATTTAGGGTGAAAAGATGGCGGTTTCTCATGCGAAGGCCTGCCAGTATTCGAAGGAATGCGACGAGCCCTTATGGTCGCGCTCGTGGGTCGGTCCTCCGGCGTCAGCTTGGCACATCACACCGCACTCGGACGTAATATACGCCGGCGTTCGGCATTCACGGCGATAAATATTACAATATAATATTCGCGCACGAAAGAAGGACGAACGGAAAAGCTTGTATGACGGAGCAGCGTCTGGGGGCCTATGTTACCGAGGTTAGCGTCACTACGGACAACGAATGGCACTGTACGTCCGGCGACGTCGACGAAACGTCCTGCTTTTACGATTCCGCAAATAGTACGACGTCCTCGGCTCGCTTTTTTACCTATCGCGCATTAAACGCGTCGACGAGAGCCGCAGGTGAGCCGGGGTCCTTCGCGAGGAAGACCACACCGACGTGATCCGCTGAAAATTCTTGCGTCTCCCTTCCATACAATTTTACTATCGAACTGCCACAATAATTGGTTATCCCAGGAATCCGCCGTTTAAATAATTTAACCTTTAACTGGTGTACTGGGGACAGTAACAATTTTTACCTGGCCTTCTGAACCATCATTCTTCCGACGGAAATTTACACACTCTATATGGATATTTGAAGTACGTACCTGATTTTTTTCAAGCAGAAACAATGAAAATTGCACGAGTTATGTATTTGTTTATACGGGGTATGATTTGAGGGGTGTTCTGATCTCGAGTACCATTTTTTAACATGTTTAGGAATTTTTTTCAGAAAAACTATTAATCTTCTTGCAATAAGATTTTGCATTCTCATGTATGGATATTTGATGAACATACCTGATTTTTTTAAAGCAGAAACAATAAAAATTGCAGGAGTTATATACTATTAATATGGACTATGTTTTAGGAGGGTATTGGTTCGAGTGCCATTTTTCTAGCACAATTTCAGGAATTTTTTCCAGAAAAACTGGGGAACCTTTCGAATCAGGATTTTGCAGGCTCATTCAAGGGTACTCGAAATGCGTACACTATTTTTCCAAGAACAAATAACCAAAATTGCCGGAGTTACGTACTTTTTTGTAGGTTATGTTTTCAAGAGCGATTCTGATTTCGAGTGCCATTTTTCAGCAGCCTTAGGAATTTTTTTCAGGAGAACTGCCGAATCTTTTGATCTAGGATTTTGTGGATTTTATTCAAGGATGTTTGAAGGACACGCACGATTTGTTTCGGCCAGCAAGAATGAAAATGGCACGAGTTCGGAATTGCTTTGTTCAGGAGTGCAGGAGGTGCCAAAGGAGACAACAACGCATTGAATCCGAGGATTGTCGAGCAGAGTCTTGTGGGAAGTTATGCATCGAGGAGGCGATGGCGTCCTTTCCGCACGCGCCGCGAGTATTATGAAAAAGAAGAGGCCATCGCCGCGATATATTAGAATAAACAGGTACCTATGAATCTGCCTACGGCAATTTTCCCATACAATACACCCGGCGAATCCCCCGTACACATTCGCGATCCCCATTGCTCGAGCCTGTTCGTACGAGGTGCATGTCCTAGCTAGAAGCCGCGAGCATAAAACACACCGATCTTCGCAAAATACGTGCGCACACCTACACGAACGCTTTATAATGCGTAGTAGACGAATGCCTTCGCGAGACAAGTCACATACATATAAATGTCAAGATTCACCTATGCCTCTTCCCTACGCTCTCGACCTTACTCCCCCTCTCTGTCTCTCCCCTTCTTCCCGCCTCTATCTCTCCGTCTCCGGTCTTCCTCATTCACTCACACATTCAATTTACGTGCAAAAGGATAGACGTCTCTCGTGTAAAGAACATACACTCGCGGATAGCGCAGCTTTTACGCTATATCGCTCCTCTCCCGAGCGTATTCCGCTCTTCGTGTTTATGTACCTGTCCTTCTTTCTCACCTGCCGTGCATCCACTCTTCCGTGTGCACCGACGATGTCCAACACACAGACGCGTTCGAACTTCCCTCACTTTACACCACCATTAATGCCCCCACCCCATCGCCGCGTTTATGTTCTCTCGTGCGAGCGTGTTCGTTCGGTTCCATGCGAATGGAACCGAGGAAAGGGGTGGAAACGCGTGAGGGGGTACCGACCTATGTGTGGCTCTGTGTGTGCGTCGGTACTCAAAAATCGGGACATCGATTTCGTCTATAGGGTAGGTTGGATGTGTTGCAAAATGTCCTGGCCGCGAACTCTCGACAAATATTGTTGCACCATGTTTAAATAAGGGGCCTTGAAATTTTTGTTCTTGCTGGCCGGTTGAAACAAATCATGCGTGTCCTGCAAACACCCTTGAATGCGTCCGCGAAATTCTGGCACCATAGGTTTCCCAGTTTTTCTGGAAAAAATTCCTCAACCTGCTGGGAGAAATGGCATTCGAGATCAAAATCGCTCTTGAAAACATAACCCACAAAAAAGCATGTAACTCCGACAATTCTGGTTATTTGCTCTTGAAAAAAATAGTGTACGCACTTCGAATACCCATAAACGTTTCTGTAAAATCCCAATACAAAATGTTCAACAGTTATTCTGAAAAAAATTCGTAAAAATTGATAACGAATGTCATGCAAAACCAGAATATCCCTCCAAACATATTCTATAAAAAAATGTACAACTCCGGCAATTTTGGTTATTTGCACTTAAAAAAAATAGTGTGCGCCCTTCGAATACCCGTAGACGTGCCTGTAAAATCTCGTTGCAAAAGGAGCGTTAGTTCTTCCGGAAAGAATTGGCAAATATGAGTGAGAAATGAAAGGAGTGTCTTTGTGTTGCGAGGCCGATTTCTCGGCCGATTCTGGCCGGTTGGTTTTCGTTAATGCACCGATGACGCATGCGTGCGTGGCTGCAGAGATGCTCCTTAGGGTGCGCTCATACAGCGGCGCCGGCACCGGGCGCCGGAGCCAAAAGTCATAAATTTCGAGCGCGGGTGACGGCTCCCTGCTGTGCGAACACGGGAAAAAGGTTTCCATGGGCTCCCCACTCCTTTAGGCGAACTATCGATAGCTCTCCTTTAAGACATC
>CM052249.1:7687933-7727979 GCA_028455795.1 Lasioglossum marginatum
CCCTTGAAACATACTCTAATAAAAAGTTATGTAACTCCGACAATTTTTATTGTTTCGAGTTGAAAAGAATCAGGTATGTACTTTAGATACTCGTAAATGAATGTGCAAAATCCTGATGCAAGACGTGCAATGGTTCTTTCGGAAAAAAATCCTAAAATTGCTTAAAAACGGCACCCGAAACCAGAATTGAAACACACTTTATAAAAGCACTAAGTACCATCGTATCCAAGTAGTAGAGAATAGTGTAATCTCAAGATGGGACAAGTTAGCATTAGCTCTGATTGTGTGACCATTTTTAGTGTTGTCCATTTAATGCCACCTGACAACTCCGTGGGGGACAAAGTGTTCCAGGGAAGGTATTAATCGTATATTAAAATCCAGCGACAGGCTAGGTGAAAATGGCGTCGGGTTTGACGAAAGTCCAGTGAACCTAGCTGCACCAGGGACGCGGACATGGACGTGTACAGTGTATACGCGAATGCAAGCGCGCGCCATTTAAATCCGCATGGACGGATCGAGGTCCAGCGTATTATTACCATCTATAGGAACGTTGGCGAGCCATCAAAAGGTCGGTGATTTATGTGGTTGGCCGTCTTGCGGACTACGCCTCGTGTGCCACGGCTTCTTCTGCTTCTTCTTCTTCTTCCCTCTTTCTCTCTCTTTCTCTATAGTGTGTCTGGCGTTTTGCTGTGGTGTATAACAGAGAGGGAGTCTCTCGCATATTGTAGAGTCTCTCGAATATACAGAGGCGCAGGCCGGTCGGAAGACGAGGAAGAAGAAGAAGAAGGAGTCAGGGGACGAGAGAGTACTCTCTCGCCAAGAGAGAAGAACTCCCCGGACGATCGGGATGCTAATTCGTTTTGCTCGCTTCCTCGGCTTCTTCGTCCTTTTCTGCGAATGCAGATCGTCGGCGGACGACCTCGTGGAATGCGTTCCTCGTCTCGTCGAAGCGAGCGTGTCGATGCTGCCTAGGCCGAAGGGACTCTCGGACCCGCTCGTAGGATCTGCAACCGTTCCTTACTCCGCTCCTCCGTCCACGATTATTCGGAAAGACGATACGCTTCCGGCTGAGGATCGTCGCGAAAATCTTACTCGGAGATGCGCTGCAGGACATCAACCATTCGAATGTTCGAAATGCACTTCGGAACCATCGTAGCGTGAGGCAAAATTAATTTCGAGGTCGAAGGGTCAACAAAAATTAATTTCAAGGTCTAAAGGTCAACAGAAATGAATTTCAAGGTCTGAAGGGCAAGAAAAGTTGATTTAAGAAATCAGCATTCATTTCAAGGTCGAAAGGTCAACAAAAATATTAATAATTTCAAGGTCGAAACGTGGACAAAAACTAATTTCAAGGTCTAAAGGTCAACAAAAATTAATTTCAAAGTCTAAAGGGCAAAAGAAATTAATTTCAAGCTCTAAAGGTCAACAAAAATGAATTTTAAGGTCTACAGGACAAGAAAAGTTGATCTAAGAAATCAGCATTAATTTCAAGGTCGAAAGGTCAACAAAAATTAATCATTTCAAGGTCGAAGGGCCGACAAGAATGAATTTCAAGGTTTAAAGGGTAACAAAAATTGGTCTAGGAAATCAACATCAATTTCAAGATCTAAGAATTGATCTTGAAGTTCAAGATTTTGAAATTCAACATTTCCACATAGCAATGAAAAGAAAGTGCAATGAATAAAATGAATAAACTAATAATTATTTTTCCCGTTAATGAGTCCAATTCGAAATTAAGCAACGACTCCATATTAAATTCTATCTAAGTTCACGCATCGAATTATCGCTCTACGAAGATTCCCGCGACCCATAAATGCACGAGCATATTTGCAGTCCAGTAATGACCCCACCGCTTCTCGAACTGAATTCCAAATTGTAAGCTCGCATAAATTGATCACTCGAGCGACAGTTAAGGAATCGTAGACCTCGATTAAAAATTGCGAGACCCGTCAAAAATAGATTAAAGATATTTTTGTAAAAATTTTTATGAATCTTTTCTTTGATTATTCAGTTTAAAATCTGCATTGCTAAAGAATTATTAATTAGACTGCGGATTTCAATTTCTATTTATTAATTTTTTTGAAAAATCTAAATATCTCAGATTCTGAATGAATTTTTATTTTTTTTTTTTAGAAATTGTTACAGTCGCTTTTGGCGCTCTGTAGATGTTTTGTTAGACGGTTCGGAAAAATTCGAATCATTGACTGACGATGGAAAGTGTCAGTCCGCGAGGCTCATCGAGAAGCCAGATATTTCTCTTTATAGGACATCGATCTCTCATCTGGGCGTCGATTTCTCTTTTTTTCCGCACAGTTAGAGAGCATTTCCCCTTTCGCTCTACGCTTGTCCGCGGTCATCGAGTATCGCGGCGATGCAATCACTATGAACGCTCGACGAGGATAACAATACCGCAGTGCCGTAGCTGGGACACTTGGGGCCCTGTGCACAGAGAACATTCTCATTCTCGAAAAACTTGCATCATCGAAATAGTGATAACTTCGTTGAAAAAATGATACAGCAACGAACTTGCATTCATTTTAAAGCTTGAAGCCTTCACTTCTACGCAAAATTGATTGTCTCTAGCTTTCGTCTAAAAAAATTTTTCCCGACGTGACACGTGGAAAAATGAAGACGTGTTTTCTCGCAAAAATACTGTAAATTCAAACTCCTGTAGAAACATCATAAAATTTTTTCCGGGAGCGAATTTTCCACGGATTTAAAGAATGAAGCTTCCTCTTTAGAAGGAGATCTTAAAAATTGATGTACGATTTTTTCTAGCCGAGTTATCGATATTTGAACGCGGTGTGTGAGTTCGAACTAGTTCTTCATTTTTGTTCCATAAAACAATGAAAAAAATCGTAGATCAATTTTCAAGGTCTCGTTCTAAAGAGGAGACTTTAATCTTCAAATCCATGGTCAATCCATCCAGAAAAAAAATTTTATGACAAAGGATTGAATTTGCAAGATTTTTTACGAGAAACGTGTCCTCGGTTTTCCATTTTCTATGTCGCGGACAAATGTGCCAGAAGAAAATGAATCACGGTGCACGAAAGTAGAAGCTTCCAGCTATAAAATGAGCCTAAATTTATTATCATACTATTGTTTTTAACGGAATTATCGATTTTGGATCCGCTGTAGATTCGCATGTAATAACAATAAATAATAATAATAACGTTGATGGGCGTCTAAAAAATTAGATAAATCGTTCGAAATTTGTTGTTGAAAGATGTACGTGTTCGTTTCGAGAACAGCAAGTGGAACGACAGACAGATCGCGGCGGTTTTGCTTTCGTCGAAAGTGGAAACCGGAAGCGAGACTTTTCTTCCGGCGCAAACGCGGGTTCCTCGGCGCATTTCACCGGCGGTATCCGTTTATCAACATCGTTCGTCGATGTTAAACGCGCATAGGGTACACGCCGCCATACGTCACGCGATATATCGGCCCTCGGCTCTCGCGCCGTACCAATGGCGGCTCCGGGAAGATAACGAAATACCGCCGAAGGTTTTTTCGCGATATTCCGGCGAATATCGGCGCAGTGTTATGTCCCACATAGCGAGCGTTCCGCGGCGAAGTCGTTCACTCCTCGTCGAGATCGAACATTAGTTGCGTTTCACTTTGTTGCAAACGTGCTGCAGCAAATACAACCATAGGCTTCACGAAGACGCGTGAAAATCAATCTGGTTATCATCGTCCCGATTTTTACAAATTAATCAAATTAACCAAACAGTTGTCGCTGACGATCTTTATGAAAAATACAAATTAGAAATTGGTAAATTTGCACCAGTGGAATTAATTCTGGACACTTTAAAATTTTTTACTTACATTTCGCATCTATTCAAATCATTCCCAGATAGCATTGAGACATCTCAAAGACTCAAAGAATGTCCTGTGTTACAAAACGGTACGTCTTAGAGACGTCTTGGAGACATCTGAAAAAGACGCCAAAAGTTCGTCTAAATGACGTCGTTAAGACGTACCGTTTGTAACACAAGACATTCAGGAGACCTTCCAGCGACGTTCCAGCTACTGTCGAGGCGTCTTTTAGACGTCTGAATGTCTTGTGGAAGGCGTCTTGGAGACGTCTTTTAGACGTCTCAGTTCTATCTGGGAAGAAAATGGTACGGCAAGGGATTAGTAGGCTTCCGGTAGGTAAAGTGTTAAACTTCACCAAAAAATTTTAAGAACGTCTTAAACTTTTCCAACTTTCGATTCTAATGTATTCCAACAAGAATAAAATGACAAAGGTAAGAAATAAATGGCAGGATAAAATTTCTTCGCAGAACGCATGGGACGTTATTCCCCTACGCGAAGGTGTAGTACTCGATAAATTATTGTATCGCTCACGTTGTTAAGGATATTATGAACTTGATGAAGTGATCAATTCGATGATAGGATATTAACGAGAATCGTGGGAGTGGTTTCGAATTCGCGTCACGTTCGTCTCTCGGAGTTTCTTTTCTGAATTCTTTCACCGTGAAACAGCTCTCTCCCTCTCTCCACTGTTAAACTCGTTTCTGTTGTCTGGCGACGACACGTGCTCCCTAATTTTACCAATATTAATTAGTACATGTCCGTAATTTCGGCAAAAAGCTCGCAATATTTAATTGAGCCATGTGCATGTTGAAATTGCAATAACTTCGTTAAAAAAAATGGTGAAACAATGAACTTGCACTCATTTTAAAGCTTCAAATGTCCACTTTATCTCTGAATTAGTCCTTTTTTCCTGACTATTTTTCCACGATGGAGCAAGTGGAAAATTGAATGAGAAATTGCTCATACATAATTGATCCATGTGCATATAGAAATTGCATTAACTTCGTAAAAAAAAAATGGTAAAACAATGAGCTTGCATTCATTTTAAAGCTTGAAGTGGCCACTTTCTCCCTGAATTAGTCGTTTTACCATGACAATTTTTTCCACGATGGAACAAGTGGAAAATTGAATGGAAAACTGCTCGAACATAATTGACCCATGTGTATATTGAAATTGAAATAACTTCGTTAAAAAAAATGGTGAAACAATGAACTTGCACTCATTTTAAAGCTTGAAGTGTCCACTTTCTCCCTGAATTAGTCGATTTTCCCTGACAAATTTTTCCACGATGTAGCGAGTGGAAAATTAAATGGAAAACTGCTCATACATAATTGATCCATGTACATATTGAAATTGAAATAACTACGTCAAAAAAAAAGGTAAAACACTCATTTTAAAGCTTGAGGTATCCAGTTTCTCCCTGAATTAGTCGTTTCTCCCCGACAAATTTTTCCACGATGTAGCAAGTGGTACCAGAGGCTTGATTCTAAATGAAGTGTTAACGAAGTGCAGCTCGAGTCGAGCTGAGTAAGTTTCAATGGGATCAGTGAAGTCGCGAGTGCTCGTGGGCCGTGCGTGGTGGGGATCGCGAATTCGTAGATCACGCAGCGCAGGGTCAGAACGACGAGGATCGCTCGTTAGCTCGAAATCGAAGCTGGGTGGTCGAACCCGAGCAATAGCCGTCTCGGCTCTGGCTTCTTTCGTAGGTGAACACGTGGCTTGTCGTCGGGAGCATGTGTGCCTCGTAGGTGTAGTAGAAAGACAGAGCACAACACACACGACATTATATGTATACAATATCCCGTGCACACGGTTGCTCTCGCGGAGGACTCGTGAACCGCCTCTTTTATCCGGGGCGCAATTGAGTCAACGGCCTTTCGAAAGAAGTAACGGTATACGATTATTACTCCTACCGAGTCTATACTCACGAAACTGAAACATTTGCACGCGCCGCGCCGAGCTGGAGCGAGCGGATCCAGAGCTCGGAGCCCGAGCCTGTCGATTTTAGATGCAGCGAGCTCCAACCAGACGATTTTTCGTCAAGCGGATTGCAGCGAGTTGTAGCGAGTGGATATTGGATCAAGCGTATCGGATCTAGTAGATTTTGGATGGAGCGAGATTGAGCACGTAGATTTTGGATGAAGCTAGTTGGAGCGAGTAGATTTCAGTGGGAGCAAGTTAGAGTGAATAGATTTTAGATGATCCGAATTGGAGCGAATAGATTTTGGAATATAGCGGGTTGGAGCGAGTAGACTTTGGAATCTAGCAAGTTGGAGCGAGTAGATTTTGGATGAAGCAAGATTGAGCGCGTAGATTTTGGATAAAGCTAGTTGAAGCGAGTAGATTTTGGAATCTAGCAAGTTGTTGCGAGTAGACTTCGGAATCTAGCAAGTTGGAGCGAGTAAATTTTGCGATCTAGCAAGTTGGAGCGAGTAGATTGTGGATGAAGCTAGTTGGAGCGAGTAGATTTCAGTGGGAGCAAGTTAGATTGAATAGATTTTATGATGATGTGAGTTGGAGCGAATAGATTTTGGAATCTAGCAAGTTGGTGCGAGTAGACTTTGGAATCTAGCAAATTGGAGCGAGTAAATTTTGCGATCCAGCAAGTTGGAGCGAGTAGATTTTTGATGAAGCAAGATTGAGCGCGTAGATTTTGGATGAAACGAGTTGCAGTGAGTTGCACCGACTAGATGAAGCGAATTGGAGTGAGTAGATTTCAGTTGCAGCAAATTAGAGTGAATAGATTTTAGGTGATGCGAGTTGGAGCGAATAGATTTTGGAATCTAGCAAGTTGGTGCGAGTAGACTTTGGAATCTAGCAAGTTGGACCGAGTAAATTTTGGAATCTAGCGGGTTGGAGCGAGCAGATTTTGGAATCTAGCAAGTTGGATCGAGTTGGAGCGAGTAGATTTTGGATGAAGCGAGTTGGAGCGAGTTGGCGCGACTGGATTTTGGATCAAGCCACTGGAGTGAGTAGATTTTGGATAGAGCGTGTGAATTTTAGATGGAGCGACTTGGAGCGGTAGATGAAGCGAATTGGGGCGAGTAGATTTCAGTTGGAGCAAGTTGGAGTGAATAGATTTTAACGTTGAAAGTTGGAGCGAGTAGATTTTGGAATCTAGCTAGTTGCATCGAGTAGATGAAGCGAATTGAAGCGAATAGATATTAGATGCAGCAAGTTTGAGCGAGTAGATTTTGGACGGAGCGTGTGGATTTTAGATGGAGCGAGTTGGAGCGAGTAGATTTTAGTTGGAGCAAGTTAAAGCGAGTAGATTTTGGATGGAACGACTGGATCCTAGTTGGAGCGACTCGAAAGTCGAGAGTCGAAGCTGAGTGTTTCGCAGCTCGGTTTATGACTATGGACTCCCAGCGATCGTTTTACACACTGCGGTTGACAGATCGCCACCTTTAAACGATTCGCGAGGTGAAACGGCCCCGTGGAGTCGTCCCTACGCTATGGAATCTCCTCCGAACGAGCGACGCGTTTAACGAACCTTTTCAGACGACGACGCTGATAAAGACTTTGTTAGGAGAGTCTGATTGACCGTTCGTAATCGTGTTAATGTCGCGAGATTGCACTCATAGCTCTTGATAACTAGACAGCGGATCTTTCTTGCAAAATAAAAATTGTTTTGGTCTATTCCGAGACTTCGTTAAAATTATACGGATGGGACACTGGAGATAATCAATAAAGGTATTAAAAATAATAAAATAAAGGTGGCAGAAAATCTAAATAAAGTTAATTGTAGAACATAGAAAATGGTGGGAATTGTTTTCAAATGTGCTTTGGTTGTTCGTTTTTATGAGAAGTTTTATGAAAAAACAATCAATTTAATTGGACAATTTTCTGGCCTCGCTTATGCAGGCATTGAAGTCCCCAGCTGTAATATGTATACTGATTGACTAAAAGATTCGGCGCGCTGACAAAATTATTATCTGCATAAAAAGAATTTGTCAAATTTTGTAAATAACATTTGCTGTAATAATTACAATTAAATATCTATCATAAGTATGTACAATAATATGTCAATAATAGACAATTTCAGGAAGTTTGATAATTATTAATATTAATTAATAGACTGAGGATCTTTATGGAAAATAAAAATTGTCTGCATCGCTTGCAAGAAATAAAAACTAAATTGAATGTTATTTCTTCCCTTAATGATTTTAATAGAGGAGAAATCATATATTGACATCTTCGGTTTCCCAAATTTTCCAACAATTTTGAATTTCATCTACTCGATTTTGCTATAAACGCATAAAGATCCGCAGTCTACGAAAATTATTACTAAAATCAATAGAACCATTATTAAATAATAATGATATAAATAAATAAATGTAATATTGAATAATTATGAGAATGATTAATTTTACAGAAAATTTAATATCATTGAGGAATAATATTGAATTTATTAATTACATGTAACATAAGCAATTTTAGTAAACACACCGAACAACTTCCGAAAACGCAGGTTACAGGCGAATTGCGTTTTAATTGGACGTTTCGTCAATTCGTTATCTGCTAGAATGGAAAACTAACTCCATTGTCGCGCACATGCCCCGTTTGGAAATCGAGCCTCGAACATGTTCGACAGATTTTTGCCGTGAAAGTGGCACACAGCGGAATCACTAAACAGGTATTTAGCGCGGCGAGCAATCAGGATGAATTCGGTCGTGAATGTGTTTCAACTTTCAAAATGCACCCAGCGCGAGGAGCGTCACCGTTTGCCTGGGAAATAGGAACTGCGTTTAGGCTTACATACACACTCCACTTGTACATGCGCTGGAGATAACTGCGCTCTTTCCTGCGCCTCGAACGAGCTCGAACCGTCCGTGAACCGAAGCATACTAGTTTCGAACGACTCTACGGTTTCTAGCACCACTTTCCAACGTGGAAACCATCTTACAATTTTTATAATTAATTATTCAAATTTCTGTAAAGAAGACAATATTAGAAGAGACGAATCCTAATATTTTCTAACAATAGTATTCAATTCTGGATGAGAATGACAGTCTGCCATTTTGTTTTTAAAAAATCCCCAAAAATGGCACTCTAGGCTTTCTGGTTTATCTACATCTATTTAATTATTGTAAAATCCAGGATGATTTCTGAAACAATTTTCCCGGCTAGTTCAATCGCTAAATGAAATTAGGTTCGAAAAATTGATGAAAATTATTAGAAATAATTTTTTAGGAAATAAAAATGCACTCCAACTAATTGTTGATATATCTGCAAAACAATCTGCTAGTTTTGTTTAAAAAAAATCCCGAAAATGGCACTCTAGATTTTCTGGTTTATCTACATCTATTTAATTATTGTAAAATCCAGAACGATTTCGGAAACAATTTTCTCGGCTAGTTCAATTGCTAAATGAAATTAGGTTCGAAAAATTGATGGGAATTATTAGAAATAATTTTTTAGGAAAGGAACAAATAAGATTGACGTAATAAAAATGCACTCCAAGTAATAGTTGATATAAGCGTGAATCCTAATATTTCTGACAATAGTATTCAATTCTGGATAGCCGAACTATTATCCATGAGAATGATGACAACGATTAAAAATGCAAATTAATTCGTATTATTTTTTTCGGAGCTGCAATAATTAGACATTGCGTAGTTTTCAACAGTTTCCTAATAGAAAAGAAAAACTGAATGAATATTGATAACAGATGAATGTCCCAATATTAATTTACGTTTCTTATTTAAACGTCAAAAATATTTGATGCACATGTAAATTGTATAATCATTTCATCCCTTAGTCCAGATGACAGAAACGCCATCGCACCTCTTACTCCAAATGCTTTAACGATCGCCATTAATTTGTACCGGCTATAATATAGTAACTACCTGAGAGCCAATAAAAGCGATTCTCCGCGAAGTCAATTAACATTTATGTAACAGCAGATCAAAGAACAGGATACAATAAAACGACGTGACGTCTTCTAGACGTCTTTTAGACGTTAGGAGTCTTTTCAGACGACATCTCCGAAAAGAATTAGTTTAGTTTGCTACAGGATGTAATAAAAAATTTTTTCAAAAATTTCAATTGATCGGAACTCAGATAGCACCCAACGTCACATCGACGTCTGTTTTATAGCACACAGACATCTCAAAGACAGCTGTAAGACGCCTGCCGCAAGACATTCGGACGTCCGAAATACGTCTGAACGGCTCCCGAAAGTCTCCTGAATGTCTCGTGTTACGAAACGATCTTAGAGACGTCTTTTAAACGTAGTTTAGACGTATTTTGGGCGTCTTTTTAGACGACATCTCCGAAAAGACGTCTTATTTCAGACGTAAAAACGACGTCTTTTTGGGACGTGAGACGTTCAGACCTAAAAACGACCTATAACAGACGTCTATGAGACGTCGGGTGCTATCTCGGTAGTCATTACGCTCAAACACTTATGTAGTCATTACACATTAGTGACGCTCAAGTATTTACTTAGTCATTAAATATTAGTCACTTTTGTAGAGCTTATGAAGTCAATAATCATAATTGTGACACTAGAGTTTGCCCAACTCTGCTCGGGGATAGATTCGACAGCGTTTCGAGAGCAAGGAACGAGAGACGTTGGCCTCTCCGGCGATCCTCACGGCTCGAGTCGGAATCGAAGGTTCGGTGTCACGTGGCACGAGCCTCGTCGGTTTCTTCTTCCCTCTTTATCTCGTCCGGCGGAGTCTCCGGGACTTCTTGAGGTCGAGGAATTTAATAACGGACGAGGTCGAGTCGCGCACTCGAAAAAAGAGAGACCAGAGCGGACAGCACACACTCTGTTGGTGACCGGAGGAGAGCCCCCGCGCGAGAGGAAGGTTGCGCTCATTCATAGGAATTTTACAGGTTGTCAGGCAGGTTTGACCGGCCTTTGTCATGGAAGTAACTCCATGGAGAGCCCCACGAGAACCGAAGAGAGACGGTTCCTCCCCCCCCCCCCCCCTCGATATTTGTTCGCTTAGGCGAAACCGGGCGACGAATCACGGATGAATTTAGACAACCACCGAACCGTATACCTGAGAGAGGACACGACCCTAGAGGCCTGTCGCTCGTTAGACGATTATGCTTTCGGCAGATCGATGCGAACGGCTACGGACTACATAGCCAGGAAATAGAGAGAAAGAAAACAAGGTCGAATTCAATCCTGACAATCATGTTCCATAGGGCACGAACCTCCTACATTTTTCCCCATATTCTCGAATAATCCGTGTTTCAGTCTGTCGAGCCAATTGTTCCTTCCTCCGGGCCGCCATTACGCATTGTTCAAACACTATTCTCGAACCAGATAGCACCCGACGTCTCATAGACGTCTGTTTTACGTCGTTGTTTGGTCTGAACGTCTTAATTCCCAAAAAGATGTCTTTAAGACATCTTCAAGGCGTCTTTTTGGAGACGTCATTTTTACGTCTGAAATAAGACGTCTTAAAGACATCTTTTCAGAGATGTCTCTAAAAAGACGTCTAAACTACGTCTAAAAGACGTCCGAAGACGTCTCTAAGACGTACAGTTTTGTAACACAAGACATTCAGGAGACTTTCGGGAGCCGTTCAGACGTCTTTCAGATGTCCGAATATCTTGCGGCAGATGTCTTACAGCTGTCTTTGAGATGTCTCTGTGGTATCTGGGAATTTATGTGTTGCAAATTAATCCCTTGCCCTACGATTCATTTCACGGTTTTAGTGATCAGAACGTTTTTGTAGATCGTAATTTTCTAACAAAGTGGAAAATTGATATAAATTGTATGCCTATATGGTCTCCAATAGCTGTATATTAACAACACCAAAATAGAATTTTATTTCGGTTTGAAGGAAATTATTGACATACATTTTTATTAGAATCTGTTCAGAATCTTCATCGCGAGGCAGACACGATATTGTAAGGCAAGGGGTTAACACTAGACCCCTTGAAAAAGATAGTATTATAAAAATAACAAGATTGAATGTATTTATATTTTGTGCGATTTTTACTGTAATATATACTGGAGTCAAAAAATATATTCAATAATTTGAATATAATTAATTAATAATTGTATAGACATGTAATAAATAATTAAATAATTAATAATTGTATAGATGTGAAAACATCTATACAATTTCAATAATTGTCTAACAGAAAATCTGAAATGGGTCATTTCAACTCTCGTGGTAGGTTTAGTGTTAATACGAGAGTGCCACCACTTTTGTCAGTAATAGACTGTAAATATGGATTCTGTTCCATGCTGAACCTGGGTCATCAGATTGTATACAGTGCTTTAAACGTAAATATCAAGTTTCAAAGCTCTAGGACGCGTACTTCTCGAGTTATTCGAAAATAATCGTCGGGCGTATTGCTTGCTCGGAACTTTTCAAAGCACCGGGGCGCGTCGCGTCGGTTCGGCACGCGACGGAGCACGAGCGAAATTTTTCCAAGTCCCGACCGCCAAGAGTAAACTTTCCTTCTAACGTTCCCAGACGATTTTTAACGTTACATCACGGTATAACGCTAAGATAGAAAAATTTAATATAAATTTAAATAAAATCACATTAGTGACTATAAATAAAAGCCCACGAAGATTACGTCAATATAGTTCAGCACTCCGCGCTTTTATCTATAGTCTCACTAATGTTTTATTTAAATTTGTATTAAATTTTTCTGTCTATTCCGACACTAATTTTACAACAGAAGAAATTTTGAACTAACCGCTTGAAATTTTTGGGAAAAATTTTATCAATCATTTAACGGGGAAAAAAATTATTTTCTTCTTTTCAGTGCATTTTAATATAAGCGTGGTTTTTGGAAAGTTCTTTTTTATACATTTTTACCGATTAGGACCGGTAGTTTTACGAGCGCGGAATTGTGAGGCTACTAGAAAGATGGCGAAAGATCGTCGAACAAAATGGAAAATATTTTAATGGAGAAATTGTATTGGGTTGTATTTCACGTTCACAAATACCGAAATTACTTTCTCGCCAGCCCAATAAATAATATAATTGCAGCTGGAGTGACCGGCGCTAGTTCAGCGGTACCAGGCCAAGAAAACGTTCAACCATGCCACGCTGCGCGAACAACAGAACGAAAGGCGAACGTTTCTCGCTCGTCCATCCGACGATTCTTTTCCCGAGCCGTTCGCTGTCGTAATATGCCGCGATTGCCATTTCTGGCTTGTTGCGATACGCGACGTATTAGTCATAGCTGCATACCGTACGGAAAATTGAGACATCCGGCAAGGACGTCGCCTGGTGCTGCTACCCGAGTTAGAAAATTTAAAGAACAGCGTCTATGCAAATACGCCTGTAACGCCAATATACCCGAAGCCATACTACCGTCTAAGGATATACACAATTTTATATGTGTGTGTGTATACAGTGTGTATGCAGCGTGCGACGCGGCTGCTTCTTGCAACCTTGACGATCAAGAATGTGTTTGACCTCCTCCTGCCGGATAATCCTGCTCCCCGGCACCTCGTTAATGCTCGACGTGTCCTTAAAACCCGGCGGCCTTTTTTATTTATCGCTCGAGGAAACTCGATCGACGTCCCACTACGCGAATTGTTCACACAACTTATGTGTCCCTTTCTGCGACCATGTCCTTCGCGACGTTAGACTCTAGATTCGATGCACTTGACTCTTGGGCAGCGGCCATTTTTTAACCCTTCAGACCCGAAGCAATTTTAACCCTCTATTGCATGAATTTTTATGACGAGTTGAAGAAAATGTATATGGCTGTTAGTCTACTTAAAAATGAGTCATGAGATAGATAATAAAATTTTATGACTGTTCCTGTATGGGAACTTTATACATATGCGGTTTTATTCATAAGCGCAATGTTCCCACTTGGAGCCAACATGCTCCAGAGTCTTCAGTATTGTCTACTTAATTTACTATACAGGCTGTCTGAAAATTTCTTCAAGATCTGGAAATGGGAGGTTCCTGAGGTCATTTGAAGCAACATTTTCCTTTGCAGAAATGGCGTCCGTGGCTTCGTTAAGGAGTTATTAACGAAAAGGCCGACCGTGCCAACACGCGTCCAGGTCGCTCTCTGATTGGTCCGTGTTTTTCGCTAATAACTCCTTAACGCAGTCGCGGACGCCATTTTTGCAAAGGAAAATGTCGCTTCAAATGATCTCAGGAACCTCCCATTTTTCCGGATGTTGAAGGAATTTTGAGACACCCCGTAGAACATTTGAAGCCCCCAATTGGGAACGGAATGCAATAGAGGGTTAATTTCAAAATCAAGACATTTCTTTCAACCCAGATCATTTTTATTCTATGTAATCTTCTTTACATTGTACACATCGAATTGGACCTGTTGAGCTTTTTACTATTTATAGAATACAGATGAATTTAATAATTAGACTGCGGATCTTTATGCAATTATGGCTTTTGAAAATTCTGAAAACATACTAGGATATAAAATACGACGAAGAATTTAGTACGATTTTAATTTATTTCAGATCTAAAAAGGCTACTGCCACGGAAAATAAGATTCTAATTGATTCGAGTTTCTTAAAATTCGTCTGCAAAAATCGCAGATTGCATAAACAACCGCAGTCTATTAATAATATTGAAAATGTTTTGAATAATGGTATGGCAATTTTTCAGAGTCACCATTCGAGTGCAAAGGGTTAACATTAATAACAGTAAACACTAGCGGTGTGCGGGTATCCGAAAATTTTGAAAATTCATTTTAGATTTATCCGAATCTCAGAAAAAAATATTAGACATTCCATTGAAAAAACTGAAGGTGACCCTCGACAAAAAAGGAAAGTAATTCCTATTGTAACATTCATTTCATTTTAAGCTTTGAGAATAAATATATGAAATTTATATTACATATTATATAATATTTTATTATTGTTGTATTATTAATCCTTAGCAGTTAACATTTCTGGGATACCCTGTATACATTCTTGTTTTCGAGATCCGACTCTTTATCATCTCTGCAATTGGTATGTACGTTTCGACGTCGCTTACACCATTTCGGCTATAACATGATTTTTTCCCTCTCACCGAGGACCGAGAAATTTTCAAGACAACGCGCCGACTGCATATTCGAACGCCGCTTTAAAGACAAAACAAAGAACAAGATAAGCGTCGCAATCGACGAGAAGGCGGCGTCGAACGTGCGGATTATTTGCAATAATCTCGGAGCGCTTAAACCTACATAATATACGACTGTTTTAAAACGTGCGACAAAAACAAAAGGAGGCTACCCGTCCGTTGTTTCACAACGCCTGCCTCCGACAGTCGAGTTATTAAAACACCACCTGTTGCTCATGAAAATTATTAAAAAAAATTTTTTGATGGAACAAATAAGATGAAACGACAAACCAGTCTTCCGTTTTGATTAAAGAAGATCCTAAAAATGACGCTCTAGCTTTTCTGGTTTATATACATCTATTTAATCATTGTAAAATCCAGGGCGATTTCAGAAACAATTTTCTCGGCTAGGTCAATCGCTAAATCAAATTAGATTCGACAAATTGATAAAAATTATGAAAAATAATTTTTTAGAAAAGGAATCAATAAGATTGACTAAAAATGTACTCCAAGTAATAGTTGATATACAGTGATTCCCACTAATATTCGGACACTCTTCAAAAGACGATAACTTTTTTAATATTGTGCTATACGATTTGAACTTTTTCGGGAAGCTAGAGCAATTAGTTTGCTACAGGATGCGAAAAAAAATTTTTTCAAAAATTTCAATTGATCGGAACCCAGATAGCACCCAATCCCTCATCGACGTCTGTTTTATAGCACACAGACATCTCAAAGACAATTGTAAGACGCCTGCCGCAAGACATTCAGACGTCTGAAATACGTCTGAACGGCTCCTGAACGGCTCGCGAAAGTCTCCTGAATGTCTCGTGTTACAAAACGGTACGTCTTAGAGACGTCTTTTAGACGTAGTTTAGGCGTCTTTTTAGACGACATCTCCGAAAAGACGTCTTATTCCAGACGTAAAAACGACGTCTCTAAATAGACGTCTTGAAGACGTCTTGTTTCAACCGTCTTGTAAAACCGTCGTCTCTAAATAGACATCTTTAAGACGTCTTATCTCAGACGTAAAAACGACGTCTCTAAATAGACGTCTTATTTCAAACGTAAAAACGACGTCTCTAAATAGACGTTTTTAAGACGTCTTATTTCAGACGTAAAAACGCCGTCTTTACGGCATAAAATAGACGTCTCGAAGATGTCTTATTTCAGACGTAAAAACGACGTCTCTAAATAAACGTTTCTAAGACGTCTTATTCCAGACGTAAAAACGGCGTCCTTAAGACGTCTTATTCCAGACGTAAAAACGACGTCTTTAAGACGTCTTGTTTCAGACGTAAAACCGTCGTCTCTAAATAGACGTCTTTAAGACGTCTTATTTCAGACGTAAAAACGCCGTCTCTAAATAAGACATCTTAAAGACGCCTTTTTGGGACGTAAGACGTTCAGACCTAGAAATGACCTAAAACAGACGTCTATGAGACGTCGGGTGCTATCTGGGCGAATATTAGTGGGAGTCACTGTATCTGCAAAACATCAAAACAGTCTTCCGTTTTGTTTTAAAAAATTCCAAAAATGGCACTCTAGGTTTTCTGGTTTATCTACGTGTATTTAATAAGTAGTAGTATTGTAAGTAGTATTGTAAAATCCCGGACGATTTGTGAAACAATTTTCTCGGCCAGCTTAATCGTTAAATGAAGCCTCCGAATCTGCTTATTGTTAGGCGAGATAGTTCACGAAGCTCAATATATCGGAACCAATGCGAGTCGAATCTGATCGACCCAATCGTCAAACTCTGTCGAACAGGCGGCGCGAACCTAACCGAACCGACCTGCTCAATAAACAGACGTGCAACCGCGTCCAATAATCTCCAAATCATTATCTTAACACGCGGGACGCGTACACGCGCGCGTTACGCAACACAGCCTTTACATAATACGTGTTACGTTAGACTGTTAGGCGTTCTAACTGCGATTAATCTGTTTTCGCGAATCATCGATGCTTCCTCTGTGTCGCGCAGTTCTTCCGCGAGTCGATTGCGATCTTCCAATCCACCTGTTAGATTTGCAAAATTTTTTTCTCATTGCAATATAGCAACGACCGTGCGAAAATTTGTTTTAAATATAAATTGATAACTTCGTTAAAAAAAATGATATAGCAACGGATTTGCACTCATCTTAAAGCTTCAAGCCTCCACTTCTACAAAATTGATCGTTTTTTCCCCAAAAAATTTCTCCCGGCATGACACGTGGAAAAACGAAGACATGTTTTCTCTCGAAAATACTGTAAATTCAACCTTCCGTAGAAACATCATAAAATTTTTTCCGGGAGCGAATTTTCCACGGATTCGAAGACTGAACCTTCCTCTTTAGAACGAGACCTTAAAAATTGGTGTACGATTTTTTCTAGCCGAATTATCGATATTTGAACGCGAGTTAGTTCGAACAAGTTCCTCGTTTCTGTTCCATAAAACAGTGAAAAAAAATCGTAGATCAATTTTCAAGGTCTTGTTGAAAAGAGGAGACTTCAATCTTCAAATTCGTGGTCAATTTATCCAGAAAAAAAATTTTATGACGTTTCGACAAAGGATTGAATTTGCAGGATTTTTTACGAAAAATGTGTCCTCGGTTTTCCATTTTCTATATCGCGCACAAATATGCCAGAAGAAAATGAATCACGGTGTACGAAAGTAGAAGCCTCCAGCTTTAAAATGAGCCCAAATTTATTATCGTACTGTTGTTTTTAACGGAATTATCGCGGCTTGTATCGGCTATTCATCCGCTGGGCATATATCGCACGATAAATTACTGTCTATTGAGGTTTCAAGTGCAACAATAAACAAAAAACAACAATTGAATATTAGGCGCGGCTCCGCAGGAAACAAAGTGAAAGTCGTTGGCAGGGTGACGCGCGAAAAAGGTCCAAACGCATCGCGACTCGCGATATAGTCGCGCGTTCGCGAAGTGAGTCGAGCACGGTCGAAGGTTTCGCGAGGAATCGTCGAACACGCACGCGAACGTCAGGGCCGTGCAAACACGTTCGTGCCCCCCCTTGGGAACCTATAGTGACTCCCACTCATATTCGGACACTCTTAAAAAGACGATAACTTTTGCAATATTGTACTATACGATTTGAACGTTTTTTGGGAAGCTAGAGCAATTAGTGTGCTACAGGATGTGATAAAATTTTTTTTTTAAAATTGCAATTGATCGGAACTGTAGAAAAAATACTAAAAGTTGCATTTTACAACTTTTTTGTGTGGGCCTACATTGAAAATTTAAAAAATACGTTTTGTAGATCTGTGTCAATTAAACATGTTCTGAAAATTTCGTCAAAATCGGTCGACGTTGCAGTGAGTTACAAACGTTCAAAGATGGTAAAATTTTCGGTAAATCTAAGGATTCTTACATCTTTCAATGCCTGTCGTTTTTTTCCGCATCAACCGATTTCGATTAAACTTTCACAGTGCATATAATTGATCTACAAAACGTATTTTTTATATTTTCAATATAGGCCCACATAAAAAAGTTGTGAAATGCAACTTTAGTATTTTTTCTACAATTCCGATCAATTGCAATTTTTGAAAAAATTTTTTCTCTGCTGTTTTAATTGCTAAAAAGATAAATATATTTATATATTTAAAAAATGTGTGCACGTCTCTTCTACAACAATCGTTCAATTAATTAATCATGGGTGCCTCTAAAGAATTTGTACACCCGATATAAGAAACATTTGCGATCCATTGGAGCACGCGTATGATTTCAAGGTCAATTACAATTGATAAATAATATGACAAGTGGTTGCCAACTATAGGAGCCACATTGGCGTATCATTTCAAGATTAGGGGCCACGATAATTCGTGTCTAAATTAATAGATAAATTAATATTTTATTTATAAAATAAATTAATATTTGTACACCTAACATAAAGGATATTTGCGTCCCATTGGCGCGCGCTTGGTAAATAAATCTGCGATTGATTGTTGGTACAAATAACACGGTCCAACAAATTTCAACTTTCTTTTGACGTTTCGATTCTCACTACGCGATTATAGAGTTTCTAGTATCTTATAGAGTTTTCCGCGCTGATTCCGAATCTGCCCTTAATTTTTCTCCTAGATGCATAGTTTTTGAGAAATTTGATTAACGATTAATATTTTGCAATTTTAAACAAATATTGTGATGTTATTATAAAAGATATTGAATTGTTCTTTACAGCAAAAGATTCTGTAGACTTTCCCGAATCCAGTGATATCCTATATTAATACATTATGATTGTTTAAACATGTTTAAACGATCATTAAATACGGAGAGTCACCACTTTTGCACCAATTTTTGAGGGTATTTTTGAATTTATCTCAAAAAACAAGGGTCCAGCTGAAAATCGAAATATATCACGTGATAGAGCAGACTTTTGTCTTGAGAAATCACTCTTTGAAGTTTGCAACGTCGACGTTTTTTTCGAACCAGACAGCAAAATATCTTCGATCCATTGGCGTGTCATTTCAAAGTAAGGATATAAGATTGGGGCCCCGAATTGATTTGTACCTAACATAAAGGATATTCGCGTCCCATTGGCGCGTGCTTGGCGTTTCAAAGTAAATCGGCGATTGATCGCTGGTGCAAATAATTTGCACACCCAATAGAGGAAATATTTGCGACCCATTGGCACATGCTTTACGATGTACCCGCCCACGCATGTTCCCTCGCGAGCGTATCGCGCTTAAGTAGCTCGGCTCGCGTTCTCCGCGGCACTACGCATCGAGATTCTTCCTGGTATGCGCATCGGTGCTCACGTGAACGCATGCATCATTCGCTCGTAAAGACATCTGCGCTATTCTGCACCGAACGGTGCATACGTGTGCGCACGCCGTGCACTCGCGGGGACGTGTATGCACTTGCGCGGAACGCCTAAGCGTCGCACAGTGGGCCGTTCCTATCAAATAGCTGGAATTAATTCGGAAATCTCGTGGAACAGGCTCGAACTACGTCTGCTCGCATTTTTGGAAATGTTCAATTTCATCCCGACGTCTCACAGACGTCTGTTTTACGTCGTTTATACGTCTGAAATAAGACGTCTAAGACATCTTAAAGACGTCTATTTGGAGACATCGTTTTTACGTCTGAAATAAGACATCTTAATCGTCGTTTTTACGTCTGAAATAAGACGGCTTAAAGACGTTTATTTTACGTCGTAAAGACGTCTATTTTACGTCTTAAAGTACTTAAAGACGTCGTTTTTACGTCTGAAATAAGACGTCTTTTGAGATGTCTCTGTGCTATCCGGGTATTGGGTTGGCAAGAAAGTAATTTCGGTATTTTAAGGTGAAATAGAGCCCAATTTTTCGGATCCAACTAATCAATTTTGATTAATAAGATATTCTCCCTTTTGTTCGATTATCTTTTGCCAAAAAGGTAAGTAAGAAAATATTTTATTGCATCAAAGTTCAGCGCTTGAATAAAGAAATTCGGTTTTATTTCACCTTGAAATACGGAAATTACTTTCTTGCCAACCCAATACGTAATACACGTACAAACAAGTTTTTCGAAATATCGAAAAAATTGATTGTTATTTTTTTCAAGTACGATGCACTGTGTATAAAATTCTGTGTAAAAAAATTCTGAAGAAATTCAAAATGACACTTCCTAATGGAAAAAAACTATTTATTTACTTCCCAGGTCTATGAGAAACACCCCCCTGTAAGGGTAGTTTTACGAAGACTCTTATAAATACCAGAATTATATTTTTTATAAGCGTACTGCGGATCTTTATGGAAAATAAAAAATGTTTGTATTGATTGCAATGAAAATTTCTTTTTCTTCTTTTAATTATCTTAGAAAGGTGAAACTAATACGCCGGTGGCCCTGAATCTTTTTAATATGTCCACTGTTTTAAATTGTACGTTCACCTTTTTGTCATAAATGCATAATAATATTATGCATAACACTATACCACTATTATTAATCGTACTAATAATAATTAATAATTATTAATTATTGTTATTAATAATATACAAGCGACAGAGAATTTCGTCGAACGTTTTGCGATTACGTTCACTGTGCGTCGGTTGACGTCATTTCGTTTCGTTTCGTTTCCTTCTACTCCCGTTGTTTCATTCTCGGGCTTCGCTATCGGCAACGCTAGCTGATAACGAGCGCTGACAAAGATAACAGAGGCTGCCATAGTCCCTTGAATCGAGCTCTCGTTCTGGGTCGAGTTAATATTACGCTGTTTCGAGGAGGTACAACATTTCGGGACACCCTGTATTTAGAAATAACTATTTCACATTATTTTATGAACATAGTAAGCATGTGTCTATCCAAATTTTTGGATAAAAAGCATGTTGAAAAAATGCATTTGGTCGGAATTGTGAAAAGCAATAGTGAAATTTGGTTTTCTCGACTTTTTCAGCTGGGCCAATGACGAAAATTTAAAAAATGTGTTTGGTCAACTCGTATAAATTATATACGTTCTGAAGATTTCATTGCAATTGGTTAATTGGTTTACGAGTTACAAACGATCAAAAGTAATAAAAATTGCCATTTTTCAAGATTTTCGGCCTTTTTGGCGACGTCGTTTTTACGGCTGAAATGAGACGTCTAAAAGACGCCTTGGACGTCTGAACGGACGCCTTAAAGACGTCCAAAATACGTCAAAAGTTCGTCTAAAAGACGTCTTTAATTAGTATATTCTTAACTAGTATATTCTGAACAAATTGAGCTGGGTGTATGAAAAGTCAACAACATTTTATTGGCCGTTTGCAATAAACAACTTTAAATTTCGCATTAACCAAGGATAAATAAGGGCAAGTCCCCAAGCAACGGTGTGATAAAACAATGTGAGAACCTGGGAATTTTGCGAGATAGTGATCGATCCGATATCATGGATCGCGAGACGTTCGGCGAATAATTGAGAAATTCAGGTTCCCGGTGTTCTCGCAGTGGCGGCAGGAAACAGGAGGGGGGGAGAGGACGTTCAGGATCGAACGTCAGGAGCCGAGGTCACTGAATAGCTTAAAGGTCGGCCGCCTATATCCACCGAGTGAACAATATCCCGTGGGAATCCTTTTCCTGATTGAAGGAGGGCGCGATAGCTGTTGTTGCCGCAGCCGAGGCGGCCGCGTACACACATTTCCCCGCAGTCGCAACTTTGAAATCTTCCTGAGAAAGTATGGCGGCATTATGGGGGCCCGGTGCACGGCCATAATCCCTCGCGGAAGTATCCTGAACCTCAGACGCGTTCTTCCCGTTTCTATAGCCAGGCTCCTACAATGATCACGAAACAAATGATTAATCTCGGATTTGTTGTTACACAATTGTTGAAATTACAATGGAGACCTGATTATGCAAAATTAAATTCATAAGAATTATTTATTCGAGCATGTCTCTTCACCAGGCTCCTACAATGATCAGTAAACAAATGATTAATCTCGGATTCGTTGCTACACAACCCAGATAGCACCCGACGTCTCATATACCTCTGTTTTACGTCGTTTTTTGGTCCGAACCCCTTACGTCCCGATAAGACATCTTAAAGACGTCGTTTTCACGTCTGAAATAAGACGTCTGATGGACGTCTTTTCGGAGATGTCGTCTATAAAACGCCTAAACTACGTCTGAAAGACGTCTGAAGACGTTTCTAAGACGTACCTTTTCGTAACACAAAACATTCAGGAGACTTTCGGGAGCCGTTCAGACATCTCTCAGACGTCCGAATGTCTTGCGGCAGGCGTCTTACAGATGTCTTTGAGATGTCTCAATGCTATCTGGGAATTGTTAAAATTATAATGAAGACCTAATTATACAAAGTTAAATTCATAAGAATTATTTATTCAAGCATGTCCCTCCGCCAGGTTCCTACAATGATCAGTAAACAAATGATTAATCTTGGATTTGTTGTCGCACAATTGATGAAACTATAATGGAGACCTAATTCAAGCATATAGTTATAGAATAGAAGCCCCAATTTCTTTATTTAACGCTAGAACTAGCGAATATAATAAATGCAAATTATTTATACAGCTATTAATTGAATTATTTCTAATAATTTCAAGGCCACAGTCGCTAGATTAAGACTCCCCACTAGCTTCCGCCTGGTCACGTGACTAATTCGGTATCGGCAGGGAGGGGATAACTTCCGAGTCAGATTTCGCAGAATTTTTGAAATTGTTGGAGAAAGAACAAAAATTTTCATTCTTGTAGGAAATTATTAGAAATTATTAGCAAATTATTGATTATTACTATGCTATGTCAGGATGATTGGTATGGGCGTTCGAATGAAAACAACTATTGACGGTGAAGCCGTCCGCCAAGAGTGCGATTTATTAAAGAAGTCAACGAACTGAACACTTCGAGCGTCACTGAAAGAATGATCGCTCAGGTAATCTCTAGTCCTAAGGACTCCTTGTTGCCAGCATTGTCGCTACCTGCACCCCCTAGGTGCTCTGGGTTTTACCTGGATAGGTACGCGCGTCGCGCTGTCGAGTCGCACGCTGCCCACACTCGACGTTCCGTTATTCGATATTTCTTATATTCTGCTTTTACAAGAAAATACTCGTGCGAGATTTAATGATGGTTTAGTGTTGGAGAAGCGAAGGCCGGTCTTCGCTGCGACGAAGTTTATCGCGCCGGTTTATCGATGACTTCATGCGATTCTTCAGACAACAGGATTTCAATGTACACTCCGGATTTATCATATCTACGCTCTCACTTTCTTACGACAAACTGCGGCCACGTTCGGCAAAGATATGTGCACGGGGTGGGGAGGTGTGCATAAATCCGTATTTTTCTATTCGCCAGCGAACACACGTGTCTCTTTTTACAGGTTCGCGTACACTCCCGCTGAGAAGTTTCTAATCTTGTATATTTTCTAATTCATAATAATATTAGATTTACATAATAATTTAATATTGGCCTCAATGATATTAAATTTCTATAATATCTAAATACCGTATTCTCAATAATATTAGATTTTCATAATAATTTAATATTATCCTCGATAATATTGATTTTTCATAATAATTAAATACTGTGTTCTCAATAACATTAAACTTTCATAATAATTTAATATTGACCACAATAATATTAAATTTTTATAATAATCAAATTCTGTATTCTCAATAATGTCATTGTTTTTTCTTTCGCAATATTTCGCAAGCTTTTGTCTCGCACTGTACCCAAGAGACGAGGCATTAGATAACGTCCAACAATTTCAGCAAAACCGTCGGAGATTTGCAAAAACAAGACCGATACGTAAACAACGAATCCGTACACACCTATGAAACGTTTAATTAACCGACATGAATTTAAATTAATTATTCGAAATTATTTAAACTATAAATATTTCCTTATAACGATCGTAGAGTTGTTAATATAAAAAATATATTAACGCTATTCGACCATCAGATCATGATCGAGCCAGTGCGCCGATAGCATTAATATATTTTTTATTATTTAAACTATCCCGTGGAAAACGCCGGATTGGAATGACGACGAATTGGTGGAGCGGATAAATTCAATGTTGCATTTTTTTATGAAGTAATGCGAGTTACTGTTAGTGCCCCAGTGAGTGTAATATTAAAGTCGATTGAGACTATCAATAGGAGCACATTCTGAAAAGTTCATTTGACACATTTGCATACACTGTGAATTGTGAATGCGTCGGATCCACAGACTAACACGGCCATTCCTCCAGGCCGTATCCCCGGAAGCGAATGGAACGCCCACCAAAAGGGAGACACACTATCGTCGAGCATGATCGAGATCACCGACGTGGTTTCTCAGCGACGTCGCGAGTCAATGGCACTTGAACGCACAAACAGTCATGATAAATGTGAAAACATTAATGACAAACTGTAAACAGCCACCGCAAGTTTCAAATTAATAAAGAAAAATCAAACTTCTTAAAAATTGTCCACCAAAATCAGGCCAGCTATAGCATATCTGAAGTGGACATTCAAACTATCCCAGAGACATATCTTCGGGCGTCTAAACGGCTCCCGAAAGTCTCCTGAATGTCTTGTGTTACGAAACGGTAGTTTAGGCGTCTTTTAGACATCTTCAGACGTCTTTTAGACGTAGTTTAGGCGTCTTTTAGACGTCTTTTAGGCGTCTTTTAGGCATATTTTAGGCGTTTTCAGACTCTTGTAGACGTACTTTTGGCGTCTTTTAGACATTTTTCCGACATCTTTTAGTCGTCTTTTTAGACGACACCTCCGAAAAGACGTCTTTAAGACGTCTTATTTCAGACATAAAAACAACGTCTCCAAATAGACGTCTCTAAGACGTCTTAAAGCCGTCTTTTCAGACCTAAAAACGACGTAAAACAGACATTATGCACACATTATGCAACAGCCTGTATAATTATCATAGTTTTCTACAATTATCCGATTCACCTGGTTCACTTCCACTATCTGGTTTTTCTCGAAGAAGACCTTGAACCTATGCAGTCAACCAACATCAACACTTCAACAAGTCCCTCGCTATCCGAACTGTTGGCCTAGAAATGCTCCCCCGAAAGCCGCCACGGGCCAAAATTGATCCAGCCTCATGAAAGATCGTACCCTAACCCAAAAAGAGGATCCTCCCGATCCCAACTTCTGGACCTAGAACATCACCGTCCCAAGATCCGCAAGTGCCTAAAAATCGTGGTGATTGTTCGCGGCAGTGGTCCGCCCGATTAGCGTACCGGTGGCGTTGATGATGTCTAGAATCCCGGCGATGGAAGGTGCTTTCGAGGTCGCTGTCCACCCTGAGGTCACCCTGCCGTGCCTCCCGAACAATATCCGATGGGAACCCTTTGGCCGCTTCTCGCCGTTGGCCTCAGTCGAACAGAGAGGCGACCACATTACACAGAGGAGAGAGAAGCTGGCGCGGATAAGAACGAGAAGGAGACCAAGGAAGAGGAGGCAGAGGAGACAGACCATCTTCGTTGGGCGAGAAGGTGGAATAGAGACTCGGCGAAAAAGAGACGAACAAACCGACGAAGAGAACGAGACGAGGAAGCAAGACAGGAACGAACCCATCAAGAAAGAGAGAGAGAGGAGCAGAGAGCGAAGGAGCCGTGCTAGCTGTTCACATTACCTTACTTACTATACGGGGTCAATGCCACCGCGTCCGTCCCGCGGCCCCACTTCACTTCACTTGGCTTCACTTGGCTCTCTCTCTCATCCTCTCTCCTCCCAGCCCTCTCTCTCTCTCTCTTTCTCTCGTTCCCTCGCGTTCCTCCCGAGGTCTTCCTTCCCCTTCGAGAACCGTACCTTCTTCCTCCTCCTCGATCTCTCTCTCTTCCTCATCCACATCCTCTCCTCTCATCCTCTCGGTTCCCACCCCCGCATCCTTTCCCCTCGACGACCACCCCCACTGGAACATTCTCATCGACCGTGTATAAGAGCACAGAGAGTGGCTCTCCTCGGGTATCGTCTCCCGTCGACGTCTCTCCCCTCCCCCTCCACCTTTTCTGCTTACTTTTCTTCTTCTTCTGCGTCCTCTCCTCTTCACTTTCTTTCCACCTTTTATTCTCCCTGAACACCCCCCAACTCCACCTCTGTCTTTCTCTCTCCCCCGATGTTCTTCGAGCGTCGCCTCTCCTATGTCCTCTAAGATCACAGCGTCTTCCTCACCGGGTATAGTCGTCTCTTGATCCTCTCTCGGCCTGCTCCTTCCTGTTCGTCGATTTCTTCGTCCTCCGCGATCTTCGAGATTCTACCTCCTCTCCCCTCCTCTCCCATCCCACTGCCCGACACACACGGCTAGTATAAACTATTCCAAAAATTCGCACTGTTATTATTATCACTTAACCAGTCCCAGCAGCCGCGCTAGCCTCCACAATGAGAGACTTTGTGCGATCCATCCAGGAGTTCGGAGGGACCATGGTTTTCGAGGATCCTCGGTGGTCGCTTCCTCAGCTTCTTTCTCTGCTACTTTTATCCCCTATATATGTATCCCTGTTCTCCTCGCATCCTCTAAGATCTCACAGTGTCTTCTGCGGCTCTGGGTACTCATCTTTGACACTGGTCCTCTTTTCCAAATTCTAGTTCAGTTCCAGGTTCTCTAAGGTTTCTTGCTGTCTTTTGTGTCCCTAGGTCCTTAGTCCTCTTGACAGTCCCTAGGCGGAAGCCTAGCAATCTTCAGAGGGCTGTGATGACCACTATAATCAATCCTCGAACAAAATGGTTGCTATTGAAGGATCTATCCAAAATCATCACGTCCAAAAATTATGGAACAACCTCCCCTCATCCATTCCCTAAGATTGTCCATGTTTCTGCTATGTTTCTAGGTCCCTTTATTGCTCATCTTTGACACTCATCCTCTTTCTCAAATTCTAGTCTGGTCCAGGTTCTCTAAGGTCTCTTGGTGTCTTCTGTGCCCCTAGGTCCTTAGTCCTCTTGACACTTCTAGCGGAAGCCTATAAATCTTCAGAAGGCTGTGGTGGCCACTATAATCAATCCTCAAACAAAATGGTTGCTGTTGAAGGATCTATCCAAAATCATCACGTCCAAAAATTGTGGAACAACCTTCCCTCACCCATACCCTAAGATTGTCCATGTTTCTGCTATGTTTCTAGGTCCCTCTCTTGCTCCCCAGTGCTTCTCTTTTTCAATTTCGTCATCTTCCACGTCCTCCTACCTTGCTTTCTCTGCTACTTTCATCCTTTCTATATCTATTCCTGTTCTCCTCGCATCCTCTAAGATCTCACAGTGTCTTCTGCGTCTCTGGGTACTCATCTTTGATGATGGGTACTCGTCCTCTTTTCAAATTCTAGTCTGGTCCAGGTTCTCTAAGGTCTCTTGCTGTCTTCTGTGCCCCTAGGTCCTTAGTCCTCTCGACACTTCTACCGGAAGCCTAGCAATCTTCAGAGGGCTGTGATGACCACTATGGTCAATCCTGAAACAAAATGGTTATTCCAAAAATTATGGAACAAACTTTGCCATATCCTAAGATTTGTCCATGTTTCTGCTATATTTCTAGATCCCTTTCCTGCTCCTCAGAGCTCCTCTTCTTCAATTTCTTCATCCTCCAGGTCCTCCTACCTTTCTACTCCCTTTGCCAAAAATATTTGCCCTCGTTCCAAAACTTGATGTTATTATTATTATCACTAGCAGCGCAATAAAAGACTTTGTTCGGGGTTGATCCGGGAGTATCTTCTCTCCTTCTCATTGAGACTGAGGCGTTGCTACCCCTCTTCGGTGGTCTCTCTCACGTCCCGAATCGATTTTACGAGAGTTCTTCTTCTCCTTCTCTTTCTCTCTCTCTTTCTCTCTCTGTCTTTCCCAGATCTTCTAGTTTTTTATATTTTTCTTTGCGGTTTTCTTATTCTTTTTCGATCATCCTCCTTCTCTCGCCCCCACCCACCGTCGGATAGCTCCGAGCACCTTTCACGGGAGTCTTGTGTGTGCTCTCTTTCTCGCGTTTGTCCGTATTCTTTTATTCCCGGATCGAGGGTGAGAAAGGATGAATGATCGTTAGGGAGGATAGAGGTACGGGGATTTAAGCCTCGTTCCGCTGGGATTGAAAAAAGGTAGATCATAGTGCGCTGCGGTGATGCTTTTAACTGTTTGCTACCGCAAACTGACGAAACCGGCGAACAGACACGTCCCAAATCGAAAATTTTGATTTTTAGTTGACCGATTCGATGCATTTATGTAAAAAATGAGTAGGCGTCAAAATAGTAGAAACATTAGAGGAATTTCAAAATACTGTTACATTGTTTTCAACCTGTCAAACGCATTTTAAAAGAAAATTTTCTAAGTCACTCCACTATGTTGCAATGCAGGTAGAACATTTTTATTTTGCATAATGATAATAATAAACTATTATTTATAATTGATAAATTTATTACTTTTTGGAATGGTCCTACTAAATTGTAAAAAATAATATACTGATTTTATAAGTATAAAATCTGCAAATTAATTATTATACGTCTACACAAATTCGTTTCTCTCCAAGCAAGCCAATAGGAACAAACTAAAAATGTATTCACCCCTTTAATCATCTAAATAATTTACAAAATCGATGCTCTTAAAATTGTTAAATGCTTTTTCTAAATTTATTCATTATTTCTTTAGACAGATACATTTATTTATTATTTACTCCTTCTTGGAATGGTCCTACTAAATTATAGAAAATAATATTCTGATTTTTTAGAATCCTCCAAATTACTTGTTACAAATGCATAAAATCTGCAAAATAATTATTATATGTCTACACAAACTCGTTTCTCTCCAAGCAAGCCAATAGGGACAAAATAAAAATGTGTCTTTAATCATCTTAATAATTTACAAAATCGATGCTCTTAAAATTGTTTAATGATTTTGCTAAATTTATTCATTATTTCTTTAGACAGATCCATTTATTTATTATTATATTTACTCCTTCTTGGAATGGTCCTAATAAATTGAAAATAATATATTGATGTTTCAGAATCCTCCAAATTCCACGTAATCGCGCTCGCTGTAAACGCGAGTGCCCAATTATTGCAATTCCATAAGAACTCGTTTCTCGGGAAAAGAAAAACGATGACGGACGCTCGTTAAAATCACGGTGGCTCGGTATAGTTCGCGTCTGCCATAAATATGCAAAGTCGTCAGTTCGAATGATAAATATTCCCGCGAACAGGTCTTACATGCATGAGTGTCCGCAACCTTCCGCGATGGAAATGCAACGTGACCAATGTCAAGGCTGCGCCAACAGCGGTAGCCGCACTTGCAAGTGCTGCAACAAATCTCGGCATGCCCGCTAGCATAACTCTGCCGCTGTTGCTTCTGCTCGTCGACGCCGACGGACATCGTCGAACAAAAGATTGTTCTTTAATATCTCGTGCGCGAAATTTCCCTTTCGCGAAAACCGTTCCGCGAGCGAACGCAACGCGCAACACGCCTCGTCACGTTCCGCAGCACGTGCACCGGAAATATTGCGATATTATTAGCCGCACTTCGGTTTATACAAATTTGTGTATTTTCATTCACCCCCACCGCCGAAAGGCGAAGCTGTGAATTTCGCTTCTCGGATGATCAGTGGACCGCGGATTTTATGCATTTATGACATTTAAAAATAATTAAAGTGAAAACTGAAAGTAATTTAAAACATTAAGACAATTTAACAACGCCTATATATGTATGTTATTCTAGATTTATCAAAATTGTTGAAAATAGAGAGAAAGTTTTATATGGTTTCTGTGTCTTGCAATCGAAGATGGCACAGAGACATCTCAAAGACAGCTATAAGACGTCTGCCTCAAGACGTTCGGACGTCTGAACGGCTCCCGAAAGTCTCCTGAATGTCTTGTGTCTTTTGGACGTCTTTTGGACGTCTTTCAGACGTCTATTTAGACGACGTCTCCAAGTTAGGTTAGGAGTAATTTAAGATGTTTTAAAGACGTCTTTTTGGGACGTAAGACCTAACTTCAGACCTAAAAACGACGCAAAACAAACGTCTATGAGACGTCGGGCGCTATCTAGGAATGGAGAAAATTTTTATTTTGCATAAAGATCCGCAGTCCAATAATCACTGTCGCTGCTGTTTGACCGAATGCGAATTTCACATCAGGAATATATCGAAATTTCGGATCGTTTGTGCAACGTATGCCACGCTATAAATAAATTACGCCGACTCGCCGCTGCGAACGTGTACGATTGTGGTTGGGGAAGCGGAGCTGATAAAAAATAATCGTGTTATTGTGCGGGATATTATATATTCGCCCGGCTGGCTGTATAAATGTGTGCTAATTTTAATTGTTTAGTTAGATAACTGGGCTTGAGTCATGGCTACCGATGCGATGGTCGACCTATTTTGTTCGACGCACTAGGTGGACAAATTAGTTGGCTCCAGTTGAATAAATAAATTGCAGAACTTAAATGCATGACTGATTTTTTCATTTGTTTATCTGCGAATTGATCGTAACTTCAGTTTAAATCCAAATGTTTGAACTGAAGAATTGAAAGATTAGAGGTTAATGTGCATCTTTGAAAATGTATTTTAATTGTTTGTAAGTAATAAGGGAGTCGTGAAGACATTTTTATTTCTTCAGGGCAGTGAACGAATTACCCCCTCCCTGCCAGAATCGGATCAGTCTCGTGAGCCGCGTAGAAGGGGAAGGTAGAGTGGGGGAACAAGTCTTAAATGTTATGAATTATTATTATTATCTATATAAATAAAATGATATTATTGAAGATGAACGAATTAATGTTACGACTCGAACTTTTATTTCTGTGATAACGAGAGGTTATTAACAATTTTGGAGTATTAATTGTTCTTCCTGTTTTTGTACTATCGTGTTAAAATAGAGGAATAAATTTCCCAGGAACAATTATTCAAATGCTATGGATTGCTCGCTCATGTTGCTCTTTCATTTCCCTTTTTGTTTGTTTGTTCTCTCCCCCCTCTGAATCGTTGATTAAAACGATTGTCGATCAAGAATTCACACGATTTTATTGACAGATGCAGAGCTTATTGTATCGATTAGTTTAGTTAGTATTTGTGAATGAAAAATTTGCAGGAGATTTGGGTCCATTTTGACCCGGAGTCCCAAACAGATCTAGATTCTAATTTTCTACTAATCAATTTATGTTTCAACTACTTTTTCAATACCCCATTCTCCAGTTAACTTTGGGTTTAGGTTTATATCAGACCTTGCAATTGCTCAACCGCCATTGCTCGATTCCATATTCGATGCCCTAAAAATCACTGCAGCTAACCAGCTTTCCAAAATTCCCCATAAATCAGTTCGGTTTACATTTGGGTCCATTTTGACCCGGAGTTCGAAACAAACCTAAATTCTAATTTTCTACTAGCCCCAATTTATATTTTATCTACTTTTTCAATACCACGCAAATCACCACAGCTAACTAGCTTTCCAAAATTCCCCATAAATCAGTTAGGTTTAGATTTATGCACAAGGTTTATGCAAATCTTGCACAAGATTTGAGTCCATTTTGACCCGGAGTCCCAAACAGACGTAAATCCTAATTTTCTACTATCTAATTAATGTTTTAACTATTCTTTCAATACCCCCAAAATTGCAACAACTAACTAACAAAACGAATTCTCTAGGTCTAGATTTATGCAAATCTTGCACAAGATTTGGGTCTATTTTGATCCGGAGTCTCAAACAGACATAGATCCTAATTTTCTACTAGCTAATTTATGTTTTAACTACTTTTTCAATACTCCATTATCCAGTTCCCAGATAGCACCCGACGTCTCACAGACGACCGTTTTACGTCGTTTTAAGGTCTGACTTACGTCCCAAAAAGACATCTTTAATATGTCTTAAAGACGTCTTGGAGACGTCGTTTTTACATCTGGAATAAGGCTTCTTAAAGACGTCTTTTCGGAGATGTCGTCTAAAAAGACGCCTGAAAGACGTCTAAACTACATCTAAAAGATGTCTAAAAGACGTACCGTTACGTCCGAATGTCTTGCGGCAGGCGTCCCACAACTGTCTTTGAGATGTCTCTGTGTTATCCGGGTTAACTTTGAGTTTAGGTTTACTGACTTAGCATGTTCAGTTAGTTTATCAGACTTAGCATGTCATCAGCATGGTGATTGAATCTATGGTTAGCCCCTGTCCGCAATTACTCAATTCCACAATCGATACCCTAAAAATCACCACAGCCAACTTTCCAGAATTCCCCTTCCATAGATCCATAGATCAGTCTAGGTGATGGATATCCCCTGGACGACGAGTGGCATCATCGAAAGACCTGAACGGACGTCCCCATCGGCGACCACCAGAAGAGGTCGTCGAAAATCCGTGGAGATGCGTCTTGTTCCAGGAAGTAGGAGCCGCGGGGATCATCGACCCTTCACGGCTATTTCAGTTATTTTGCAGCATGCAGCTATTTTAAATACATATTGTCGAGTAGAGGCGTACGAGCATGAACCATACGGCGGTAAGGACGCCGGAAGAGAGACACAGAGCCTTCTAGAGAGGGGGAGAGAGAAAGAGGGAGAGAAAGAGGAACAAAGACAGCGACGAACGGCTCGCTTGGGAGTGAACAGGAGTGAACAGGACTGAACAAGACTATGGAAGACGAAGGGAGACGGAGTTGGGGAGAGGACTACAAGAAGAGAACGGGCGAAGGGGGGAAAGAGACGGAGGGGGCGAGACAGCGGCGGCGGCTGTAGAGTGAACGGGAGTGAACGGGAATGAACAAGAATTACTAGGAAAGGGGATGAGGACTTGAGGAAGAGAGACAGAGAGGGGATGACAACTTGGAGAGGGAAGTTGTAGAGGGAAAGAGAGAGAGAGGCTAGAGGGGTTGGTATTTATAGCCAGCCCCGTCGTCGTCGGCGTCGTCGCCGTTGTCGTCGTCGTCGACAGTCTTGACTCCTTGGTGAAATTTCTGGGAGGGGTGCACTCTCCCCCTCCCCCTCTCTCTCTCTCTATCTTCTCGCCCTCTACCCCCGCCCCCAGTCACTCTGTTAAAGGAATTTCCTATGATTAGAATGAGTATTTCTATACGCCGCCCTGAACTCCGCTTATGTGTGTCTTCAGACCAGAATAATCCACGCCCGAGTCTGGGACGAGAGAAGCTGACTGCCAGCGGCTGATCATTCGGATCATCGATCGATCCGATCAACGACTGTCTAGACGGGAATCTCACTTTTCGGTTTAGCCCCGGATCCACAATGATCTACTCGCTTCGGAGGTGCAGAGATCGGTATGGAGTTAGTGGAGATGAAGGTAGTAGACTCCTTTTTCCAGGATTGCAAGCGTGCGGCATTCGCGGTCTTATTTCTCGATAATACAAAAATGGGGTGTTTGAGTAGTCAGAGACGATAGATGGAAGATTGATCTAGGGCGCTATCGACGTCAAAAGTCCTATTTTTTTGTTTCCAAGGCGCAATTTGCATTATTCGGCAGCATGTGGCTATGGCGATAGCTATTTGTATCTGAAAAATACATGTTTGATTTTTTTCCAGTAAAAATAATGGAAATATATAGTTTCTATAGAATATGTTTTGGAAAATATTATTATTATTATGATAATTATTGGTATTCGAAGTACATGCGTGATTTGTTTCAAATAAAAATAATGAAAATATGTATTTTTTATACAATATGTATCTTTCAAGAAAATCAGAGAAAAAGATAAAGTTGTTCATTAACCAAATCACATAAATTGTTTAAAATTAACAGCCTTAAATCGGAATACCCTCTCGAGGGGATGGTAACCTTATGAGTAGACTGCGGATCTTTATGCATTTATAGAAAAAATTAGTAGATGAAATTCAAAATTGTTGAGAAATTTAAAAAATTGAAGATATTGATATATGATTTCTCCTCTATTAAAATCATTAAGGGAAAAGGTAACATTCAATTTAGTTTCTATCCCTCGCAATCGATGCAGACAATTTTTGTTTTGCATAAAGATCCGCAGTCTACTTATGAGGTTAGAAAATCGGAATTTCTCGAATTTATTACCGGGGAATCCCCCTCTACAAGCCACAGTCGTTCACGAAACTGCGCGTACGTCTATCGAGCTTGGTATAATGCATTATACAAATGGAGCCTCGTACATCCACAGTAGCAGAACCTACGAACACGCTAAATATTAATAGAAAACCTGGTTTCTTGGTTTTCCGTAACGGTTCCCCGGAATACGACCGCGAGGAACCTGCCCTTCCAAGGGGCTCGAACCGTCCAGATCACCTGACCCTTCAGTCCCTACAATTTTCTTCCCATTAAAAAATCTTTTAAAAAGATTACAAGAATTTCAGAGTACCAATACATTTTTAAGAACTTACTCTAAAATCATTAAATAAATAAATTCGACAATAATATTGAATAATGTGTTGCCCAATGAAAATTGTCTACATCAATTACAAGGTACCAATTAAAAATTGTAAATAAAAATGTAATTTCGAACAGTAAACAGATTACAAGAATTTAAGGGTATCAATACATTTCTAAGAACTTCATAAAACCATTAAAATATAATATTAAACCATGTGTTACCAAATAAAAATTGTATACATAATAATAATAAAATAAAACAAATAAAAATTGTCTACATCGGTTACAAGGTATCAATTAAAAATCGTAAATAGAAATGTAATATCAAACAGTAAAAGGATTACGAGAATTTAAGGGTATCAACACGTTTCTACGAACTTAATAAAACCCTTACAAAGTAATATTAAAGACTGTTTCACCAAATAAAAATTGTCTACATCAATTACAAGGTATCAATTAAAAATTGTAAATAAAAATGTAATATTAAACAGTAAAAAGATTACAAGAATTTAAATGTATCAATACATTTCTAAGAACTCAATAAAACCATAAAAAAATAATATTAAACACTGTGTTACCAAATAAAAATTGTCTACATGAATTACAAGGTGTCAATTAAAAATTGCAAATGAGAGTGTAATTTCAAATAGTCAACAGATTACAAGAATCTAAGGGTATCAATACATTTCTGAGAACTTCATAAAACCATTAAGAAATAATATTAAACAATGTGTTACCAAATAGAAATTGTAAATAGAAATGTAATATCAAACAGTAAATAGATTACAAGAATTTAAAATTTAAAGGTATGTCAACACGTTTCTACGAACTTAATAAAACCATTAAAAAATAATATTAAACAATCTGTTACCAAATAAAAATTGTCTACATCGATTACAAGCTACCAATTAAAAATTGCAAATAAAAATGTAACATCAAACAGTAAAAAGATTACAAGAATTTAATGAAACATCATATAAGAGCTTAATAAAACCATTAAATAAATAAGTTCCTCGTACCAACGTCTTTCAAAATCAATGAATTCTACGAACTCGAACAAATTAATTGAAGACGATGCTGAGGAAGAAATAGATTTTTCGTATAGGTTCGGAGCGAGGGTACGTGATAAAGCCGGGTAACAATGAACCTAACGGGTTAACTGGCGTTTGAAATCGGCGGGTTCTCGATTCCGCAGCGTCAAGGAACAATTCGCGATTCGGTCAGGCTGCCTGATTGCAAGTGACCGTGAAGAGGCACGACACTGTAAAATAAGGACGCGGCGTATCCACCTTTCTACTCGTGGTACCGCAAAGAAAACGGTGACCCGCGTCGCCAGGCTCTGCGTGTGCATTCCCGGGCTTGTTAGTTTGGCTGCCGGTGTTCCTCTTCTTCTTCTTCTTCTTCTTCTTCGGAAACAGCCCGATTCGCGGACTGCTTGAAAATAATACCACCGTCTCTCTCTCTCCCTTTACTCCTCCTCGACAGCAACGAGCTCTCTCGTGTGCGTCGAAACGTTCGCGGGGGCATTCTTCCATGACCGTCCGATTAACGTACGCAGTCAATTATGCTAACTCCTACGGTCTACGGTATGCGTTCGTCAGGTTCTGACGAGCCGGTTGCCGGTTTGCCGGTTTCCCGGTGTCGGAACGATACACGCGAGCATTCCCCGGCGATATAAATTGCTCGATGCGTGTACGACACCGGCACTTCTTCAGCTTCTCGCTCGTGTCGGCCGCGTGTACTGCCTTTACAGGGAACCCCGCCGAGCCACCGTTCTTATACCTATCGAACGCGACAACCCATCGACTGCCGATTCCTTCAATTTTGGCTGCCGCCTTCCACCCAGATGAAAATGCTGTCTTCGGGAATTTTTTTAGGGATAACCGATGAGTGAAAAATTCTGGGATTTTACAGGGATATTGGCACGACTTTTGACTTGATTGTCGATTTTTTCCACAACGGAATAATAAAAAATGGCGGAGTTATTCGCTGTTTTAAACCAGGCTATCTCAAGTATGTATCTGGAAATGTGTGATTTTCAGGAATTTTTTTAAGGATAACTGATGAGTGGAAAATTCTAGTTTTTTACAGTTATATCGACAGAATAGTTGACTAGATTCCCAATTTTTTTTAGATCGCAATATTAAAAAATGGCGGAGTTATTCGCTGTTTTAAACCAGGCTATCTCAAGTATGTATCTGGAAATGTGTGATTTTCAGGAATTTTTTTAAGGATAACTGAAGAGTGAAAAATTCTGGTTTTTTTACAGGGATATTGGCACGACTTTTGACTTGATTTTCGATTTTTTTCAGAACGGAATATTAGAAAATGGCGGAGTTATTCGCTATTTTAACCTAGGCTATCTCAACTATGTGTCTGAAAATGTGTGATTTTCAGGAATTTTTTTAAGGATAACTGATGTGTGAAAAATTCTGGTTTTTTACAGGGTTATTGGCACGACTTTTGACTTGATCGTCGATTTTTTTCAGAACGAAATATTAAAAAATGGCGGAGTTATTCGCTGTAAATGTAAAATTTTTTCGAAATTCAATAATTTGTAGAGATGCCTATTTTACATGGTGTCCCCATGGAATTATAGTAAACGGTGACTAAATCAGAATAGTAGTGGATCAGGGAACGATACGAAACACTGGTATGAACGTGTGCGAACGTCAAGCATGAGACAAATTAGCCCATCACCTCCGAGGCGCGAGATCATCGTCGCGGTCATTAGTACACGCCTTGAGCAAGATGGATAGATAAAAACTGATAGCTGTAGCAGCGTGAATGATTGGCAACGTTGCATACGATACGTTTCGTGGCAATAACAACACCATGTTCCGACGCTCTGATCATTCCCTTCTTACCCTTTTTAGGGGCACAGGGTTGTCAAGTCGATTTCCGGTTGTGGTCGACGATGAAGACCCTGGAATGAGACCGAGTGACGAATATGCCAGGACTGGATCTTTATGCAAAATGGAAATGTTGTATAAACATATAGACACTTATTTCATAATTTTAACAAGTTGTAAATAATATGATGGTATTTTTGCTATGGCCTGTTTGCTATGCCCTAATTTTCTGTTTCTGTTATTCATTTTTGTCATAATAACTGTATAATAATAATTATAATTATAATAATTATAATAATAATTATAATTATATTTAATATAATATTTAATTATATATAATTATAATTATAATAATTATAATTATAAAAAAAGTTATTCGGATTTAAAGTGTGTGTGATATAATTATAATTATTATTATAATTATTATAATTATAATTATTATAATTCCTCCCAAATTTTCGTTATTGGAATTGTGAAAAACAATAGTAACAATTGGTTTTCTCAACTTTTTTAGCTGGGCCAATAACGAAAATTTAAAGTATGTGTTTGGTCAACTCGTATAGATTGTATACGCTCTGAAAATTTCATTGAAATTGGTCAATTGGTTTACGAGTTATAAACGATCAAAAGTGGTAAATTGCAATTTTTCATGATTTTCGGCCTTTTTACCAGTTTTGATCGTTTGTAACTCGTAAATCAATTCACCAATTTCAATAAAATTTTCAGGGCGTACATAATTTATACGAGTTGACCAAACACATCTTTTAAATTTCAGAAATGTTGAGAAAACCAATTTTCACTATTGTTTTTCACAATTCCTACCAAATGCATTTTTCTAACATATCTTTTAGACGTCATTTACTAAACTAATTCTTCTAGCCTTACACAGAAGTTGAAGTCGTTTGGTTCATTCATAAAAAAATTTATTACCGTTAGGCATCTAACTGTATATCATATAAATATTGCTTAATATTAGTGGTTGGAACCACGGGGAGGATGTACACGGTATTGATATTCCAGCGGCGTCGTGGCGTTATTTTTGCAGAACTAAATGGAGACCGATAGTTGAAATATTTAGAGGCAAGTAGGAATCGTAATCGATTAGAAATGCGACGAAATCCGCCGCTTTCTTTCGCCGGTTACACCTTTCACTGTGGTTTTACGCGCCTCTCGGTCTCTACTCCCTTTTTACCTGCACGGAATCTTTCCGTTTTCTTCGGCCGTCCGAGGATAGTTTATGTAACGAAATACACTTTACATAACTCCGTACAATAAAATGATTTACCGTTATCGCACGGCGCATAAAACGTTTCTGCAAAATGTTTAAACAACCACGAAGAAATAAAATCGTTTCGACAATGTACGTTATCAATAGAAACTAAAATGAAAATAGTACAACCTTGAATTGTCCTTGATTTCCTTTAACCTTCTTACAATATTTTTAATATTTTATATTATTATTATATTATTATGATAAAGTATATAATATATATTTTATATTATGATGATAAAATATATAATATATATTTTACTATATATATTTTATATTATCATGATAAAATATATAATACATATTTTAAAATATATATTTTACATTATCATGATATAGTATATATTTTATATTATCGTGATAAAATATATATTTCATATTATCATGATAAAATATATAATATATATTTTAAAATTTATATTATAATATACTATAATTATTATAGTTATATAATATAATATAATATAATTAATATAATATAATAATATAATATGTATAATATAATTAAAATATATATTATAGAATATACACAATATATATTTTATATTATCATGATAAAATATATAATATATATTTTACTATATATATTATAATATAATATAATTAATATAATAATATAATATAATAATATATTATAATATAATTAATATAATATAAGAATATAATATAATTAAAATATATATTATAAAATATATATTATATATTTTATATTATCATGATAAAATATATAATAAATATCTAAAATTGTGTGTACAGACGTCAACACTGAAGCCACTGAACCCACCGAAGAAACTGTTCCACTATCCGAGCACCTCCGTCCAAAATGGTGAAACTAAATTCCAGCTAGCTTAGCCCAGAATCAAATCATCAACTACCGGATTTGTCTCAGTACAATGAAGCCGCGATACTTCTCAAAATATTAAGAAAACTCTGGAAGTCCAGAGCAGAGTGGCGGCTCTGTCAGGGTCTCGCAGGCGAGGCAAAAACCAGGAAGTTACTTTTCAAACACCTTGTACCTCTCGCGCTGCCCTTTTGTCTCACTTTCTCGGCCGATCCGTCGACGCACTATGCACATCTCCCTTTCTCCCAGAGGAACAAAGAGAGAGGGAGAGAGAGCTCGCCTTTTCCTCTCCAGTGTGGTCCCTTCGATCCTAACCCCTAACCAAAACCTGCACCCCCGTCACACTCGACTCGTGAAAGGTTTCCCCCCTTCCCTCGGACGCTTCTGCCACCACCGTCTCTACCACCAACACCATTACCGATGCCTTCTCCGTCGGTCCATCAGCCCCCTAGCTGATCCCTCCGTCTCTCTTCATCCCTCTACATCCCTCTTCCTCCAGCTCCCATGCTGCCTTCTCTCTTCAACTCTCCATCCCCGTGCATCCCTCTTTCTAGATC
>CM052249.1:7728079-7863491 GCA_028455795.1 Lasioglossum marginatum
TCTGAGTAAAAATGTATTGACCTCCATATGTCCAAAATCTAATACTTGGCGAGATATTATCGAAATAATTTTCTTTCTTCTTCGGCCAATATCTCGTTAACTATTAGATTTAGGACATACGAAGGTCAACACTTTTATACTCCGAATTTGATATTCTATCGATCTATGGTATAAAAAATAGGACATTACATTTAAAAAAATGAAGGTCACCTTCACATCTAACAAAATAGTATAAACACAAAAAAATTACATTCGCCATTGTGTTGCGCATAAAAAACAGTACCACTTTTTCCTCTTTCATTTTTTTCGAATATTTACTATTTACAAGAAAAACGCTGGCTAGTGGTAGCGCGAACACCCTGTATATACATTCGAAAGGGTAGCCGAGGGATTAGATGTTTCCTCTTCCTACGCTATGGCCTGTTTGCCGTGTACTTCGAGCCCTTGTCTTCCCGAAGCCGAAGTTAGAGGACGCGTCTCGAACGTCAACGATTCTATCCGCCCGAAGATCCGTGATTCCAGTGGAGCATCTTTCTTGGAAAGCGTTGTCTTCGAGATCGTCTTATGCTCTGTTTTCTTGGAAATTGTTGCTGTCTCCGGGTCTGATGTGAAAATGATTCTATGGACATCCCGAAATGAACGTCCAGGCTCTGGGAAGATAAAAACGATTTTCATTCGGTTATTATAATAATTGTAAATATTATCATTTTCTATAAGTTTTTATAAATTCAATAATTGTAAAAAAAATAGCAGCCGGTCATTTTAACTGTGAGTGTGAATGTGTAAGAATTCCCTTGCAATTTATGCAGAAGATAACACTGTCCAACAGCCAGAAAAGGCGAAACCTCATGTCGGGCGAAGATATTTTGCTCGCTGGTTCGAAAAAAACGTCGACGTTGCAAACTTGAAAGGGTGGTTTCTCAAGATGAAAGTCTGCTCTATCGCGTGGTATAGTTCGATTTTCCGCTGGACCCTTATCTTCTGAGATAAATTCAAAAATATCCTGAAAAATTGGTGCGGAAGTGGTGTCTCGCGGTCTTTAACGATCGTTTAAACACGTTTAAACGGTCATAATGTATTAGTATCGGATATCACCGGATTCGGGAAAGTCTACAGAATCTTTTGCTGCAAGGAACAATTCAATATCTTCTATAATAACATCACAATATTTGTTTAAAGTTGAAAAATATTAATTGTTAATCAAATTTCTCGAAAACTATGCGTCTATTTGAAAAATTAAGGGCAGATTCAAGAGAAAAAAAGTTGAATTTTGTTGAACCGTGTAATTGGAGTTGATCGACCTATTAAAATTATCGAGAAAAGTTTATTATTGAAAAAATTTATGCAGTTGTGCTAGTTTGATCGAAGATAAGTCTAGTTATAAGTTAGAAGTGGTCGGAACGAAAGATAAGTTCGCAGATTGATAGGAAGAGCTTTCCTTCGGCCAATCAAGTCTTTCTCCCATTGGTGGTTACAGCACTGTTATAGACGTGTGTGTACAACCATAACTAGAACAAAGACAGCCCACTTTGAAAGGCGGCCCTAGCAGCGCCAGTTGAATGGACAGCTCACAGCTTAGGGAATGGGAGCCAGTCGGGTGGCTGGGTGCTTGAATCATCCCTTGGCTGCTAAACATCCCCTATTTCACGAGCCGGGGCTTTTACACGGGGTGAACGCGTGTTTATCTGCACGTAGTGTACTTAGGTAGACCCGTGCAATATCCACAAAATCATTTGGTCCTATTATCTCGTCCGCAGAATTTTTTCATTAGTGATCAATTTCCCACCCCCACCCCCTCTCTCGCTCTTCATTTTATTCTGCGGTCAAGCACCCTTCACCTTTTATATCTCAGAGTAGCCAGATGAGGGGAGGGAGGACGAATTTAGGGGAGAAAGTTACCCTCCCCTCTGCCAGTGCCGAAACACATCCCCAAAAAAATTTCTGAAAACCACACATTTTTAAATGCTTCAGATAGTCCGGGTTAAAATAGCGCACAACCCCGCCATTTTGTAATATCTCGTTCTGAAAAAAATTGACAATCAAGTCAACAGTTGTGTCGACATTACTGCAAAAAACTAGAATTTTTCTATCATCATTTATCCTTAAAAAAATTCCTGAAAAGCTTACATTTTTAAATACTTGATATAGTCTGGGTTAAAGGTTAGAATAGCGCACAACTCCGCCATTTTGTAATATCTCGTTCTGAAAAAAATTGACAATCAAGTCAACATGTTGTGTCGACATTGCTGCGAAAAACTAGAATTTTTCTATCATCAGTTATCCTTAAAAAAATTCCTGAAAAGCACACATTTTTCGATCCTCCCACTTACTTTACAGAAGAAACAAGTTACGGACCAGAATGGCAGAGGTGTAATTTTCTTCTGCTTCGCAACTAGAATCTGATGATCCACGTCATCAGAAGTATAGAAAAACGTAACCAGTTCGTAACTACTTTGACAACTTCGTGAATGGCAGCTAAACTGTTGAGCTCCGTGAGTTTACAAAAATCTTCGACTTGATAGTGTTATGTATAACCGAGTGCTATTTACAGTCATTTATATACTGCAGGTTTGATCACTTTATGATAGAAATTAATAGAAAAAAAAAACCAGTAAAAACAATAGAGGAATTCAAGAGTACAGTCTCGTGATTGATTGAAATTGTTAACAGGAGATATAAAATCAAATAATCTAAAAGATAGGAGTCCCAATAAATTTGCCAAAAATAAACAAAATTCAAAACAAAAAAGGAAATTAAAAATTCTTTAAAAGTGGCGATTGCGCATAACGATATTTTACAAATTTTTCGATATCTCTCCCGTATTGGGTTGCGCGTTATTGTCACAGATGCAAAATCCGCTGATAAGCAATCATAATACCGGACGCATTAATTCGAAACATCGATCGGCGGCTGGCAATTTGAATTCGAAAAACCGTGCGGAAAGTCTGGGTTTGCGACCGCGCAAAATACCGAGCTGAGCGTGGGGCCGAAACAAGAAAATGATAGCAATTGCTCGCGGACGGAAATTGCGTTTCGGAGGGAGAGGGGGTGGGAGGTGGAGGGTGGAATCGAAAGGGCTGCGTCGAGAGAAACAAACGAGAGCCGAGCGGTGCCGAAGGAGGAGGATGAAAAAATCATTTCGGCAAAGCAATTCTTTTTGCACAAAGCATTCGGTGTGTGTCGGGCCGGAGTGGAATTAATAAATCAGCCGATGACGCAAACGAGCGGGAGAAAAATGACGGTCTCCGGGGGAGACAGGTTACAAGAGGATTCTTGGGACGAGGAAATTTCGTGGAGGGAAACACTGAGCCAACAATGCGGGTCTTCGATTCGCAAGCTCATCGTTATCCCAGAGAACGGCGTTAATTAAATCGATAGAGGCGATAGCTGAGAAATAAAAGCTGAGAGAGTACTACCCCTCGAGTCATCGGAGTAGCCAGATCAGGGGAGGGAGCACGAATCGAGGGGAAAATGTTACCCCCTCTCTGCCGCACCGCATCAGTCACCTGACGTTGAGACGGAGACGTGGAAGGGGAAAAGTGAGAATATAAATACTAATTTCATGATATCACTTCCCTGTTTCTAATCATTTCCTTGTGACACTTCCAGAAACGTATTCGCGACATTTTTCCGATTAAAATGATACCCCACACGACGCGATTCGGTTTGCATTTGCTTGTTTAATCCACGATTTGGTAGAATCTCCACTATCCGAACTAAGTCGACAGAGATTGTCAACGAGTTCTTCGAGACGATTTTAGAATGTGTTCCCGTAGGAATTTTGGAACGATCGAGGGCTCAAATTGAAGGTGAAAGATCACACTTTGTTATAAGATTATGTAGGTTTCAAAAGAAATTCCAAATCGGAAAAAATAGAGAAAATCCGAATTAGATCGGACGAAGTTGTATCGTTTTACGGAGGTTCTTCGAGAGGATTTTAGAATGTGTTCCCGTAGGAATTTTGGGACGACTGAAGGCTCAAATTGAAGGGGAAAGATCACACTCTGTGATAGGACCATCTAGCTTTCAAAAGAAATTCCATATCGTATCGGAAAAAATAGAGAAAATCCGAATTAGATCGGACGAAGTTGTATCGTTTTAAGGAGGTTCTTCGAGACGATTTTAGAATGTGTTCCCGTAGGAATTTTGGAACGATCGAGGGCTCAAATTGAAGGTGAAAGATCACACTCTGTTATAAGATTATGTAGGTTTCAAAAGAAATTCCAAATCGGAAAAAATAGAGAAAATCCGAATTAGATCGGACGAAGTTGTATCGTTTTACGGACGTTCTTCGAGAGGATTTTAGAATGTGTTCCCGTAGGAATTTTGGGACGACCGAAGGCTCAAATTGAAGGGGAAAGATCACACTCTGTGATAGGATCATGTAGGTTCCGAAAGAAATTTCGAGTCGTGCCGTAAAAGCAAAATTGTCCCGATTCGAAATAACGTCTAATTCAGATTCGTACTAATTAGCGGACATTTCGCTGCGGCGAACAGAATTTCGTTCCGGTTTTTCGGCGGGCGTTCCACTCGCGACACGTCACGTACAAGCTGGTGTCGTGTCAGTGATCCAACGAAAATCTGCGCGAGCCGGTTATTAAAAACGGCAGAAACAGGGAATCCCCCCAATTAGTCCACGTTTCTCGAATCCGCTCGACGGCTCGTGCGATACACGATCCAATTACGATGCACCGATTACTCGACTCCTGGGCGCCGACGACAATGCAGCTATGCATAATTATTTGTCCCGGCGGGCCACCGTCGGGATAGAATATTGTGGCTCGACAGATCAGATGGAAGACGATGGAAAAACGGTCTGGGGCCGAAAGGGTGTTGCATTGTTACTCATGTCGGACAAAGATATTTTGCTTGCTGATTCGAAAAAAACGTCGACGTTGCAAACTTGAAAGGGTGGTTTCTCAAGAAAAAAGTCTGCTCTATCGCGTGGTGTAGTTCGATTTTTTGCTGGACCTTTATTTTTTGAGATAAAACTAAAAATATCCTCAAAAATTGGTGCAAACGTAGTGTCTCTCCGTCTTTAATGATCGATAAAATATGTTTAAACAGACATAATGTAATAATGTTGGATATCACTGGATTCGGGAAAGTCTACAGAATTTTTTGCTGCAAAGAACAATTCAATATCTTTTGTAATAACATCACAACATTTGTTTAAAGTTGAAAAATATGTCTTTCTTTTCAAACACAAATTTCTGAAAAACTGTGCGTCTAGGAGAAAAATTAAGGGCAGATTCGGAATCAGCGCGAAAAACTCTGTAAAAATAAAAGTATAAAAAATAATAATATATGGAACTACTGGATAAGTGATTTTAGTTTTTCGAGATGATTAGAACTAATGAATGGCTCCTGTGTCTCGCAATTGACAATTTATATTTTGCATAAAGATGTACTCGGTCTAGTTAAGTAGCCTAGCCTAACTGTGAGAGCTGTTGCAAATGGTGGTAGGTAACATACTTGCAAAGTCTTATCAATGGAGGCCTGTGAAAATGGTAATATAAATATTCCGACAGTGATTTATGATTCGCACGAGCCGATTTAACGCGTGTGGGCACACCGATCATGGATAGACGAACATTGTAGAAAGGATGAACGCCTAGAACGCTCGTGCGTTATGAAAATTGCAGGTCAAGTATAACTTCCTACCGTATAAGTCCGTCGCCCTCAACAACTTCCCTAGAACAACCTTGCCATCGATTGACGGGAACCTGATGCAACGGCGGCGACAATTTGCTGAAGACCGACCGTATTCGTTATTGGGCGACTATTCAAATCTTTCAAATATTCATTCAATCACACACACTTCAAATCAGTATAACTTTTTTATAAATGGATCAAACGATTTCAATTTCTCTGTAAAGCTAGAAGAATTAGTTTAGTGAATGACGTGTAATACATATGTTGAAAAAACGCATTTGGTCGGAATTGTGAAAAACAATAGCAAAAATTGATTTTTACAACTTTTTTAGCTGGGCCAATAACGAAAATTTAAAATATGTGTTTGATCAACCCGTATAAATTATAAACGTTCTGAAAATTTCATTGAAATTGGTTAATTGGTTTATGAATTATAAACGATCAAAAGTGGTAAATTGCCATTTTTCAAGATTTTCGGCCACTTTTGATCGTTTATAACTCGTAAACCAATTCACCAATCTCAATGAAATTTTCAGGGCGTACATAATTTATACGAGTTGTCCAAACACATCGTTTAAATTTTTGTTATTGGCCCAGCTGAAAAAGTTGTAAAAATCAATTTATACTATTGGTTTTCACAGTTCCGACCAAATGCATTTTATCAACATATTTTTTAGGCATCATTTACTAAACTAATTCTTCTAGCCTTGCAGAGAAATTGAAGTCGTTTGGTTCATTCATAAAAAAGTTATTCTGGTTTAAAGGTCAATATTAATATATAATATTGCAATTACATGATACATATATTTCATAATGTATAAAAATTTGTCCTCAACCCGTACTGGACATTTTTCTGAACTATACGATATCTGTTGGTGTAAATGACCGTTTCGATAGTGTGGGTCAGAATAGATTCATTCATTCCGGGCACCGGAATGTTCAGCAATTTATTTTCAGGAAGGCTAAGAACGGAATTAAGGCATGTCCAAAGGAAATTCTTTGAAAAATCCTATTTCTAAATAAACCAATTTAATTTCTATTCCTTCCAATCGATGCAGGCAATTTTTATTTTGCATAAAAATTTGCGTAAAAATTTCTGGGGCCAGAAAACAAACATATACACCGTGCAATAAAAAAAATGCTTGGTGAACAAAAGGACGAGCACGTCGCAGGTTGATTGGTCGTCCGATAACCATTTCGGACGATACGGTTAATCTGTCGGTTTGAAAACAGCGAGATCGATACGATCTAGCGATCGAGACCGTCGATAAATCGAGCCTGGCAGACCCGAGAGATGAGTCGTTGAACAAAAAACCCATTACGCAAAAACTTGGCATAACTTTGTCATTTTCTGAAAATATTCTTTCTCACACTCTATTGTCTTGTCTTGTGACACTTGAACGCGCGCGCGCGCGCGCATTTTCCCAATGAATTTACGCGACAGGCAGTGGTGCGCGAGCATGCCGACATGAGCATAGTTATCCGCGTACCACCCGTTATTCACATGGTAATCAGAGTGTTAAGCAATAAATTACCTGCATTACTGGGAGAATATCGATTCGGCTAGAAGAGGGCGCACGCGGCCGCTGCAGTCCGATGCAGATTCGCCGCTCGTGCCAAAGGTTAAGTGCTACTGCAGCCCTCCGTTCAGGGATCCGCGAAGTTCTTTCATTTCGGTTGATATTTTCGCGGGATGAAACTACGAAATACTAGGAAATCATCCTCGACTTTAATATCTTTTATACTAATCCCCCACATTCCACTTATTGCATCTTACCAACAAGCAGACACATAATCTATATTTAAAGCTCGTCGGTGGTTGTTTTTATACGACACCCTATATTTTATCTTCGATATTCCTGTAGAGCGCAAAAAGACGAATCCAACGAGTATAATGAACATACCGTTCCGATCATTCAATCTCGAGATATACCTATCTGAAGGGACAAACCTAACCTAACCCGATCCCTTCAGACACGAATATCTACAGATTGAATGATCGGAACAGTATGCTCATTATACTCGTTGGATTCGTCTTTTTACGCTCTGTAACAATACCGAAATAGAAACATTAAAAGAAGGAAAATTTTTTTCGTAGAAAAATTTGTATTAAATATAACTGAGAGCCACGTCACCACCGCATTCTGTACGTGCGCTGTCCGGCACTGTAGGCGCGAACGTGGCTTTTCCCAGGCGAAGTTAGGCGAACGTAGGACAGCAGAATGATCACGGCGCGTCGCATCCTGGCGTGTCAGAGGTCAGTGCCGGGCTCGTAAAAGCGAGCAGCTTGCGCGAACGCGCGGCGGCCCTCCGGGATCGCCAGGCCAGGTTTCGCAATAAAATGGAAATTTTGCGACCCCGATCGGCCGGGACCGGGTTCGCAGAAAAGGGATTGGCTGTGTCGCGGGAAACCTGCTGCTGCTGCCGCGCGAAATCGCCGCCGAGGAGATTTCAGCAATCGGACGTCGTGATTAGCTAAGCCTTAATTATCGTTCACCGGTCGGTAGACAACGAAGAGAGGGAGGCGGGAAAAGTTCCACCGATTCGGTAGCCACCAGGATAGTTTAAACGTCGAAGAAACGCGCGAGCGTGAACGCGAGCCTAACCGACGCACAAAGGATTTCCTTTAAGATCCGTTCGCTATTTCAAGAGATATGAGTATAGTCTTTTTATACGACACCCTATATATATTCTTCGATATTCTTGCGGGGCTTGGAAAGACGAGTCCAACGAGTACCATGAACATACCATTACGATTATTCAATTTCGAGATATTCTAAAATATTGCTTTGGTATAAACATTTTTAACTGCTTCCCATATAAACCTTCTATTTCTCTTCGATATTCTTGTAGAGCTTGGAAATACCAGTTGAACGACTACAATGACCATATGGTCTCGTTTGTATATTCTCGAAGTATTTGTTTTTGAAATGGAAAGTTTCTTTAGGGAAATTTAGGTTTGTTCTCTTCAGACACGAATATCTCGAGATGGAATGATCGAAACCATATACAATAATATCTAAGAGAAACACAGAGATTGTTACTGTAATAATCAAATCGAGTTTTCAAGTTTACGAATTATCGAGTTTACGTCGCTGATACAACGACGTTCGTCGTCCGAGGTCAACCTAATTTAACTATTAACTTATTAAAACATTAATAATCCTACGGGGACGTATATGTACGTCTGCAGAACTCCATGGGCGAATTTTCTCTTCCCAGAGTATTATCTCCTGCGGAAAGACTGGCGTACGATGATAACGCGTCGAACATGTGACACGCCGGTTACGCAACCGCTCGTTTCTTTTCTCTCGCGGAGATATGACAAAGGAAGATTTCTGAATGCATAATTAACGCGGAACTGCGGCGCTAGACGCGACAGACCGTTCTCCACGAGCAGTCTTCGACTAACGCTCGGAGAATCACTAGGCGTTCTACGAATTACGTATATCTCTACGTTTTGCTGTAAAACGCCATCTTCTCCGGATCCTCCGACATCGGAGAGCTTGTGTCATCCAAGCAGGTGACATTATAATTTTAGCTTGAACGTCTTTGCGGTTAACACGTGTCTGTCCGAGTGACGCCGGGAGTCGAAAATGTGGAAACACGGATCATAGAAACAACTGAGATTTTTTTCCACTATTACAATAATCAGGGCCGTCGCTATATTTTGCTCCGAATGTGCGGGGCCCTGTGCTGTTCCATAGTACGCGCACAAATCACGCCACTCTTGACAATAATTGTGGACAAGATTCAATTCCTTGCTCTCAATTGTGAATTTCACTAATTACACGGCCCAACAAATTTCAACTTTTTTTTGACGTTTCGAGTCTCACTATGCGATTCTTATAGTTTTTCGCGGTGATTCCGAATCTGCCCTTAATTTTTCAAATATACGCGTAGTTTTTGAGAAATTTGATTGACAATTAATATTTTTCTATTTTAAACAAATATTGCGATGTTATTATAAAAGATATTGAATTGTTCTTTACAGCAAAAGATTCTGTAGACTTTCCCGAATCCAGTGATATCCGATATTAATACATTACGATTGTTTAAACATGTTTAAACGATCATTAAAGACGGAGAGACACCACTTCTGCACCAATTTTTGAGGATATTTTTGAATTTATCTCAGAAAATAAGGATCCAGCGGAAAATCGAAGTATACCACGCGATAGAGCAGACTTTTATCTTGAGAAACCACCCTTTCAAGTTTGCAAAGTCTATGTTTTTTTCGAACGAGAAAGCAAAATATAAATATGCAAAATTATAGCAAAATATAAAATAGAACGGGCGTTCGACGCGCCGTATCCCGTGGAAGAATATCCACAAATATCTAGTGGAGAGCGCCACTGGCGGCAATTCATATCGGGCGAAGATATTTTGCTATCTGGTTCGTAAAAAACGTCGTCGTTGCAAACTTGAAAGGGTGGTTTCTCAAGATAAAAGTCTGCTCTATCGCGTGGTATACTTCGATTTTCCGCTGGACCCTTATTTTTCGAGATAAATTCAAAAATGTCCTCAAAAATTGGTGCAAAAGTGGTATCTTTAATGTTTTTATCTCGGAAGTCCTTCAGGATTAATTTCTAAAATAAAATTCGGTAATTCCTAATTGAACAATCCGACGGGCAATAATGCTAGAAATTTCTAATAAATGCAGGAAAACTTGAAAATCGAAGGAAGAATCCGATTGTGGAAATGGAAAGAAAGAGGAGAGCTGGGAACAACAGAGGCAACATCGCCCGGAGGAAACTCCTTTTGCCGCGAACTGTTTGACCGATCGAGTTAAACCTTCTAATACGTTAATCGCTTCAGTCCACCGCGATTGCAGATAGAGTTTCGTCACCGAGAGGTATTGCTTATGGTACTGAAGCCTTAAATGGTCTTTCGCTACGAGCGATTTGATACTCGAGGCTAATCGCGCACGCCGAGCTGTGCTGCCGGTGTACGTTTTCTTCAGTTTTCCTGCATCCTTGCGCTACGGGCGTTAGTTTCTCCTGTACGCCATTTTTAGACGGTTCTTGTCGCGTATAAAGCAATACCACTTTCGAACCGTAACGTCGCCGGTGACCGTCCGAAAAATTGGGTAAACCAACGAATGCCTCGAGGCGCAGGTGGCTGGAAGGTATGAAAAGAGTCCTACGGTCATAAACCGCGCCTCCAACGACCCCATGGTGCTTACCTGTAAACTGCAATTCGGGCTTTGCTTAGTCCAACTACCAGTCCAACTACCAGAACCAATGTTCCACTACCTGGGCTTGAAATCTCTCTGCTTTTGTAATTATTACAGGTTCTCAACAGGTAAGATCAACGTTCATACTATGCTGAATAAATTGTTTGGCAATATTATTCTCAATCTTATTAACCCTCATCCATCCCTCCTGACAATTCAACACAGTTTTCCTGAAATACAGTGGCCGGAATTAATATTCGGACGCTCTAACAAAGACGATAACTTTTTTAATATTATACTATACGATTTGAACATTTTTGGGAAGTTAGAGCAATTAGTTTACTACGGGATGCGAAAAGAAATTTTTTTCGAAAATTGCAATAGACCGGAATTCTAGAAAAAATACTAAAAAGTTGCATTTTACAATTTTATTTATGTGGGCCTATATTGAAAATTTAAAAAAATGTTTTGTATATCTGTGTCAATCATATGCACTGTAAAAGTTTCATCGAAATCGGTTGGTGCGGGAAAAAACGACAGGCATTGAAAGATATAAGAATCCTCAGATTTATTGCTGTTGGAGGCCGAAAATCGTGAAAATCTGCAATTTTTACCATCTTTAAACGTTTGTAGCTCATTGCAATGTCGGCCGATTTTGACGAAATTTTTAGAATATGTTTAATTCACACAGATCTACAAAACGTATTTTTTAAATTTTCAATATAAGCTCACATAAAGAAATTGTAAATTGCAACTTTTAGTATTTTTTTCTACAATTCCGATCTATTGCAATTTTTGAAAAAATTTCTTTTCACATCCTGTATAGTAAACTAATTGCTCTAACTTTCCAAAAAAGTTCAAATCGTATAGTACAATATTAAAAAAGTTATCGTTTTTTTTAGAGCGTCCGAATATTAATTCCGGCCACTGTAGATTAAAGTATGACCAATCAATATTCGGCGGTAAATTTGAAATACTTTAAAGCGCAATAATATTTTACCACCTCTTATAACTGCTTATAAGACCGTATCTATATAAAATTATGTTAATTCCTTTTTTTATTTTTTGACATTCAACTATCGTTGAAATGACTACATCCTGTTCAGATTCTATGTGAGAACAAATTGATATTAAATCACGTGTTGAAATTTGAAATTATTTGAAACTACGGGTAGAATTCTGAAGAAAGAACCTTCCAATTTGTATACGTTCCAACGTTGGGACTCCTTCGAGTTGCTGATCTGTTTATAAAAGGCACTGGAGCTTATCTTACGATAACAAACATCGGACTCGAAGCAGACAGAAAGCATTGTATACATTGAGATCGATAACTAAGATCGTTCTACTCATTCTGCATTTTGTAATGTACATAAATATCGTATCTAAACAGCAGGTCTTCATGCGAAATAAACATTACCTGCCCGGAGTAAAATTTATTATCATTTCGAATAATGGTACAGCAAATTTTTAGTGGCGACTCTGAGTTAACATTTACATTTACAAAAGAATAAGAGTCACGAAGATTCGGAAAGCTAACCTACAAATGCCAGAACAGTACAACTTACAGTGGCCGGAATTAATATTCGTACGCTCTAAAAAAGACGGTAACCTTTTTAATATTGTACTATACGATTTGAATTTTTTTGGGAAGTTGGAGCAATTAGTTTACTTACATTACTGACATTTGCGGTTAAGAAAAATAATCGACCGCCACACAAAAAGAAGAAGAATACGACGATATAATCGGTTTTGGTTAATGATTCGTTTTACTCTCGCAACCGGATTGAAGATTACTCCGAGCAACCTAACCTAACCGGTGAACGTCACCAGCCAGTATAAAAGTCAAATTACGATAATCCTGTGCTGCGCACAATGTGCGACCGGCGAATCATCGTTCATCCATGTCTCCGATCGCGTAATCGTCGGACACGATACACGTCCTGCCGATCATCGAACAGAAGGGAGTCATTATCGAGCCACCGAGGAGCCTGGCGTTTTCCCACCGGTCAATAGTAAACATATAACCACAATTTTAACCCTTTGCTCTCGCATATTTAGAATGTACTAGAATATTACCATTCTCTACGATTTTTTAAATTTTATGGGTACCGATATGGTATATATAATACACCATATATATACCGTATATATAATACCTCATACAATGCGGATGTTTATGCAATTTGCAATTTTTCTAGAGGAATTTTACGAAGGGAGAACCAAATAAAATATTATTTTCAGTAGCAGTAGCCTTCGTAGATCAGAAACAAATCAAAATCGTACTAAATTCTGTCGAATGTTATATTGTAGCATTTTTCGAAAATTTTTAGGAGCCATAAATGCATAAAGATCCGCTATCCGAGACCAGCTACCAGAGAATTTTATATAGATTTATCTTAAATTGCACTCGGAGCTAATTTCATCGAAAATTAAACGTTCGTTCGACCTATAAAATATTTAATGGCACGTAAATTACCGTTAATGTTTTTTTTAATGAAAAAACCGACGATGACCTTGAAATATCGGAAAATATAAACTACAGAAAAAAACTTCTCCGTCAGAATAATTGCCCCACAGAACCAAACATTTTCTTGTATTACTAAAAACAACAAAAATTTTCGGTGTAAGAATAATTATATGAAAATTCGTATTTTCGAGAAGAGAAGGAAGCATAGCGATCGGAGACGATGGTAGTCAGGAATTTCCGTTCAGTTGCCGAAAATTTCCCCAATTCGGAGTCCGAGAGACCTGGCAATCTTTGTTTCGGCCGGGTTGTAACGGTACCCTCGTTTTTCCTACCTGTCGCGATCCTTTCCAAGGTAGGTCTTTCTTTATTTGTTCGGTAAAATTCCGGGATTTCCAAATAAATTCGTCAGCAGTGTAAAAGCGTTTATGACGGAAATTGACAGGGGACACAATGAGCGAGCAAACCGAAGAGAGCAACAAGGCGCGTCTTCAAAGTTCGCTCGGCCAAAATTGTGGCCAAACATTCAGCGCAGAAGTCGACGATAATTTCTCGATTATAAGCAAGCTCTTTAACCCTTAGCTGTACCATAATCATAATTGCTGTACCATTATTCAAAATATTGCTTACATTATTAACCCTTTGCAGTCCTTTGAAAAGTAGGACAATATTATATATACATTATATTCCATTAATATAATATACATTACATTACACATTATATTCCAAAATAAATTTTTTATTTTTGAAAACTTATCTCCCTTCATATAATATAATCATATTTAAACGCATATTTGTTTATAATCGGGATCCGGTTAATCGAGGTCCTACTGTATACATGAAACGGGTTCTTATATGTATATGAACATTGAAACAAAAATTCAACCTTGTATAATATGTTGACCTTCAAATGACCAGGGTACAGAACATTGTAGGAGCCAATACTAATTTAGTAACATAATTCTGTTATTTTTAAACATTTTTTGTGCAACTTTCGCCGGCGTATTCGTGACATTTCTGCGATTAAAATTATACCAAACACGACGCAATTCGGTTTGTATTCGCTTGTTTAATCCACGATTTAATAGAATCTCAACTATCCGAACTAGGTCGCCCGAAATTGTCAAAGAGTTCTTCGAGAGGATTTTAGAATGTGTTCCCGTAGGAATTTTGGGACGATCGAGGGCTCAAATTGAAGATGAAAGATCACACTCTGTGATAAGATCATGTAGGTTCCAAAAGAAATTCCAAATCGTGTCGGAAAAAATAGAGAAAATCCGAATTAGATCGGACGAAGTTGTATCGTTTTACGGAGGTTCTCCGAGACGATTTTAGAATGTGTTCCCGTAGGAATTCTGGGACGTTCGAGGGCTCAAATTGAAGGTGAAAGATCAGGCTTTGTGATAGGATCATGTAGATTCCAAAAGAAATTTCAAGCGCGATACAGTTTGGATTTTATTTAGCCGCGTGAAGCACGATAAAGTGGAGCCTGGATTATCCGAACTTGCTGTATTCGAAAGCACTGGACAATTTTCCAAACTTTCTGAGAGGATTGTGAAGGGAAATGTTGATCTGTTTGTTATTCGAATGATCGAACGATTCCTTTGCAATTTTAGCGAAGTTGTGGTGACGCCACTGGGTAACTCGTGGTGCGGTCGTGAGAGAGCCGCGCGTGCGTTTCGAAGTGCAACAGAGAAAATGCAGAAGGCAGGAAAAAGAAAGGGCGATTTTAACCGAAGGGAGACGATGAACAATCCTGGTCGAGGAGCGAACGAGACAGAATGTAACGACTCCCAGGCACGGATTTAGGCGTGGGATGGTTGGAGTGGTGTGTAAGGATGAGGGCCCTTTCGCTCTCGATGCAACGACAAAGTACTATAGTTCTATGTTTGGCACGCTGCGGAGTTGTAATTTTTACGCACAATTGTTTCTGAGCCCTTCCTCATCTTCCACCAAACAAAAAATCATTTTTAACTCTTTCTTCAAAATAAAAATTCATTTCCTCTAATAGGTTTATCAGCTTAGGAACAACACAACAGTAGTCTCAGATTCATTTAATATTTTTACTGCTTTGTGTTTCTCCCACCCCTCAGCCGGGATTTTGGATTAAGCTTGTACAATAATCTTATATTGCACACTTATTGCCTTTCGTAAGGGTACACACGGAAGTGAGCAACTGGAAGAAGCAGAGGGCGCACAGGTTGTTGAGTGAACGCGGGAAATTTGAAATTTCAAGTGCTTCACTACAATAAAACCGGTTATTTGACCGGAAGTGGTAGGTTCGGTATTAATAAATAATTTTTATTACAATATGTACTTTGACAAAGAAACTTATCGAATCGATTTCCATGCAAGCAACTTCATAATTTCAATAATTGTAAGATGAAAAATATAAAACCGGTTATTTGACCGGAAGTGATAGGTTCGGTATTAATAAATAATTTTTATTACAATATATACTTTAACAAAGAAACTTATCGAATCGATTTCCATGCAAGCAACTTCATAATTTCAATAATTGTAAGATGAAAAATATAAAACCGGTTATTTGACCGGAAGTGGTAGGTTCGGTATTAATAAATAATTTTTATTACAATATGTACTTTGACAAAGAAACTTATCGAATCGATTTCCATGTGAGCAACTTCATAATTTCAATAATTGTAGGATGAAGGATATGAAACTGGTCATTCTGACCGGCAGTGGTAAATTCAGTGTTAATAAAGAATTTAAAAAAAATTTTATAGTAGATAGATTTTTATATAGATTTTGTTATACATGTGTGTACGGTCACCGATACGTCCGCAACCTCCGGCGATCTTTCGAGGCTGAGACGCAGGAGGGACACTCGAGATGGCCGTGATTTGTCTGAAACATACACAGAGACGTATCATTCTAAACATCCGTGACACGTAACGAGGACTCGAAGAGCAACTTCGTATTCATCGGCAGGGACAAACACGCAGAAATAACGCCGTGAACCTATCTCTTTGCGCCTGTGCACGTACATGCACGCAGACACATGCGCGACGGACAGCTCTTAAACGTGAAATCCCGTTTCGACATTCCCAATATGTCCGAAACCGTTGAAAAACACTTCGAAACGAATTAACGGAATGGTCGCCGGCGTATGAATATCATAAGATTCTTCGGAACCCTACGAGTCAGGGGAGAATTTTGATTGTGAGGGTAGAAATCGATAGAGAATAGTGTGGTCGTCCATCAGGAGCTAGCTAATGGCTGCCGAAACCGTTCTGACATTTATTATTAACAAATTGCGAGTCGTCCTTGATTATGTTTGATATGTACCGAATGTACTATTTTTTTTCTTTAATTAATTTATTTACCTGTTCCTGATTTAGACTTTTGAGGGTGGCCATTTTTGAGCTATAGCTAGATTTTCTTATTTCACCCAGGGCTGCCTCGAGCAGACATCGAGCACAGCCTGCAATCGTACAATGCCGAGCAGATGGCGAGCATTATGCTGTCAGAACGCGCTCGAAGCTGAGGATGTTCGGAATCTGCTCGATTTTGGATAGCACAACCTGCCAGCATAAAGCAATACTTATTCGCACGTAGAAGTATGTTTTTCTGCTGGCCCGGTTTGCCGGCACAAGCTGAGGGCAGAATGAAGGCAGCTCGGTCCTTCGTTTAAGAGGGCAGCACGGTCGCACTAATATGGCGGATGTCGGTCATATTGGCGGCATTTACTGTATTTCTTCCAACAATTTGTTAATCCCAGATAGCACCCAACGTCTTTAAGACGTCTTAAAGACGTCTATTTGGAGACGTCATTTTTACGTCTGAAATAAGACGTCTTAAAGACGTACCGTTTTGTAACACAAGACATTCAGGAGACTTTCGGGAGCCGTTCAGATGTCCGAATGTCTTGCGACAGGCGTCTTACTTATATTACAAAATTCCTCTGAATGTCCATTCTTTACTCGCTAATATATTAATTTATAGTCTTATAATGAGAATTTGTGAAAACATGATAAATATAGAAAAGTTTTAAATAATCTATACATTTAGGTTAACTACATAAGAGATATTATCCGACGTCCGCCATATTAGTGCGACCGTGCTCCCCTCTTAAATGAAGGACCGATCTGCCTTCATTCTGCCCTCACCGTGCCAGCATAAAGCGATACTTATTCGGACGTAGAAGTATCGCTTTATGCTGGCAGTTAGGCGTCCAAAGATGAAGAAAGAACATGCTTCAAGAATTGAAGAATGCAATAATTTCCTTCGTAACATAAACAGTTCCACAAAACGTATTTTTTAAATTTTCAACATAGGCCCACATAAAAAAGTTGTAAAATGCAACTTTTAGTATTTTTTCTACAGTTCCGATCAATTGCAACATTTGAAAAAATTTTTTTTCGCATCATGTAGCAAACTAATTGCTCGAACTTTCCAAAAAGAGTTCAAATCGTATAGTACAATATTTAAAAAGTTATCGTCCTTTTGAGAGTGTCCGAATATTAGTGGGAGTCACTGTACGTATAGGATGCCAATGTATCTCACGCTCCTTCAGTGTATGTAAGAGAGTTAAATTTACAATTCCTATTAAAATAATAGCAATTATTAAGTGAATAATATTTGTCTTCATTCGATATAATTTAAAATGCTTCAAATTGAAAAAAACAATATTCAATTTATTTTATATTTCATTACGAAACTTGAAAAACACCATTCATGCAATTCAGAAAATCCGCGAAATGTTTTTTACGACAGCTAACTTCAAGTGGTGCATGTCTGACAATTGGACTTAGGCCACTTTCAAAATAAAAATTTGTGTCATTCTATTAACCAGCTAATGTCCTTTTTACAAGATCTTTGTGATTTTAAATATATTAGTCACAATTTGCTTCAGAATGAAAACACAACATAGATATGTAAATATTAAAATTGCTAGCTTGATTTTTCTCGAAAATGGATTCAGGCCACTTTCAAAATAAACGGTTCATTTGTCCAAGCTAAATTTCGCAGTTGAATAAAACACGAAGTACACAAACAGGGACAAGCAGCCCAGCAGATTTCGAACCGCGAATGACGGATTCGAGCTGGCGATAGTGCGCGAGGGGTTAAGATTCCCAGCAGAGTAGGCAGTCCGCTAATTTCCCTGTGGCTAATCGATCTTCGGAACAAGATCGCGTCGAACATCCCGGTCGCAGTGGCTCGGCAGTGGAGTATATGCCGGTCGCTATAGTACTATCGCCATCGAGGCACGCATACCGTTGGTACATAAGTTCCGGGCGGCGCACGTAGAAATGCCACATGCACCTTGGATTCGAAGGGGTCTGCGTGCGTCCCGGTAGCGACAACAACAGCGCGGGAGCAGCCGCGAACGGAAGACGGAGGACGCCATTGTGTGGAGAGAGACAGTCTTCCAGTCGTCGGGTTGTGCCGCGCCGGCGGAAAGGAAGAACGGAGAAAAAGAGGATCGAAAAAGGGGGGAGAACGAGAGAGAATGCATGCGAGGTAGCGAGAGAGAAACGGACACAGACGTGCTCGTTTCTCGGATCGGGCAGTATGCACGAGGACTAGAGAAAGATAAAGAGAGCGAGAGGACGCTTGTTACAGAGGAGGGAGTGGGGGGGGAGGACCTTTTCCCTCTATCGCGTGGCTCCACCCACACGCCGCCACCGTCGCCGCCGAGGCGCACAATCTGGCAACAGTGGCTCGCTATAACCGATATTGTGGCCGTGGATTGAATGGAGGGGAACTAGCTCAGGTCAAACCTCCCCACCGGCACGACAACCCCTCGGCCAGAGGAGCGACCCCTCGCCTAAGCTCGGGCTTCGTCGTTTCTCACCCCACCCAACCCCTGCGCGTCCTTCTCTCGGTCTCTGTTCGGTCGTTGTCGGTTCTCCTCGTCTTTTGCCTCCCCCACCACTCGCGAACGAACCGCATCCTTCTCCCCCCCCCAGCCCCTAGTCCGTAGACGCTCGCATACCCCCACCACTCCGCGTCTCTGGCACACGCGTCCCGCTACGTTGGCTTGTGTGTGTGCGTCGGGTGCGAGTGTCGCGCTGCTGCTAGATGGCGTTCGTGTGCGCCTGCGCTTGTGTACGTGCGCGCGTGTAGCTTTACTCCCACCCATGTCCCTCGACCTATCACACCAGGACGCTCAGTCGCGTCCGTGTTCGATACCGACGCGCACGCACACAATCTTCTCCTCGTCGATCCCGCGTTGCTCTTGTATCACCAACACATCGGGTACGGGTGTTCCTCGCTGCTACACACGAACGTACACGCTCGCGCGTACGTGTGGTGATACACGATCGTGACGACGAATCGACGGACAGGGACACACGCCGTACACACCGTGCGCCGCGTATACACACACCGGACGATAGAGAGCGCGCGGAACCAGAGTAGTGAGACGGAGAGAAAGAGAGGGAAAGAGAGAAACGCTGGGGAGAGAGGAAGACCGATGTTGGCCCCAACAGCCTCTCACTAGACAGTATTACTTTCAACCGTTTAGCGGGGCCAATGCTACCCGGCGCGGAGTAGTCAGTCAGCCGAGCAGTCAGAGTCAGCCGTCCGCGAATACCGAGAGGACGCTCTCTCGCTCTGAGCATCGTCGACGACGACGACCATCCACGCGACACAATCCTCTCTCTCTCTTTCTCACTCAATTCTCTCTCTCTCTCTCTCTCTCTCTTTCTTTCATACACGCACCGTTCGAATGTTTTCGCAAATCGTCGTAAAGAAAACAAAAGAAAACCCGTTGTTATTGTAATTGATCCGTTGTTCGTTCCGTCGTCGTCGTACAATCGGTTCCGCATTTTTTTTTTTCTGGTGTGTGCGTGCGTGCCTGTGTGTGTGGAGACGGCAAAATAATAAAAGAAACGGACGATCACTGGTAATCGAGGGAGAGAGTATGGATAGATTTTGTGTTGACGATTTTTGACGAATCCCGGGGGATCGTAGTACCAACACCATCGGGAGCAACGTAAAGGCTACGATAAAAAAGATTGTATAGAAGGCTGCTACGCGCAAGGACACCGGTCTGTCTGTCCGTCCGCCGCGAGAGTCCTACCCTCTCTAACGGCGCGTCACGCGCGTGCAACATCGGATCGTCGTCGTTACGCGCGCGTTCCCGTTGCCGGAGCTCTCTCTGGTTCTCTCACTCGTTTTGCCGTCGTTATGACGAGGTGATGAATAGACGAAGGCGTCGCAGTGCCAAGCAGCGTGGTGACCGTGCTCGTCGTCCTGACGGACGATGACGATTTACGGAGACAGATTATTCCGTGGACGCGGGGAAGTGTGCACGTCGTTGCTAGTGTGATACCCTAGTGATCTTCTTCTTTTTTTTTTCTTCGTCTTCGTTCTGTCCGAGGAGGATTGGATTATAACCGTGGACCCCGTGTCTCGCCAGGATAATGCGCTGTTGTGTCGTCCTTTAGGTAAGTGCCAGTGCCGTTCTCTTAAACGATTCTGAGTGTGATGTTCGACCCTAGTTCGTGAAACGTCGAAACAGTGAACCCGTATTTATTACGCCGACTGTACACCCCTTAGGCCCGATACACACATCCGTTTTTTAACCTGTTTAAATTCCGTTTGCTACCGGAATTGTGACTGCGGATTTTATGCGTTTATGATCAAAATGGGCGGATCTAGTTTTCAACAGTAAAATAATTTGGAGAATTTTAATGGGCTACGAGATTATCTTCAACCTGTTAAACATATTCAGCAAGAAGTTTAATATTTACTTCACCCCAGTTTCTGCGATTCAGATCGAAAGTTTTTATTTTGCATGGAGATCCGCAGTCTAGTGATCTGAAATACTATGCATTAGGCGCCGCATGTTAGAAAAACCATATGTACGGTCGTTAGTATATTATCGTATATCAGTCGATGTATTTTCACGGATGTGTAATAAAAAGTAGTAAGAAAAAACGGATTTGTGCATCGGGCCTTAGGCGATGCTCATTTGTTCGAACCGTAGTTGCGGCGTCCCACGTTACAAAAACCATATATACGATCGACAGTACATTATTGCATATCAGTCGATGTACAGGGTGTCGGAAAATTATACAATCCCGATTTAGTCGAAAATGACATGAAACCTGAATTCAAAAAAAACCAAAATTTTTTTTTACACTTTATGTACCTATTAATAGGATTTTCAATAATTGTGCTGTACCAAAAGAAAGCATAGAAATTCTCTTTCACATTACAATCTTAAATGAGGGTGACTTGTTAGTTGCTATTGAAGGTTTTATTAAAAAGTGTTCAGCCATAGATTTGTGAAAATTATGCAGTAATCACCGGTCGGTAATGTGTTAAGATTAAAGATTTTTTTTAAAAGATTTTTAATCTTGAAGAAAGAAATTTCGGTTTTTTCTTTCACATTGTTTGTCACGTTCAAGGTCAATTTTGCGGAGAGTTCCGTATGTAATTTTTCGACTGAATCGGGGGGTGTAGAATCGCGCTGTGGTGTCGGCGACATATAATTTTTGTGGAACTCTGTACAGTTGTTGTGTATCGGGCTTTATACTTTCAATTATCTGAATATATCGGATACGTTGAGACGACGATTGTGAGATTACAACTCTCTGTGACGTATGCACGCTTGTAAAAAGGTTCTCGATTTCTCGAGCCGGGGCCTGCTCGTTATATTACGCTGCAGTACACTCGAACCGGTAAGGCGCTTTCACAACGGGTGATTGTTCTAAAGATGTGTCACTCCGTGTTGCTCGTTTCTCGATCCGATCCCCGGTTAGAGAAAGAGAACGACGAGAAGGAACAGAGAGGGAGAGGCTCTCTCGCAGACACGAAAACAAGTCGGAAAGTCACGTCCACTGTAATCTTCGATCGCCCCGTAGGGTCGCGGGACGTGTTATCCTCGGTGTATTAACACCTTTATGTGTAACAACTACCTATAGCCGACTACCGAACAACTACGAACCGTCGCGGTAAAAATACACGCCATTAATCTGCTGTGTGTGACCTACCGTGTACCCAGAAAGCCGAAGACCATCGGGAATTTATTGTAAATAGACTTTAAATTTTTTATTCGAAAATTATTGAAATATCACAGGTGTTTTCACGTGGGAATTTATTTAATATATTTTTAGACTCGAGTAGAAAATATAAATAAATTTAATCTTCGTTTTTTATTTTCATAATACACATCAGTCTCACTGTTGATGGTCAGTAGATTCAGTGTTCTTGTCGACGTGCGTTACAGGTTTCGAATGATTTTGTATGGGACTGTGAAGACTCCTGAATTTTTAAATCAGCTTCTCTGCAGAACTATGTCGACTTGTAGATTCTATGGAACTAGATTTCTAGATTCTATGTGGTGCTATGTATGTTCCCGACTCGTTACGGGAAATTGAACTTCGAGAAACATCGAACTTAACCTAAAAATCGCGTCATAGAAACGATTTAGCAATCGTTATCTTCCCCGTTCGGCGTTGAATTCTTATCTCGCTCGGCGTGACGATAATCGGTCTGACATTGTCACTGACGTCGTTATCGGCCGGCATAAAAATACAAAGACGAGACAAGGTTAGAATCGACGCGAATTTGAATCGACTCGCTCCACCATATCGCGCACGGTGTGTGCGTATTACGTTTTCTTCGGGCCGAGATAATCTTGGCAATGTTAAACGCGCAATAGGCAGTGCGGTATCTAATCGTTTATCGGCGAGTTGTACACTGTTCTATCTAACGATAGTTCTCCAAAAAAAAAAAATTTATATTGAAGGTATACTTAACCCTCTTGCTGCTGAGTTGGGGACGATGAACGCCTGTGTTTATAAAAATAAAAAACGTAAATTTACGGAACATAAAAACAGATTTTGAAAAACGTATATTTACGGACGTAGCAGGGTTAAAATGATAGAACCTAGCTAATAAGTTGGCGCCTAGAAAAACTGTGTCAGGATCCCTTGACATTTATGCGGTAGCTGCGAGAACTACCAGCCTTGCGGCGCCTCGATCTCCTCGCTGTAAAACGCGATATGTAATATTCTCGCCGTATTTTCGCCGATGCTTCGGAATACGTTCGATTCGGACGGCATTGAGAAATTTTAATTTCATTGAAATATTACGCCTTTCTTCCGTGACCCACATCGCTCCGCGAATCAAGGTTGTTGCTGGTGACGTTCCGCAGGCTCGAATATTGCCGGAATCAGGACTTATTGTTCGCGCTTGAAATTGTGGTGATTTACTGGGTCGAATAACATCGGAAACTGGCCATTTTCCACTGATAAACTCGCTGATCATTCGTTTGGGCTTCGAGAATCTGTTTTAAATTATTATTCTGAGTTAACCTTTTATTAAAATGTTTCTACAAGTTCATTTAGAAATAGGATTTTTCAAAGAATTTCCTTTGGACGTGACTGAATTCCGTTCTTAGCCTTCCTGAAAATAAATTGCTGAACCCTCCGGTGCCCGGGTCTATTCTGACCCACACTATCGAAACGGTCATTTACACTGACATACTGTCATCAAGTACACTTAAAAATAAATAATATATAATAAAATATGAGCTCCCTCTAAAATTTCAATCGGTTTAAGTAAAATAAATGAAATAAATCAGATCGGTAGAAAATATAAAAAATTGTCCGCATTAATTTGCAAGGCGTAGAAACTAAATCGAATATTATTTCTTCCCTTAATGATTTTAATGGAGGAGAAATCGTATCAATTTTTAACAATTTTAGATTTCATCTTCTCAATTTTGCTATAAATGCATAAAGTTCCGCAGTCTCCTCATAGACGACAGTAGCGGTCGCCATTGATTTTTCTGATGAATCCTTCATTTGTATTTCCGAGGGGATGCTGGATATGCAGAGAATTGACAAGTTTATGCGATTTCTGTGAGGGCAGAAATTTCGGTGGTAGCGTTATCGATTCCGGGGTATGCTATTTTCGGAATTCCGAAGTCGTATCGAGCCTATTGCATCGACAGCCGAGCGTCTCTCGCCCCCCCCCCCCCCCTGCCCCGTTAGCTGTCCAGCGCTACTTCTATGAACTCTGTGGACTCTGTGTCGAGCTTTCACCTAACGCCATCGAGACAGAAACATACTGTTTCCAGCGCGCGCTCTCTCGTGGGAAGGGTGTGGGAAGGAAGTAGGGGGCATTTGTTGAACGAACGTGTGCCCGTACAGAGAACACACAGTCGTAGAAGAACGCAGTTCGCCGTTGATTTCTGGTCAGCATGGACGGAGCGGCGCGTTTATTGCGTCTCTCCGAATAAATCGGTTTCGTCGAAAGCCTTCTAATCTCGATACAGGCCCCCGTCTCTTTCGCGGTGGCACAATATCAGAAATAGGTTTGTTAAAATAAGCGTACACTCGATGGCGCATACCGTGAGCTTCCCAGGGACGTATTACCTCGGGGGGAATCACCCGGTCAGTTAACTGGTGGGGGATATGCACCAGGAGAGACATGCTGCTGCGCGCACACTTTGCCCTTATCCACAAATAAATGAGGTCGGCTTGCCGATTCATATAACCTCACTCTAGCGCTCTGTATACTATTCTCTAACCATTCTACATACCTCTTTCTTTTAACCCTTCGCACTCGGAACTATTTGATGATTTTTGAAATTTTATGGAAATTTGTATAATACCTAAATGATTAGTAATTAATTAGTAGATTGCGGATCTTTATGCGAAATAAACATTTTCTATTCGATTTGCAACCAACTGGAGTGAAATAGAAATTTATTTTCTCTTTCTTGATATGTTTAATAGGTCGAAAATAATATAACAGTGTTTTTAAATTCTTCTAATGTTTTCACTGTTTCCGCTGTCTAGCAATTAATTAGTAGACTGCGGATCTTTATGCATACACGGCGTCTGAAAATTTTCGAAAAATTCTGGAACGTGTAATTCGATAGAATTTGGTACGATGTTTATTTATTCCAGATCTACGAAGGCTACTACCACACTGAAAATAAGATTTTACTTAATTCCACTTCCTTAAAATTTGCATAAACATCCAGTCGATTGGTTAGACACCGATATATTTAATAACGTAAACGATATTTTGAATAATGATACAGCAATTTTCTTCAGTTAATTTTCTTTTCCCTTATAAATTTAACCTCAAAATTATCTAAAGAATTTTTAGCCCTTCGCGGACGTCGCCGTATGTAATTCCTGAAATCGTGAATAATTGAATGACTTCGATCAAATATTGTATTGTTCGGTTTAGTTGGTTCGTGGAAGAAATTTTTAATGTTCCAAGGAATCCTCATCCGCGAAGGGCTTAGAGTGTAACAAGAGGGCCGTAGTGTTCGAACCTAGCACGGCTATCAAGTTTTTGGTGGAACCTCGTTCGCCGATACACACACCGCTATTTACCAAATTGGCAAATATCAACGAGTCAGAAATAATATCGTCATCTTTGATTGCGCACTCCGGTGCTTGTGGAGCGAGGGTACCCGTTTGTCAAGGACGACGGACAGACGCCTCGGAACTGACAAAGAATTATGTCAGACGTAGCGACACGTTATAAATTCACCTTGAGAGTGCTGGCACGTAGAAAAATGCTACTCTCTCTCTCTCTCTCCTGCCGCCATTTTGGGAAACGGAACAAACACTCTGTCACGACTTCGATTTTTCTTTTTCTTTCGTACGTTCAGCTTTTCGTTTATCGGGACACGCGCTTCGGAATGCATTTAATTTGTACGTTCGCGAGAGGCGTAATGGAACGAAGTCGAGCGTTTCCGCTGACCGTTGAAATCGCCAGGCAAGCAAGAAAAAGTTTCGCGGCGCGCGCGGTACTCTCTGTTCCTCGAAGACACACGGCCGCAATAACGTATTGCTTGCGCAAAACGATTGGTTTACACGCGACGGAATCCGCTGGATTATGAAACGTTTGTTTTGCCGGCGCGAAGCGGTCGCTCGTGACGCTCTCGCGCGGTCCGACGACAATGGAGCAGCCTTCGGACATTATATTCCCGCACGCGTGCTCAAGGTGAGGCGTAATTAAATTTTCATAATTGTCCGTTGCATAATGAGGTCTCGGAACCGTGTGTCTCTCCTCGGCGCGCGAATCAAAGCGGGAATTTCGAATCGTTCGGAGAACCGGAACCATTTTCTGCATCTGCAAGATGCTGCTAACCTGCTGCGAAGGGCATAAGTGGTAAGCTGTTTGTGAAGCGAGTTTCAATGTGATTTATCAACGAAATTTCAAGGTGGTTGGAATTTTTTTAATCGGATAGTGATTTCTTTTCGATATTATTGTAGAGCATAAAAAGACGAGTCCAACGAGTACCATGAACGTACCATTACGATCAATCTATCTCGAGATATCCCTGTCTGAATGCAACAAACCTAACCCAAATCTTATCTTTCAGAAACGAATATCTCGAGATTGAATGATCGTAATAGTACGTTCATGGTACTCGTTGAACTCGTCTTTTCATGCTCTACGAGAATATCGAAGAAAACATATAGGGTGTCGTATATAACAAAATCTACTAATAATTTAATTCTCGTAAAACGATCCCAATTTCGTTAAAACTCCTTGTATGTGCATGACATAATCTGAGCACACTATGCAATAGATTATGACATGCGATGTTCGTGTTGGTGTGTATATGACATCAAAGTAGGGATCTTACAACCCCACATCTGAACAACTTCCGTAAGTGTCGCGGCGATCGAAGATTATATGGAGAAGTGGCGTTTCTTTTCGAGAAAATGATTGATCGAACCGATAAGGATTGCGAGTAATTGTGGAAAGCACGACACGATGCGGTACCTTTCGTTTCCCTATCAGTCGTTTCACTGTTGCGTGTGGGGGGGAGGGGATGATCTAATGCGCATGTGTGCACACTATACCGTTTAAAGCACCGTCCGTCTAACTTCATTCCGTGTACTTATGTCAAACGCCGGGGCAAGAACGTCGATATTCCTAACTATGTCTAGATTACGCTAACGCACGCCTCCGTGTGGCACTCGCGGAAATTATGCTACGCTATCAGATTCTGTCGTTCTTCCGGGAATCAGGAACTTCTACAGAACGCTGTTTAAACTGATTTGTTTATTATAAAATGTTGAGATAATATGTTCATTATAGTTTCACTTCTTTTATGCAAAATAAAAATATTTTTATTATTTTATAATTTTACATATCAATACCACTAATAATGTTTAATCGAATTAATGAATGATTAAAAGCGACCAGATCGAAAGGTGAAGATACGTAGAATGAAAATCAATTGAATTGCAGGTGGGATGCGCTAATTAGTTAGCGTAATAACGCTCGACAGGTCAGCAAGATCGGCTGCCATCTTATCCACGAAGGCAGTATATTATTAATTGTCATTCGCGTTGTATACATTAGTCGACCTGTTCCCCGCGTTATGAATATACATGTGAACTGTGTCTAAAACGCGACTGCCATAAGAAATCTAACGCGGAACAGTTCCTTCATGGTTCGATGATAACCGTAGACACATTGTATACCGAGTTTCCGCTGGAAAGATTAATCGTCACCGTAACGATAACGCTTTCGTAATTTATTTCGCTGTTCGAAGATACGGTAATGCGCTAACCCTTTATAGTTCATCGGTATATACCGCGAATGCCGTCAACAGTTACAACTAGAATTTTATAACAAAAATTACTAGATTAAATGCAATGCTAGATCACTAGATTATATTTACTAGAAGAGATAGATTTTATGCATTTATTAACGAGATTTCAAGGTCGTCCGTTTTTTCTATATATTTTCTTGGATATTCTTGTGGGCCTTGGAAAGACGAGTCCAACGAATACAATGACCATACCGTTACGATTATTCAATCTCGAGATATTCCTGTCTGAAAGGAACAAACCTAACCTAAACCTTACGTTAGCCACAAATATCTCGAGATTGAATGATCGTAAAGATACGGTCATTATACTCGTTGAACTCGTCTTTTCATTCTCTACAATAATATCGAAGAAAAAATACAGTATTTCATTTTGAAAAATACCGATGACCTTGAAATTTCATGTAAACGTTGAAATAGTGTAGAGTGATGATAAAAACTATCTAAAAGTGATAAAAGCGTCTATCGAGCAATGTATGTATGTACAGGCAGGTTCGCATAGTTTGATACGATCTCGGTGGCTTCGCACGTTCTCCATTACAGCTGTACGCTCGTTAATTTCAAATAATCGCGGGCATGTTCGCACGTGCGCGGAAACGGCCGTTTAAATATATATCACGAGCGTCACTATATTTCCACCTACCCTTTTGCATTAATTATTCCGGATTACAAAGTCTCCCGGTTTCCAAAGCTTTCGTCCAGATAAAAGCGGCGAGATAATTATATCCCGCGACCGGCCGAGGAAAGTGATTAATCGCGACGCGTTAAGTAAAGATCCCGCGAAGGGAGGACGCCTTGACCGAAGCCCTCGACCATAATAAATAATCTCCGAATATTTACAGTTTCTCGGTACCGCCGAGTAACACGGTTCTTTGTTGAACGGTTTAGTCATTCAAATTAACAAAGGAACAAATGTCGCTCGACCGAGTATTATCGAGCATTTTTGTCTGATAAAAGCTGTTAAAAACGCTGTTTGTCTGAAAAAGCTTTTATCGACGTTCGTTGGCGAACAACTTCCCGCGAGCATTTCGAACGAGTCCGCGCGAGCATGCGCACGAAATTCGCGCACGCTGCCAACGACAGCTGATAGTGGGAGCAAACGAACAACAGAAGTTGTTACAGCTGATGTTAGTCTGCCTTCCATAAGCAACGACCTTGTCCGCTTCGCTCACAACGTTATGCATTATTAACCTGTTGACACTTTTCCTGTAAATGCACCAGCAAAAACTTTCTGAAGATCGAACTAGCTTATTCAATGATACAAGAAAAATGTTTATATATATTTACAAGACAACCTAGATATTTTCTTCGATATTCTCGTAGAGCATGAAGAGACGAGTCCAACGAGTACCATGAACATACCATTACGATTGTTCAATCTCTGATTACGATTGTTCTGTTTATATTAAAGCATTATTTAGACAGTAATATCTCGAGATTAAACGGTCGTAATGGCACGTTCATGGTACTCGTTGGATTCATCTTTTCATGATCTACAACAATATCGAAGAAAATATGTAGGGTGTCGTATAAAAAAATATCGATGACCTTGAAAAATACCGTCTTCTCTGTACACAACGGTGAAAAATATTTCCAGTCAAAGTGACTCGTCGACGGTTTCCCATTTTAACCCTGACATACTTCGAGTTACGGGCGTGTAGAAATTGTATCAAAATTTTTCACGAGAACCAACCACACAACTTACAGTCTATGCTTGTTCTCTCTTCCTTGTTTCCAGGTTTTATACACGCACGTGTATAGGTGCCACAGCTATAGTGGTACTGTACGCGCACAGCGTCGAACTATAAATGAACACCGGAGGAAAGTGTCTTTCGAGACCGTACATACATTATAGTTTGCAACAATTGTCTCGATTTCACCGGTAATAAGGTGATTTCCAGCGTTCCTTTCTAATTCCTAATAAATTGCTTCCTCGTCGAACCTCGGGCATTGTTTCGGTTAAATAGCTCGCAAACATTAATCCTCGTCGGACTGACCAATAACTGATCGGACGGCGGCCATGTTTTGCACACACATTCCTGTAGCATTTTCTTTTTTTATTTTTACAAGATGGTTCCGCAGATTCTCTGTGGAGGGTGTATACATTTTTATAATTATTTTTATAATAGATGCAATTTAAAACAGTGAATACATTAAAAAAACTACGAATATTAATATATTATTTTCACTACATTAAAATGATTAATGAAAAATATAAATTGATATATAGCTCCCCAGATAGCACAGAGACATCTCAAAGACAGCTGTAAGACGCCTGCCGCAAGACATTCGGACGGCTGAAAGACGTCTGAATAGCTCCCGAACGGCTCCCGAAAGTCTCCTGAATGTCTTGTGTTACAAAACGGTACGTCTTAGAGATGTCTTCAGACGTCTTATTTCAGTCGTCTTTAAGATATCTTCAAGCTTTGCAATTGATGCACAAATTTTTTATTTTGCATAAAAATCCGAAGTCTACTTATAATGTTGTAATTATTGAATTTATCCGGGTGCAAAAGGTTAAGAGAATAAGTTCGCTGTACGATAACACAGTTTTCGGAAGAAAAAACGGGTGCAACAATTCCGAGATCCTCTTGTTTAATTCTCGAGCGATTCCAGAAGAAAGTTGGAACACTTTTCAGTTACTTTGGAGCGCGTCCATAGCCTGAAAATCGTCGGCGACTCGGTCACGATCGGAAACGATCATTCTCTATAGTTCTCTAACGTGCTTTCTACAGGAGATCGTCGCCGGTTGGCTTTCGCGAGCGCGTTACGTGCTTTGTCGTACACTGTCGCGCAAAAGTATGAACGCAGCCATAATCGTTTGAATATTTCTAACATAAATTTCAACGATATTCATCGGTCAATTCTCTTATCAGTATTTATCCATTAATACTCAGTATTATTAGTAGACTGCGGATCTTTATGAATTTATGAAGAAACAATTAGTTAGTAATGTTGTTTTCAATGTAACAAAGTCATTGAGGGATGAAATCAATTTTTATTTGATTCCCGTTTCCCACAATCAATGCAGAATATTTTTATTTTGCATAAAGATCCGCAGTCTAATTAATATCAGGTTGAACCAGTACAGCATAGATTTAAAAAATAAATAAAATAGTTACAGTTGTGTTAACATTATTAATTGATTGTGAACTTCGGGTCCAGCTAAGTTCACATTTTTCGAACGAAAAATACTAACAATGTTATTGTTTGGCACTGATTAATTATAATTTGTGAATCAGGTCCGAAACACATTTAAATCTAAATTTTTTAATTATCGAAGTTGAAAAAATTCGTGGCGAGAGTGATTCGATAAATCTGAAATTCTTTCGAAGATAATAGCATAAACGAGATTACTTGAGTATTGTTAGGCGATGAAGAAAGTGATACGTCACGGATACTTTTGAGCGTCGGTGTACAGTTTACGTGGGAGAGAGCAACAACAACGGATTGTTGTCGCCCGAAGTTCCCCTTATCTCGCGCGTTGCTGTAACAACACGCCGCACCGGATCGGATGATATTTATGTAACGGTCAAAGGGTTTAAGTGTTCTGGGAAAGTTTCCAGAGCAATGATTGGCCAGCGGCTTCCGTGATTTCGTCATCCGCCAATCAACGCCTTGGAACACAACTTTCTCCGAATCCTTGGCGGGACGAGCCTTCCCGTTCGCGTGCACGCCTCTTTTATTCGCTGGGAATGCATCCTCTAGATTTATTCGAGCTTCAAAAATCGGCGTGACGCAAACTGCCGAGCAACAATCCGTCGGTTTCGACATTGATACGAAAGCACGCACGACCAGGCTTGCTCTGCAGCTTCCATTCTGGAAACATTTTCAGAAATTAGTTTAGAGCTGCTACAAATTTGTAGAAATTTGTTCTATGATGTAATGTACACTCAGTATATACGAGTGGCATAATTCCGTGAATGTAACTTCGGTAATACTAATTTCTCGGAGCTAGTAACAGTTTATCGGCGTCTTCGATAGCGCGTTTGATTACGGCAATCGAAAGATTTGGATTTCAATGCTGCGTCCCAGGGAGCTTTAATCCTTCCGTGAACTATTGGGCTGGCATGAAATGTCAAGGTGAAATAAAATCGAATTTCTTTATTCAAGCGATGTACTTTAATCAATACAATATTTTCTTATTTATTCTTTTTGGCTAAATATCGTCGAACAAAAGAGAAAATATCTTATTCATTAAAGTTCATTGCTTGAATAAAAAAATTGGGCTCTGTAGGCAGGTGGATCACGACACTGGTTTTGTTAATAACAACGTCTTAATCACAGATGCGTGTGTCACATTCCAGATAGCACAAAGACAGCTGCAAGATGCCTGCCGTAAGACATTCGGACGTCTGAAAGACGTCTCCCGAAAGTCTCCTGAATGTCTTGTGTTACAAAACGGTACGTCTTAGAGACGTCTTTTAGACCTTTTTAGACGTCTTTTAGACGTGTTTGAAACGTAGTTTAGACGTCTTTTAAACGTAGTTTAGACGGCTTTTTACACAACTGTTTCAGACGTAAAAACGACGTCTTGAAATAGATGTTTTTAAGATGTCTTGAAGACGTCTTATTTCAGACGTAATAACGACGTCTTCAAGTAGACGTTTTTAAGATGTCTTAAAGATGTCTTATTTCAGATGGTGTCCACTATCGATAGTTTTCCTAATCCGATTGATTAGAGTCGCCAGATGAGGGGAAAGAGTTAGTCTCTATTCTAAACTAAGTATATGAAGTATATAGGTATAGGTGAAGTATAAGTATAGGAACAACGTTTAACAGGATGACAATATTTCGTTTTTGATTGGGTGTTTCATCCGGTACGTTTAGGTCAGCTCGTGGTTAATGTATACACGTCTTTTTATTGTCCTCGAAAAAAGAGTAATTTCAATCCGTATTGACACACATCGTAGAACAAAACATGAATATGGCGGATATTACGCGACCTCTGAATCATTGATAAATTACTTCCGCCATATTTCAAGATATTCGGAAGCACGCGTGATGTAACCCACCGCAATACAGTTGTCCTCGTGAGGCTGGTTTTAATTCGTCGAATCCTGTCTCTTTTGTTGCATGCAAAACAAACAAATCATTTTTATATCGAACAATATGTAATGTAATAAAATAATCATTGTGTTATTCGATAGTACAATTTTTACTCATTAGTAGACTGCAAATTTTATGCACTTTTGACAGAAATTGTACAATTTTGAAATGAGAGAATTTTTAGAAATTGAATGAAACATTAATTTAGAAAATTAAATAAAATTGTAAGTATATATAAAAATATATGATGTCGAAAGCAGCAATTGCGAATCTTCAAATTGCACAAGGAACGCGCCTAGCGCACCTCGTGCAGCTGTAACGTGACACCGATCGCCGAGGTTTGTTACAAAACGATTTTGCGACGCTTCGTGTTTATGCACAGTCACATATATTATAGGTCATAATTATTAAATTGTCGTGCTATTGTTCCAGAATTGGACTGTGATCCTTATATAATGACAATGCGGGACGCACATATATCGTCCAGTTGCATAATCTGTTTGTTCTTGTCTCGCGTTCGTTGTAAATATTTCTGCCGATCGTTTTACCATAGAGTGCAAAAAATACTACACACAGTTTTAATACTACAATCAATTACTGTCTCGCAGACGACGGAAATCCATCAACAAAACAATATCTTATTCATTCAACTACAACATTAAAAATAAGAAATAATAGTAAATAAAAAAATTAAAATAAAATAAAATATTAATATCCAATTCATTCATAATTCAACAAATATTTTGGAATTCATTTGGTGCAACTTCTGAAATTATTAAAGTATTATTCAGCAATATTATTTAATTATAAAATTATTAAAGTGTTATTCAGCTACTTCTGAAATTATTAAGGTATTATTATTATTAAAGTTCTAATTCCCTTAGTGCGGTGCATTTAATTTTTGGTGTGGTACACGTTCCAGAGTTAATAATTTTTACCATAGATTGTCAATTAAAATCGAATGTTAGGGTTTTCTAGCGAGTCGCGCAGCCGAGAAATGCCGAGACGGCAATGTCGCCATCGCGGAGCAAAGATTTCTCTTCTGCTTACGTTTACGGTTATTATCGGGCCGCCATTGTGGGCGAGCGTTCTTTGTGCAACTTTCCTCGTTGGCGTCGGAACGGGGAAGAAGTTGCCGGAAGCTCTGGAAGAGCTTCCACGATGGAATCTTACACAGTTTTCGGGGCTCCTCGAACGGCAGATGTTATTTCCGTTTGTGTACACACGAACGACATACGCCGCACGTGTTCCGCCGACGAACACGTTCGAATTAATAAGAGAGAACCAAGCCGAAAAATATTTTTACTTCATTTTCATTATTCAATCGATAAGAGCAACGACTGGAAAATTCGATTCCACATTTTCTATACCTTCGTACATCGACAAGCCGAGTTGTTTAAAAACCTTCGACGCCATCATTATCTCAAGTTTCTCGACTTGTTCGCTTATCGATTCCTCGAACCGCTCCGGCTTTGTTTAAATTTCTTAATCAACGAACATGTAAACCGTCGCTGAAGGCCTTGGGTTTGAAATCAGGCGAGTCATTTTTTAGGAGAATACCGCATTTGAAGTCTTACATATTTTTATACATGGTGTTTCTGCTGAATTGGATTGCCTAAATAGTCTTATTGCTAAGAGATGCATAAATAGTAGGAAATATTTTCTCATCGAGATTCCGAGGTTATCGATATCTTTTTTATACGACACCCTATATATTTCCTTCGATATTCTTGTAGAGCATGAAAGGACGAGTTCAACGAGTATAATGACCATACCATTACGGTCATCCAATCTCGAGATATTCTTGTTTGAAAGTTCAGATTTTGATTAGGTTTGCTCCTTTCAAACAGGAATATCTCGAGATTGGATAATCATAATGGTATGGTCATTATACTCGTTGGACTCGTCTTTTCAGGCCCTACAAGACTATCACAGAAAAACATGGATGACCTTGAAATCTGGTGGAAAGACGTACGGGAGAAACTTGTCTCTGAGATACTCTGTAGAGACATTTCCATCATCGATGTAACGCGGCTTGATTAAATGTCACAAGATGATCCCGATGGTCCGTCACTTGGGATAGAGAACAGGCTTGCTCCAGGACACGTAGGGGAAGCAATAAATTAATCATTGGAAAGCTAGGCGAGTCGCCGGCGAAAATAAGAGCCGTGAATCCGAGATCCAACGTCGTCGTTCTGTCGTTCGACCTTTTCCATCGGGGAAAAATCTATCCCATCCACCTCGAAATGCCACGAGTGTTTGTTGCGAATGACAGAATCTTCTCAGAGCCAGAGAGAAATTCCCGAGTAGGTTGGGCTCGTCTCGAGACCAACAGAATGTATCCTACTCGGAGACACTGTGATTTTCAGCAACCAGCTTCGATCCTTAACGAACCATTTGTCGACGAGAATTTTTAAAATGAGTTCAAAAATAATTTCTAAAATGAATTAAAAATTAATATTATATATATAATACACATATATAATTCTTTTCTCAACAATAGTGAAACGCTAGAAATAATGTAAAAATGTAGAAATAATATAATAATTTCAATATTGAAATTCTTTGAATAATATTTTACTGTCTTCCATTTGATAAATTTATCTTTTAATTCTTTCGTTGTGCTTTGTGCATAATTCATGTTATATATTATATATTATAATTCATGTTATTTTTTTTTTTAACTTTATTTTACGTCGCACTTAGCTGCCAGGGTTTTTTCGCGACGGGACCTACAGTTTTTATAAGGTGGGAACCACCTTGGGCATCACAGTTTAAAATGGCACATGAAAATAATTCATGTTATATATTATATATTATAATTCATGTAATTGTGTATAACTAATAATGCCAAGTGCAATTCAGCGTAAGAAGAGAATCGACTGGTTAATCGACTGAATTGTTAAATTACGTGCCACGCTGGTTAATATTCATAAATTCGTCGGCGTTTGCGATATAACGTTGACCGGCGCATGTCGGACGTTTTTTTTCCTTATTGGTCTAGCCGGCTAATTTGAATCGGTGTCATCACGGATGACCAATTGGGAATGAAAATATTTACGATAATGACGCGAGATCTCATTAGGTAATAGGCACGTGTCAAGCTCCACTCGAAACTTCGGTTTGCTTCTGGATGTGTGGCCTTGATTTTTATGTAACTTGCTCTTTACGCTGCTTTCTAATCTCTGGCGCACAATCGTGGATCACGGGAGATCAGCAAAATGATTATGATGATTCGATTAACCTCCTTCTAACAATAATATTATTTTATATAAAACACAAAAGGCGAGAATTTTTAAGGAAATCTGCGCCACCATAACACGGCTTCGACACAACACGGTTCCCATATCACGCGGTTCAGAGTTCTCGTTTTTCCGCGATTCACGCCGAAAATACCGATGCAATGGACCAATAGAGATACGGAGGGCTGCGATCCTTTGTTTCTTCCTTTCTATATTGTCGTTGACGTCTCTCGAGAGAAAGAGAAGGAGCTCCTCCCACGTTTTTCCCTCGGGTCGACCTCGGACGCACGCTCTTGTTTACGTATCGCGGGCTCGCTGTCCCGAGACTCTCTCGAATCCTCGTTCTCATCCTCCTTCTCTCGTTGTCCTGATTTTAGTGGTGTTGCGATCGGCATCCGGCGTGTTCTCCGTGCCCTGTCCTCGTTACTCCCGCACACGTTCACTGTCTCCTCGTCGCTTCCGTTAAAGGTGCGTTTAGACCGGTTCAACGAGTCTGATAGTTCACTTCGTCTTCGAAATAAATTGTACAATTACATTTTGTCGAATTGTAAAGAAAGATACAAGAACCGAGTAAATTATACTCCCGGTTATCACATATTTTCACGATTGATAAAACATTTCAATTTTCCTTAAATTATCTGCTGCGAAATTTCAATTTTCCTTGAATTGTTCTACGACACCCTATATATTTTCATCGATATTGTTGTAGAGCGTGAAAAGACGAGTTCAACGAGTATAATGACCATACCATTACGATCACTCAATCTCAAGATATTCGTGTCTGAAATATAAGGTTTAAGTTAGGTTTGTTCCTTTCAGACACGAATATCTCGAGATTAAATAATCGTAATGGTATGGTCATTGTACTCGTTGAACTCGTCTTTTCACGCTCTACAACAATATCGAAGAAAATATATAGGGTGTCATAAAAAAAACTATCGACGACTAATAAATTCATAAAATACACGGTTTATTGTATTCATTTGAAGGTAGTAAAAAAAAATGCTGCCTTGGTTCGGCGGAAGATTTCAATTTCCTTTGAATCGTTCGGAGATTTCAATTTTCCTTGACCGCTGTCCGATTATAGTGAGTCGGCGCGACTATCTCGTTCTGCAGAAACGCGAGTTGAAATGGTGGTGGCGATGATCGGAACTGGATTTGTTAAAGCGAGGTTCAGAGAGGCGAGTTCACGGTATACCGAGCGAGGAGAACGCGGCTATTATATGTCGACAAGCAACGACCGTGAGAGGCCCATTTTATCTCGTACAAGGATTCCTCGTTCGATATTATTCGCCTCCACCTCGACACGCATCGCCAGTATTAGTCGCCTCCTCGGTTTCTGTAAATAGGGAAATAGCCTTTGGGCTAGTCCACATGAATATGCGGACGGTTTCGAAACCGCTCGCGACTTCGTACGCTTCAGCAACGTCGCGCAAAAGTCGTTTGGAAAATGTACACTACTTTAGCAAAATTCCTAATACACATATTGATTAAACATTATAAAAATCGTCCAAATCAATTGCAAGAGACAGTGAACATTCGGATCTCGCATAATAATTACACAGCGAATTTTATGCATTTATGACAAAAATATGTAGATTAAATATTTTATTTAATATTTTTATTATTAATATTTATTTTAAATATGTAAAACAGTAAACATATTGGAAGAATTTAAAAATAATTTTATATCATTTTCAATCTATTAAATATATTAAGAAAGAAAATAATTTTCTATTTCACTCCAGTTTGTTGCAATCCAGGTAGAAAATTTTTATTTTGTGCAGAGATACAATATCGAAGGATTGGGGTTATAGGGATGAGATTGAAGGTTTCCGATTTATTGTTCGAGATGCATATTATGAATAGTATACATCACTGCACATACTACATACACTGAATCGTTAGTCTCTCTCTCTCGGATTCTCCTTTCTGCGTCTCCGAAAGCGGCATTGACCCACTTACGGTTACATTTCTTAAAAGAACGTTATATTATGAACGCCGCTGCTCCATTATCAGTAATTCAATACCTCTTCAATATCTTACAGCGTCGCAGTCTGGGAATATTTATACAATGTCCTGCCTCGATCACGGTTTCACAAAAACCACGATGTACAAACAAATTTACTGCTGTTTTTTTATGCACTTACTAATTTTTTAATGAAATCAAATCCTGACCAAAATATCCAATATTTTCCAAAAATTTTCATTATTATTCTTACACCTGCTAATATTTTCAAATTTAAGCGGGGCAATTGTTTTCGAATCTCTTTTTCCAAAATTTATACCAAATGTATATATTTAATTTTTTATTTATATATTATCGTATATAATAGCTACGTCTAATCAAAATAATACAATAAAATCAAGCCGGGAGCTTGTGTTCTTTAATTACCATTTTGTAATTTTAAAGATAAATTAAATGAAAAAGGATTAAACCTTCAGTAAATAAATTGCAAACATAAACATAAAAATTAACGAACCCTCTGCCCGTACAAAAATTAATTTTTCCAAAATCATGCCAGGATTCCTCGACGAGTTCTAGAGGTAGTAGGACTAATTTTAGATTAGGTTAGGTAGCAGAAAATCTCTCGGAATTTTCCGAGGAAATGTGAAAATACTTTGGTCTCGGAACACAGTGGAGAATTAATAAACGTCGTTTTAACGCGCTTCGAATTGGTTTCCCCCTCCAGCTCGCGCCCGAGTGTACTGTTCCTCTCCCGAACTCGGCGTGCTCGTTGCATCCTCTTCTAAACGATACAACACGGGTGCGCGCGTTGTCGAGCCTTTCTTTCCTTTCTTTCTCTCACGCCAGGCTAGCAGTGGGGACGGCAGCCGCACAGGCGCAAGCTGTGTGCAGGCCAGAGGCTTTTGTTGCGTTCCGAGTGGGCTCTAGTTGACGAAATATTGACATCCGAGAATAGAAACCCGTTGCGAGCTTTACAGAAGGGACCAACCCCGCCCCCGGACACGCTGTTTCACAGGGGAAGACAGAAAAGGGGGAAGGAATATGCGGATAAGGGCGAAGGGAGAACACAGAGACCAAGGGAAAAAGGCATGGGTCTTCTTCTCGCTCTTTCTGTCTCCCTTCCTCTCCCCCCCCCCTCTCTCTCTCACTTACTCACTCTCTGCCCCTCTCTCAGTTTTTTCTCTCCGAGAGTTGCATTCAACGCGAATTTAAAGGGGGTGGGACTTCGGATGACGTCAACCTTCGAAATACTCCCTATACCACAGCTATATCTGGACGTAAGTACGTTACGTTTGTACACATGTACTGGGTGTTTCGAAAATTTCACACAATCACTCCGAAGATTTTCACGACGTATTAAAACAAAAGGTATTTTTTAAATTCTCAATATAGGCCCACATAAAAAAATTGTAAAATGTAACTTTTAGTACCTTTTCTACAATTCCGATCTATTGCAATTTTTGCAAAAATTTCTTTTCACGTCTTGTAGTAAACTAATTGCTCTAACTTCCCAAAAAAGTTCAAATCGTATAGTACAATATTTTAAAAGTTATCATCTTTTTTTTTTAGACCGTCCGAATATTAATTTCGGCCACTGTAAGTGCGTTACGTTTGCACACATGTACTGGGTGTTTCGAAAATTTCACACAATCTCTCAATCAAGATTTTTACTTTCAACGAGAGCATTTTTCACGACGTTTTTTCTTGGACATTATTTTAATTTAATTTTTATTTTAATAAAAATTGTCTGTATCTATTGCAAGAAATAGAAACTAAATTGAACGTTCTTTCTTCCCTTAATGATCTTAATACAGGAAAAATCATACATTGACATCTTCAATTTTTGAAATTTTACAACAATTTCGAATTTCATCTACCCAATTTTACTATAAATGCATAAAGATCCGCTGTCTAATTATAAATTATTATTGCAGATCTTTATGTAAAATACAAATTTTCTGTCTATATTTGCAAGAAACTGGAGTAAAATGGAAATTTATTTTCTTTCTTAATATGTTTAATAGGTTGTGAAAATAACCAAACAGTATTTTTAAAATCATGTAATATTTTTGCTATTCGAAATTACATCTACCAGTTTTTGTTATAAATGTATGAAGTCCGCTTTCTAATTATTAATCGTGATCGTGTGGATCTTAAATAATTTTTCACGAGATTTCGACTTGGACAATTTTGATTATAAATTATTACCGGACAGCAGATCTTTTTGTAAAATAAAAATTTTCTGTCTATATTTGCAAGAAACTGGAGTGAAATGGAAATTTATTTTCTTTATTAATACGTTTAATATGTTGTGGAAATAATAGAACAGTATTTTAAAATTCTTCTAATGTTTTTACTGTTCGAAATTACACCTACTAATTTTTGTTATAAATGCATCAAGTCCGCTTTCTAATTATTAAGCGTGATCATGTGGATCTTAAATAATTTTTCTTTTCGGGAATTAATGGAGAGGGAGAGAGAGAGAGAGAGAATTCTCAGTTATTATGCGAACGAAACAGAGCCTTTTCCGCTGGCGGTGTCCTCGAGACGCGATTATGGCGCATCGAACAAAAACAAATTCCGAATAATAGCCTCTCAGTCGAATTCAATGTGGCGGTGGTAGTGGAACACGTTTCAGTTATGTTTGTCGCCTGTACACGTCTGTGTGTGTATGCATATGTGTGGAGAGCGTATAGGGTGTTTATAAACGGATACTTTGGAGGACGACGGATCTTGTGATTATACTTGATGCTCGTGATATATTTCTGTGAAACGTTGATATCATTTTATAATGTGCAACAGGTACTTTATTAATTTAATGTAACATTGAGGGGAGTATATCTTGTTCTCTAATTAATTTAATTTATTCTAGTTCTCAAATATTAGGTTGTTTATTGTGCATTGATATCGTTAATATAATTTTATATTGTATTATATTTACATTTTTATATTGTACAAATTTTATAATGTACAACAGGTACTTTATTAATTTAATGTAACACCCAGATAACACTGAGACGTCTTTAAGACACCGGCTGCAAGACATTCAGACGTCTAAAAGACGCCTCGAAAATCGCTTGACGGTCGCTGGAAGGTCTCCCGAATAGACGAACTTTTAACGTCTGTTAGACATCTTTTTCAGATGTTTTTAAGACGTCTTTAAGGCGTCTGTTTAGACGTTTAAGGTGTCTTTTAGACGTCTTAAAGTAGTCGTTTTTACGGCTGAAATGAGACATCCAAAAGAAGTCTTCCTCCAGCCGTAAAAACGATGTCTCCAAAAAGGCGTCGTTTTTACGTTTTTTAGACGTCTTTTTGGAGACGTCGTTTTTACGTCTTTTAGACGTCTTTTGGAGACGTCGTTTTTACGCCTTTTAGACGTCTTAAAGACGTCTTTTTGGGACGTGAGACGTTCAGTCCTAAAACAGACGTAAAAACGACGTGTGCTATCTGGGCATTGATGGGAGTATATCTTGTCCTAATTAATTTAATTTATTCTAGTTCTAAAAAGTTAGGTTCTTTATTATACAATGTATTTTTTAAATATTTTACGTTTCACTAGCTTAATTGAAGATAGGACTAGGCCATTCGAGGTTGTTCAAAAAAAGTGTGAATGGTTGGTGCACGTATATTCGATCATCGTTAGCATTATCGCAAAATCAATACCAGGTATAGCGACAATATGAAACACCTCGTACTCCATCGATAACGAGCAGGTCAAATTTTGACTGGGAACGATGATGAAAACCGACAGTTACGTAATGTCGCGAAAATTTACGAAATATAAGTATAAAAATCTAAATAAATCAGTTCACAAGCAATTTTAATTCTCTATTAATTCTGATTCTCATCGTGATTATTGGCTTTAACCCCTTGCCCTACAATATCGTGTCGGACTCGTGATGAAGATTTTGAACAGTCTAATAAATATGTATGTTATTAATCTCCTTTAAACCAAGATGATATTCTATTTTGGTTTTGTTAATGTATATAATTAGATAGATATAAATTCTCTCTTTTTTTTAGGAAATTACTAACTACAAAAGAAAGTACTAATCACTGAAACCGTAAAATAAATCGTGGGGCAAGGGGTTAATTGTTGCTGACTTCAAAAAGATACAAACGTTAGTCACGTTGACTGCTCGGTAGTTCTTTAATCTTTAAACAGCTATCGGACCTACTTACACTAACGCTTGAGTAAGCTAGAAGTTCTAATACTGTGAATACACTGGGAATGTTGTTACGTAGAGACGGCTGAAGTTGAAGCCGATGAGACTCGAGAGAAAATTACTTTGGAACTATGGAATAAGTTGCCGAGGACAAGGGTATACGGTGACCATTGTTCTCTACACGATCCTCGAAACGCGAAATCACGTGAAAGAGTGCAACTCTGCGTGCCTACCGTGAGATTATGTTACCACGTGGCTTGGACAGAGTTTTATTATGTCTGTAAAGATACTGCAGTACCAATTTAAGCCTTGAAACCTGTAATCCATCTCGCATTAACATGTGACGCCCTTTGGACACTATTTTCTCAGATAATAGGTACTTTCGAATTTCTATGTCGAACTTAGAGTGTGAAGAAATCATCCTTGGAGTAATCAAAAATGTAATAATCGTCGAAATCGTTTTGTGAAAAAATTGAGTTGATTCAAAATTGAGGCGATTGAAAATTGAATCGATTCAAAATTGAGTCGATCCAAAATTGAGTCGATCCAAAATTGAATCGATTCAAAATTGAGACGATCCAAAATTGAGACGATCCAAAATTGAGCCGACCCAAAATTGAGTCGATCCAAAATTGAGTCGATCCGAAATTGAGTCGATCTCCAAAAATGAGTCGATCTCCAAAATTGAGTCGATCTCCAAAATTGAGTCGATCTCCAAAATTGAGTCGATCTCCAAAATTGAGTCAATCCGAAATTGAGTCGATCCGAAATTGAGTCGATCTCCAAAAATGAGTCGATCTCCAAAATTGAGTTGATTTTAAATTTAGACTGCGAAAAAATGATTCTTGCAGTAACAAAAGTTCTTACAATAATCAAAGTCGCTTTGATTTGTGAAACATGATGGGGAATAAAAATTTGAGTTCGAAATCGTGATGAAATAAAAATATGTAAATTGTGAAAGAATCGCAGAGGATGGTGGAAGGACGTGTTCAAGATATCTGTTCCATGAAGAAAAGTCGAAAATGATCGAATGGAGAGCATTCCCGTGCCGCGATTATGCCGGCAAGCGGTGTTTGTAACAGAACGGTATTATAGAGCGCAGAGAGCTACGGTGTGTGAATAGCGAGCACGTGCATTTCCCACAGAAAACCAATAGGGGCCTTGGCCAGCTGGGAATATGAACGGTGCAGGGTTCGGTCTATCTTTCGGTCTTTTGGGGTTTGCGTGTTCTCGAGCCGGGGATAGAGACGGGAATACTACTCGAACGAACAATATTCAGGCCTGGATATATCGATAAAAGACCACGACAAAGCGTGTTTCTTACTCAACTTCCTGCGTCGAACTACGTCCTCGAAAATGATCTGAAAAATCGACAAATTTAATCACCGTATACTAGAAATCGCTAAAATATTTCTATATGAGAAATTTAATCACTTCAAATCAAAATTGTCTTCATTGAATTCTTTCGAAAAATTTCAGAAAACTCTAATGTCCTAGTTAAAATCATTAGCGATCCAAATGAATAATAAATGTGATATATGTTAATAAATGCCTATTAAGGTATAGTATCGTCGGAAGTCGGCGCGATTTAAGCCGGCGACCTTCTCGAATAATTCAGCAGTCATGGGTATCTGTCGTATATTATTGCTGTACTGCAGAAAATAGAGAACGTAGCGATACAATCGATTACTCGTACGGAACCGTTCGAACACGAATTTGACCTACAAAGCGGTATCTATACGGCGCTCGCATCGACGTGTCTTTCGCCCGTTACTGAATTCGTTTATCGCCGGACCGTTTCGAACTGACCGATTGACAAACAATTCTATTAAAGATATAACGTAATTAATAGTAATTTCAATTACGTGCGATAGTCGAACGAGACTTGTAATGTTTGTTTTTCGATTTGATTGTTTCAGCACCCCGGTTTAGCGGAGAATCGCCTGAGCCGCGCGATAGTCGTGCGTTTTCGTTTTTCCCGAAATTGGCAGCAAGAACAGCATCAACAACGGCGGCGCTCGGCGTTGGGGTGCAGCCCGTGTTATCAGCCGGCTATCATAGCACGGTGCCACCCCAGAACGGGGGTGGTGGTTCGACATTTAGTGCCGCGGCGATGGTGGCAGCTGCCACCGCTACGGCCACCGCCACAGCCAGCGTGGTGGCCATGCAGGACCGCCAAGACATCCCCTCGCAATTCAATCAGGTACGATTCCCTCCTTCTTCGTCTTCCTCTTCATTATTCTCTTCATCATCCTCTTCATTATTCTCTTCACCATCCTCTTCATTATTCTTCTCTTCATCATCCTCTTCATCTTCCTCTTCATTGTTCTTCTCTTCATCTTCATCTTCTTCTTCGGCTTCATCTTCCTCTTCATCATCCTTTTCAACTTCAGCTTCTTCTTCGGCTTCCTCTTCATCATCCTCTTCAGCTTCATCTTCTTCTTCATCTCCTTCTTCATCATTCTTTTCATCTTCAGCTTCTTCTTCGGCTTCCTCTTGGTCTAGGTTAGGTCCTCTTCATCATCCTCTTCATCTTCAGCTTCTTCTTCGGCTTCCTCTTCATCTTCCTCTTCATCATCTTTTTCTACTTCAGCTTCTTCTTCGGCTTCCTCTTCATCTTCCTCTTCATCATCTTTTTCTACTTCAGCTTCTTCTTCGGCTTCCTCTTCATCTTCCTCTTCATCATTCTTTTCAGCTTCAGCTTCTTCTTCGGCTTCCTCTTCGTCATTCTTTTCAACTTCAGCTTCTTCTTCGGCTTCCTCTTGGTCTAGGTTAGGTCCTCTTCATCTTCAGCTTCTTCGGCTTCCTCTTCATCATCCTTTTCAACTTCAGCTTCTTCATCGGCTTCCTCTTGGTCTTGCCTTCTCAAAAGTCCGACCTGAAGTTCCTCATTCTGACACTAGTAGTAATCGAATCCGATCTTGTTACAGATGCAGAGCCAACATGGAATACCCCACCAAACGTACAACGCAGGGTACGCCCAAAGAGGACCAATGGCCGGAATGGGGCCAGTCGGGATGAGCAATTTCAATAGCATGGGCACGATGAGCCCGATGCACTCTATGAATTCCATGAATTCGATGAACAGTATGAATGGCATGAATTCGATGAATCCTATGTCGATGGGAGGTATGAACGGTATGAGTAGTATGAGCGCGATGACGCCCATGAACTCCATGAGTAACATGGGCAACATGGGCATGAACAATATGATGGGACCTAACAACATGCAGATGAACAAAATGAGCATGCAGGTACGTTCCAATCACCACTAAATCAGGTTAAATCCCGTTGATAAATCGTGTTTAACATTCCTCGGGACCTTAACTGAAAGACTCGTTACCATTTCCAGGCTCAGCCCCACCAAGGCTATCCGAGGAGATTAGCGCCCTACCCTAACCCCGCGATGCACATGGCGCAGAAGAGGCAACAAGGCCCGTATGCCGGTCCGAATCCGGCTGCGATGCAGCCTAACTTCAACGGCATGGCGACGTCGCAATACCCGACCAATTATCCTGCGGCAGCAGCGAGGCCGACCTTTCAGCCTCAGTATCAGCCGATGCAGACCATGAACCCGACGGCTGCCGGTTTCGGGCCTAACACGATGATTCGGAGTACGAACATGAGGCAAGCCGCGCCGTCTTACAATACCACCGCACAAGCGGCGACCAACCAATACTATGGTAGCAATGGTATACCAGTTAGTATGGGTCCTAACACGGTTGGCAACCAATTCGTCGGTCACCAACCAAACACGGGATACGCTGGTGGAGCATCCTCTTATGGGGCCGGTGCTGCAGCGACCAGTCAATACCAACAGGACGTCGCAGTGATGAGAACGAGCGGCGCGACGAGTTTGAATTACCAACATAGTCCTATCCCTGGCAATCCAACTCCTCCGCTCACGCCAGCCACCAGCATGCCCCCCTACATTAGTCCAAATCCTGATATCAAGCCCAACTTCAACGAGATGAAGTCACCGGTTAACACACAAAGTGAGTTCCTCTTCTAGCCAGTCTGTATTTAGATCGGTGGTGTCCGAAGAACTGGTGCGCAAACTATTTCTCTTACTTTCCTGTTAGCGTGGCATATTTGGAGGTAATGGTAGGTCTGTACGTAGTACTAGTGTCTCGATAGTATGACATAGAAATCTTCAGATCTCTTTCCAAAATAGGCTTCGCTTAACTTTACCTCTTTGATCTGGACCAATTGAGTTTGCTATATCTTGATGTTGTTACCACCAAGTATACGGTGAAGTTTGCAGCACGCAGAATAAGAACTTCCTCTTAGGACATCACTGTCTTGACCCTTCGAGGATGGGTCTAAGAGCCTCATCTGCGAAGGGTCAAGCACTTGTGAAAGTTGGGGATTGCGGATGGCTAATGTGTTGATTGTTGTTCACAGAAGACGACGAGCTGAGATTAACATTCCCTGTGAGGGATGGCATCATTCTTCCACCCTTCCGCTTAGAACACAATTTGGCTGTAAGCAATCACGTATTCCAGCTGAAGTCGACGGTGCACCAAACGTTGATGTGGCGGTCGGATCTCGAGCTGCAGCTCAAGTGTTTCCACCATGAGGATAGGCAAATGAACACGAATTGGCCGGCGAGCGTGCAAGTGTCCGTGAACGCCACGCCGTTGGTGATCGATCGTGGTGAGAATAAAACGTCTCACAAGCCCTTATACCTGAAGGACGTCTGTCAACCGGGAAGGAACACGATACAGATCACGGTCTCGGCGTGTTGTTGTGTAAGAACTCTTCCAAATCTCTTTCTCGAACCGCGCGCAATTTTGTACGGCGTGTACTATAATGAATAGACCGCGGATTTTATGTATTTATGAGAAAAATGGGTAAGTCGACATATTAAAAAGATAATTAACCCTCCGATGGCTGTGCCTGTGAGTCTATTTTGACCGGGAACATCCAAATTGCCATTTAAGTACTCAATTTGTGGCAATTAAACTAACTGAATAGCTGTTTCATTGAGGCTATCGGAAAGACTAATGTGTCTACGCAAGATATCATGAAAAGTAAATTTTTAAAAATTATTAATTAGAGCTGTGAACGGCCCTAAGCATTGCCAATTATATAGCTATAAAAATCGGTCCGTTGTCCGAGGGTTAAAAGAAGAAAGAAATTTTTCATTCAATGTCGGAACATTTTTTTATTTTGCATAAAGATCCGCAGTCTAATAATTCAATCGGACGTGTAATTAATTGACCGTTCGTATGGTTTTTGCAGTCGCATCTGTTCGTGCTTCAATTAGTCCATCGGCCGAGCGTGCGAAGCGTGCTCCACGGATTGCTACGCAAGAGGCTACTCACTGCGGAGCATTGTATAACTAAAATCAAACGAAACTTCAGTAATACCATTTCGAATAATGGCATACAGTCGGAGAAGGATGTGGTGGAGCAAACAGCACTTAAGGTGAGACTTGTTCGCTGCCAGATACTAGACATCGCTTCGTAGTCTATTACAATTTGTCTACGTTGGACCACACGATTAATGTTATCGTTCCGTTGCAGGTATCTTTAAAATGTCCTATCACTTTTAAACGTATTACACTGCCAGCGAGAGGACACGATTGCAAGCACATACAATGCTTCGATTTGGAGTCGTACCTACAACTAAATTGTGAGAGAGGATCCTGGAGGTGTCCTGTATGCACGTAAGTCTATTTACCGATTTAATTTAGTTCTCATTTCTCGATCATTCAAAAATGGGGATTTTTCGGTAAACAAAGGCCGCGATCGCCCTCAAAAATCCTATTTTTACGTTTAGGGGGCGTAATTTGCATTATTCGGCAGCCGTCGCAGCTTTATGAAAATAGCTACCCCCTTAATAATGCTCTCTCCAACTATCAGCTCGTGACACTAAACATGGAATATGTTACAGAAAACCTGCGCAATTGGAAGGTCTGGAGGTTGACCAATACATGTGGGGCATTCTGAACACTTTGAACACGGCGGAGGTGGAGGAAGTGACGATAGACTCGATGGCGAATTGGAAGCCAGCGAAGAACATGAGCGGTATTAAATCCGAAGAGGAAAGCGACTGCAAGAGAATGACCAAGGCAATGTCACCCGGAAGTATGAACATGCCCACGATGAACAACTGGGATATGAACCAAGCGATGAGCCCGTACATACCACCGGACATGAGTAGCATCGTTAGCGGCTCTATGATGAACAACACAACGTCTACATACGCAAACAACAACATTAACCATAGGAACTCGTCGGGTGGATCCTTCGATATCAATTCCGGAACGAATACCAACACCAATAACGATTACTCGAACGGGACGGGACCTCTTTCGCACTTGAACGAGTCCGTCAACTCGCTGGATCCTCTTAACGCTATGGAGAAGTCGCTGAACGATCAGGTAAATTCATTTCATTCGATACACCGTAACTAGACTGAGAATATTTATTAGAAAAATTTAAGAACATTGTATAATGGGGATAAAATCAATTTTTCTTTCGCTTCTGCTTCCCGCAATCAATATAGAACATTTTTATTTTGTAACACGCCGATTTTAGTGAAATTTAAAAAAATATTTGCAGACATTCAACAGTGTTAAGGGGGTGAAAAATCCATTTTATTGAATATCTCCGAAACCGTTGGGCCCAGACGAAAATTTCAAAGTCCAATTTGTGCGTCTTCGAACGACGAATCTTTTAGTGTAAACTGATTTTTAAAAGAATAATTTGTTTGGAAGATATGTTAAAAATTCAGATACCTGAATAACTAATTAATAATGTTCGATTGGTTGCAGATGCCTCATACACCGCACACACCTCATACCCCTCACACACCTCACACACCGGGTGGTGGCAACAGCGGTCCACCTAGTGTTCCTCCTGCATCTCAGGAATCTACAGGGAATCATAACACGTCTGGCAGTACGAGTACAAACATAAATAACGATACTGCAGACATACCTTCGGATTTGAATTTCGATCCGGCTGCAGTGATAGATGGAGAGGGTACGGGTCAGGAAGCATTGAATGTAAGTACTCCTAAAATTTCTGTCCGCTGTTCTGATTAACCGAATCGAACATAGAAAGTTCCATTTCGCAGTACGAGTAAGTTTTACATAAAACTAATTTCTGTTCGCAGCTCTTGCCAGACAATGTTGTGGATCCGATGGAGTTACTTTCGTATCTGGATCCACCGGATCTGAATACCCCTCCCAGCAGTGGCGCTAGCAGTGGAAACCCCTCATCGAGCGATGATATATTGGCACTTTTTGAATAAAAGATACAAAGCAGAATCTTTTAGAGGAATAATCAAATCACGACCCTGACATTCATGAGAAAAAAGTAATGAGAGAGAGAGAGAGAGAAAAGTAGAGGCGATTTAACAGGTTTCTGAGTATTCTTCTCCTACAAATACGATTGAGGAATCCGAAGGTATTTGTAGCGAAGGATACACATTCGAGAAAGCGTATATTGGGGTCACACTGTGGGTGCTTTCACCTAATTCAATGGTACAAACAATCTTAGCTCTAATTATATAATATTCCTATCGACGAAGTTAGGGCATATTATTAGATTTAACGAGAAGAAGAGGAAGAGAAATAATATGTGAAACGATTGACTTTTAATTGAAAACAACGGAGGGAAACGAAGCAACGCTGCCATTAGGCGTGCTTGTGTTTTGTAAAGATGTTATTGCACGGTTTACGTTTTTTAGTCCTTGATATATTGGGAATCTTTCGTTTCCAATAGCGACGCGTTCTAACATTGTGCCGGGCATATGTTCCAGAACTGATTCTCACAAACCGAGTACCACAATTATATTAATTGTGTTCGAATCGATATAAATACGAATTTTTTAATACCAAACGTAGAGCGATCTTTTTCCACACGAGGTTTTACATACGGTTTAAGATTACAGATCGTGTTTGTTTGATACAGTAAGTGTGCGATACGATCGAGCGAATCTTATATACAACAACATATATATTTTATATACATTGCCCCATTGGTCCAGATCTTTATTCAGAAAATAAGTTTTTACACGGACAATATTACGAGGACGTTAATTACGATATATAGATGGAAACCCAACACACCCTTTTCGTCGTTGAATTTCTACCGGATCGTATAGCACATTTATAGAAATTTTACATGAAAATATAGGCTTTTCCAAGGCTGCTCGACATCTGCACAATATCGACGTATAACTGTAGACAATGGAAGACATAATTATCTCGTTAGCGTACCTTCGGGAAAGTTTGTAAAACGTTCTTAACGGATTTATGATTTTGGAATATTTGCTTGACAAAATGTGCTGTGCTACTATCGAAAATAAAAGGCTTCGAACCGAAAGAGAGAAGAGAGAGAGAGAGAGAGAAAAAGAAATTCCCTGCAATACGATCTTTACCTCGAATAAAAAAACCGGTCTACTCGCATTCAAGGCTATGATGGACCTACATCACAACAGAATTACGATTGTACAGTAACTTTTGTAAATAAGTTTTAATTGAAAATAGTTAAGGCGTTCATCTGTTGTGAACCACCCTGCTTATTGATGGATATAGCGCATATAGTGTTCCTTTCCTTTAGATAATTAGTGACAACAGATGAAGATAAAACAATAATCGAGGGCGTCGGGCTTCACACTGGATCCTATGTAACATCGTTGGACGGTGTATCTTCTTCTAAATTCGATCCGACGAATATTTCTCGACAAAACTGCTTTCATTTTCTAATAAAAAAAGACATGTTTCAAAGCGAAATTAATAGTTACAGTTAATAGACTCTGGGGGATACACCGAAACCAGTTACATTATAGTTTATCTTTAACAACTCGATTCACAAAAGCAACGTTTGTAATATTCGAATCTTCTCCGTTATCGAGTACTAGAAAATCAAATCCATTCACATCGGCTATGCGGATAACATAAGGGTAAATTAAAATAATTAAAAAGACCTTTCTAATTATTCCCGAGAGAAAATTAATTTCGATTCTCCTGCGGCCAGAGTGAACACCGCCCATAGCCCCACCGCTTGCGTAGTAGTTATTACATTTGTATCTTTTGTGATTAAAAGAGAAGATATACTTAAAGTGATTCATGTAGATTATACAAATTTTATATAAAAATGTATTTATATTCCGGTGTGCAACACTAGCGCACATTGAAGGATTAGATGCGGTCAAGTTTCTATTCGTATAACTACTATAACATTATTAAAAGAAGAATAGGATAATAATATTAATTACACCGTAAGCCGCGACTATTGTATATTATCTGTATATATGATAAATAGATATAATAATATAAGAAAAGTGGCAGATACTTATTGGCCAGTTATATAATAGCGAAAAAAATGATTATCTTAATTACGTCTCAGAACCAAAACATACAAGGAACGGCATTGTATGAATGAAGATACTTTAAAAACTAGAAAATATTAATATGTAAATGGCTGCAGGATAATAACAGTTCAAGGTACTGCACTGTAATTTCTAATAGAATTATTACTTACTTATTAAAGACATAATTATCTAAAAAAAAAAGTTTATTCAAACCATAAGCTTTACTTAGGATTGCCAAGAAGTAGGCATACGCAACATTGTTACGATTGTACATAGACAATGTCTACCTATACCTACTTAATACATACCCAAAAGATACAGAGTACATGGTCTTGGTTTACGAGTTGTAGAGCTTTATAAATATCTGGGCACAACAACAGGGCCAATTCTATTGTTTTCATGAAAATCAGTACACAAGTACACAAATTTTAAACATTTCGTTACCGTGTACGATATAATAATTAAATTGTGTATTAAGACGTACGTATAATTTTGTATTAAGAGGATATCAGAAATGCACCCTTCGCGAAAGAAAGTATAATATCGTAAAGAACTGAGCGTTACGTATTAAAATGGGATTTCATCCAATATCAAGTTTCATCTCTCTCGAAATTCGGATTATTATAAATCTCTACAACTTCATGATTACTATTTATCTCTTGTTAAGAGGCCTATAATTTGATCCCACAGTGCGCCACTGAACACTTGTAAGTGATCGAAGATTATGTATGTTGTCTTATCCGAGGCCCAAAAACGAACTGCACTAAAACAAAAAAAGAAAGAATATTTTCATGCAACATGACACAGCTGTACCTACTTATGGCAAGCATACCATGTCTAACAGAACGAACGACACACGGATTGTTTAATAGAGATAATAGGCTTCAACGGATCGTCAGTATTCCCACTTGTTTCACAATTTATTCGATTGCGGACATTTGTAGAAATGTTAGAGATACTGTAGGAAAGATACTTATCAAAATGGACATGGACCAAGCTTTTAAATTAATGGAATTACTCTTTTTCCTCTATTTTCAGTGTGCGAAAGTTACTTCGATAGATCTATAAGTATCGAATCGCTGTTTCTACCTTAACTATTATCGATGGGAATCAATACCGATGATACAGTGGTTTCTAATTGTTTGGAATGCATCGAGAATTGTGCGACAGATAAGTGAAATTCACTGTATCGAATGAAATTATTTTCTGAACGAAGACCACGATGAATACATGACAAAAAGCTGACATGCATTTTCTTAAGTTGGAGTTTGAATTTGAAACGTTTCTCTCGCTTGGGTAATCACCGTAGACAGTTGTGCATCACACGATGAGAATGACCGATAGAAAACCAGAAAGGAATCGTACGATGAGTCAATTTAATAATCGACTACACGTACTTACATATGATTTAGCGGAAAGAAAAGTTTCAAGTTCAGCTTTTGAATGATCAGAAATGTCTCGCCCCTACGACAACCTTTTTATACTGATACAAGCCTTTATAAATTGAATTAAAGGATCTACTAAACTAACAAATTTTCATAGATCATATCAAAATCTCATAGATAAGTAAATAATGTTCCATCAGTCCGTATAATAGAAATATGGTTGTCCTTGCATTTATCATGATCGCCATAAGTGACTGGTACAGACTCGTGTAATAACTAATTATACAAAAAAGTGCGTGTCGCGGGAGAAGAGAAGAAAATTGACGCAAATATCATTGGTTACATTCACATGGAAAAATTTTAATACATATAAAGACCAGTTTATAATATGTATGACAGACACTACATTGTTTCTCGATAACAGTTAGAAACATTCAATAAAAAAGTCATAAAACATTGAAAACTTGTCCCGTTCTTAGATCGTTTTTCCTTATGACCGTTTAAGAAGATTTAACGTTCTAATAGTACATACGAAAGTATAATAATCTGCACAGCGACAATATCGATAAACTTTCAATATTCCATTTTCCGGAGCAAAAGAGACTATTCAAATATTCCTATACTGTACATATGGACCAATATGGACAGCAACAATTTATGGTTGTTAAATTTATCGAATTGCTAGCGCGTAATTCAACAATAAAATTGAGAATCAAAAAGATTCACTCTTTCGTACGTTTTATTCGAAGTTAAGAATCTTATTATTGCAAATAAATATTTTATTATTGCAAAGGATTATAAAAATTTCCATATTCACTTTCTTAATTAATGATTGTTGGGGAGAAAAGTGATTTTAAATTTGAAACGTTTCGAATTAGACCAGTTTCCAGTGCGCAAGCGCAGATTAAAACGTGGCTTCCAAGTTTCAGGATGCAGAGCATAGACTATAGACTTATAGAGATAGACTGCGCGGTCTGTACCAGTACAAAGCGCTGAAGCCTACAATGGCGGCTGTAGGTATCTCTATCCCACTCGCACACCGATAGTTGGTGGGGGCTCAGGCGAAAAGAGCATCGAGGGGAACTGAGTACTCTCATATCGACTAAATTCAACTATCGACTAATTACTGTTTAGTTGCTATATATACTATACTATCGAATATTTAGTTGATAGTTTTTAGTCGACTGAAATTTCGTTTTAGTGGTTACGTCTAGATTGCGGGCTATAGTCTATGCCTAGGTATCGGTCTCATCTCTCACTCACTCTTACAGCGATTGCATGCAATCGATTACGTACGGTAAGTTGAAATAACTAAAAAACTTGTTTATACCTTGTATTTTTGGAATTTAAATTATGGAGTAAGAAATTTACGTGAATTCAGATTCCTGCACCATAGTCTAATTATTGTAATCTATAAGTCTAATGATAAATAATAAATAAATATAAACGATAATTAAAAAATGTATAAATTATTGGTAGTAGTATTTTTATTCTCAAATTTATGCCTTACGGGGGGCGTTCCATTTTTCTCTCTTCTTCCTTCGTTCCCACATTCCTTATAATTACATTTTTCTTATCTCTATCCTATATATACTTTGTATAAATTATTATTTATCCTTTAATAATAATGCGATATAAAGGCAAAGTGTTAATGAACATTTTAAAGAAATATCTAATATCGATAGATATAATTATAAAATACTATTTTTTCTTTAGGTTATGATTAATATTTTATTCCCATAAACGCAATATATAAGTATCGTTATTTAATAATTGTATAATATTTGTAGTATAATAATTGTTATTTATGCTACATATACGTGCTTATTGAACGAACTATTCGATATCGCTAATGAGTGAATGTATTTGATAGTAAATCTTATAAAATCTATTCAAAACTCCCGCCGTTAAAATTCAACCAATAGCTTGATAGTGACTGATTCAGTTAACTGAATTTAGTCGATAGTTTAAAAAAGCAGTCCACTGAAAATAGTAGTTGGCTACTATCGATTTAATCGATAGTTTTCATTCGATGGGCCCATCACTAGTACTCTGTGCTATATGGAAGCAAGTAGGGGAAGCAGAATTTCTCCCCACCAACTCGTCGATTAGAAAGAGAGCGCCATCCCTATTTCTATTGCTCTCTCTCTCTCTCACTCTTTATACCCCGCGCCGCCATTGTAGGCTTCAACTCGCCCGTAAGACGGCGCAGTCTATCTCTATAAGTCTATGCTTCGGCCTCGCGCGGTCTCTCTTTACACGCGCTGTCCTTCTCTACGTTCGGTTCGGCCTTTGAAGCTCAAAAAATAGCTACCCGCCGGAGATCAACGCAACCCAGTCCCCCGAGGCTGTTGCGTCGATAGAGAATTTACTAATCCGTTTCATTTCTGTACACCGCGTATATCAAGAAAGTGGGGAGTGTGTAGTGGAGTGGGAGTTGACGGGATGTTTCACGCGCATGCGCGACGATTTTATCGTCAGTAAAGTACAAAGTTGAGCTAAAATGGGGTACCTTGGTCACCCCGCATAATTTCGCAAAATTTTTTTTTTCGATTTTCAAATATGAATGTTCAACATGCGTATGTTATATTAAAATTTGATCTGTATGTACATATAATGTATAAATATATTATAATTGTGTATATATACGTGCATAATATACTTACTCTTTTCCTTTATTTTGGGGTTAGGGAAGGGTACTAAAATAACTTTAAACGAAATATATATAATAGAAAATAGAATATTTTATTTGGCAGAAGAAACTAAAGAATACCGGCATTTGCTGCTAGGATAAGGAAAACTGCCAAAACCTTATCCAGTACTCGGCAAAACAAAAATTACATTTATACATAACGCAAAGTATATATATAAATATCTTATTTAATAACTAAATAACAAAATTTCAGTTTTAATTAATAAATAATAAAATTTTTAAATATAACAGAACAAATATTGCCTATATTATACGAATAATAAAAATAAAATAAATATTGCACATATATCAGATTCAATATAAATATTGCAGAAATAGAAATAAAAATTGCACTAATCTCAAATAAGAATAAAATGATTAACGAATAAGGAAAAATATTCTTTATAGAATTTTCTTTATATAAATCTTCTGCATTATGCAGTTCGAGGTGAGGCGAATCAATTTCAAAATTTTTACAATTAATATTTTCCGATTTAAAGATGTCATCTTCCAATCAAGAATTTTGTAAGGATAGTACTCTACGCTTCCTTGTAGCTCCTTTCCCAATACTAGCAGCCATTATGCAATCGAATATATTAACATTAACTTACCAAAACACTCTGTTTCCCGCCAATAACAGTTCCCCCCTACTTTTTCCACAAACTTAGGACGTACACACGTTCCTGCTATTTGGTCGCGCATGCGCGTGAAACCCGCGCAATATCCCAACACTGTTCACAATCATTCTAGCTGCGCGAAACGAGTCTATTCCATCGTGACTGATCGTGACCTCGTGACGACAGGTATACATTGTGACGCGCATTTGGAGTGCGTCATTCTAGAAATTGTGCTCCGAATGCTTTTCATAACAATATTGTTATTACTACTGTTGTAGAAACCTTTTTCAAAGCAGCAAACATGTGTTCAACGCAAACTGATAACGCGACCGACGGCAGAATAATTAACAACGACGTCAGAGACGCTTTCGGATGTTCCAGGTATGGCCTAACTACAATGTTGCCTCGAATGTTCATACCCTCGATGTCTCCTATATAAATAGTTACTTTTACCGTGACTGCATGAAACTACTTATCAAATTCAACTAAGATTTTGTCTATTTCGAATGTATTCTCATTACTCAAACTTCATTGTTGCGCGAGAAATGATTAATACTTGGTTCACGAACCACTGAAACTGACTGGTTTCACATTGTTTTCTAAAGATAATGCGTCGATCCGAATTTTTAGCCGTTTTATTATCATATCAAACTTGTTCAATAATTTCTCATCTTTGCGATCTGAATATAATCGTTAGACCGCGCGGATCTTTGTGCAAAATAAAAATTGTTGTGCCCCGGACGGGTTTCAACAATGATCGTACGTGGGTTTTTTATTATGTGTAGAACATCATTGAAGTTAGTACTGATCTCTTTTTTCTCCTGTCCGGTGTGATGTCCGGAGTTTTTATACTATACGTTTTCGGAGGTCGTTACCTTGCCGTGATGTTTACAATTCGTTTTGTTGATACAACCTTCCGGAGGTTGTTGCCGGGCACCAAAAATTATTCTGCATCGATTGTGGGAAACAGTAATTAAGGTAATTTCACGTTGAAAACAATATTCTTGGGTTGTTTATATCTTTCACTGTTTCATATTTTACCCAGGTCGTTTCTTCATAAATGCATAGAGATCCGCAGTCTAATAATCATGAACAAAAAATATTAGAACGCGTCAGTTCTAACGTAGTTATTTGTTTATCTGACGTTTAGGCAATTCGCAATTTTTCTAAACGAATTTTAACACTAAGGCCGTCCGCACACGGGTCGATCGTCGATTTGGTCGATGCGATTCCAGTCGCGTCTTCAAGTTCGTACGACTTGTACGATCGTCATATACGATTCATGCGACGGACGAGACTGTCATCTGCACACGGGTCGATTGCTTCTCAGTCGATTTGTGTCTTTCAAACAGAAAGGAACGCGTTTCACGTTCTCACTTTCAAAAATGAGTTCTAGAGATGAGGAGGACATCGTTATGTTTTTGTGGTACCGGCGGATGAAAAGGAGAAGAAGAAACCGCAGATTATGGGTGCATCCGTACATTGAAAACAATTTTCACACTCGATTATTTGTCGTTAAAACGACGTGTTGAAGACGTCTTATTTCAGACGTAAAACCGACGTCTTATTTCAGACGTAAAAACGACGTCTTGGAGACGTCTTTTTGGGACGTAAGACGTTCAGACCTAAAAACGACGTAAAACAGACGTCTATGAGACGTCGGGTGCTGGGTAGTTTGTGCGATGTTTACTATTGGGTTGGCAAGAAAGTAATTTCGGTATTTTATCCAAGCAATGAACTTTAATGAATAAGATATTTTCCCAAAAAGAATAAATAAAAACATATTTTGTCGATTAAAGTTCATCGCTTGAATAAAGAAATTCGGTCTTTTATTTCACTTTAAAATACCGAAATTACTTTCCTGCCAACCCAATACAATACATACCGGAGTCAAAAAATGTATTCAATAAATTCCCATGAGAACACCTTTACAATCTCTCGATAATTGTCAAATCAAAAATCTAAAATGGGTCATTTGATCTACCTCGTGGTAGATTTAGTGTTAAGAAAGTGAAATCAAACGAAATCTTGTTTTCAGTGCCTTTGTAGCCTTTGTAGATCTGAAATAAATCAAAAAATCCTAATAATATGAGGAAATCAGGCATGCTCTTTTTTTTTTACAGAAACAGCGTTAGTCCTCTCGTACGCCCCGTACAAACGGCACCCACTGAACGTTACGCCACACATTACAATATGAATCACTCGAAGCGTGGACTAGCTATTATTTTTAATCATGAACTTTTCAATATCGCGCATCTCAAGCAGAGGTGCGGCACTAATGTGGACTGTGATAATCTTGTGGATACACTGAGAACTCTTGGTTTCGAAGTGAATGATTTCCATAATTTAGCGCATAGAGATATAGTGAAAAATTTAGAAAGAGGTACTTTCAGTTCATGTTTCTCACGTCTATCGTTTCCTTCTTCGGTTTGTAATTTTAACCCTTAGCGCTCGACATTGTTCTAGCTTCGACCCTTCGCTAACTACTTTCCAGCTCCCGATAATCGTACTAAATTACTTTCCTGCCAAACCAACACATGATTTGTATCGTTTATCGTGTAACGTACAAATTATGTGGAATTTAGGCCTCAGAGTTGCCATTCGAGCGCAAAGGGTTAACGTCCAGAGCAGGCTGCGCCGAGCGTATCTGTGAAAAATGATGATTTTGATTTTACAGTTGCCGATATGGATCATTCTCAACACGACTGTCTACTTGTAGCAGTATTGAGCCACGGAGAGTTAGGACTACTCTATGCTCATGATACCTCTTACAAATCCGACTCTATCTGGGGCTACTTTACATCTGATAAATGTCCAACACTAGCTGGAAAACCAAAGCTGTTTTTTATACAAGCTTGTCAAGGTGATAGATTAGATGCTGGTATAACTATGAAGGACCGGACAGAAACCGACGGTCACCCAGCCACTTCGTTCCGTATACCAACGCATGGTGACTTTTTAATTGCATACTCTACGGTACCAGGTATTACTATAATTGTATAAACTATAAAATGATCGCAACTGAATTTTTAAGGAATATATATCTCTGTTTCGCAGGCTTCTATTCTTGGAGAAACACCACTCGTGGTTCCTGGTTTATGCAGGCACTATGCATGGAATTACGTGAGAATGGCACACGATACGACTTGCTGACTTTGCTGACTTTCGTGTGCCAGAGAGTGGCAATCGAGTTCGAATCGAATACTCCTGATAACATAACAATGCATCAACAGAAACAAATACCATGCATCACAACGATGTTAACACGTTTGGTGAAGTTTACATCACCGAAGAACGGAATGGTATAAGTATTTTATATAAAATATTACACGTACCTTTATATTGCAACCGTGTCGCGCTATCGTTCAGGTAACTAGTGATATTTTGTCTATACCGCCCTCGTACAGTAGCGCGATTACAGTGCATAGCATTTACTGTATGCAAACTGCCATTATATTCTACGAAACTTGCACTAGATGATAAAATATAACACAATGGACTTTATACGATACAGTGGGTGTACAAAGTATTCGTATACATTTAAAATACGAATAACTTTTACAAAATTGGACCCGACAGCTTGAGCTTTTTTCAGTCGTTAGAAGAATTATTTTACTAGCTAATGCGTAAATAATATTTTTTAAATTGTTATTGGTCGCAATTACGAAGGAAAAGATAAAGGTCACGATTTATAAATTTTTTCTCTGTGCCTGTAATGAAAATTTAAAACATGCATTCCGTAAATCTAAGCTAATTATATACATGTACAAAGTTTGAAATCGGTTGACGCATAGAAAAACTATGGGCATCGTAAGATGTAAAAATCTTTGAATTTAGGGCTTGCGATTCATTTAAATCGCAGATTCTTACAATTTTTGCTATTTTTAATCAATCACATTTTGTAACAAATGTATAACTTACTTACTACCAAAGGCACCTTCTAAATTTTAAAAAATCGCGACCTTTTCTTTTTTCACCGCAATTGCGATCAATAACAATTTAAAAAAAAATATTTACACATTAGCTAGTAAAGGACGCGCAGTGGCTTAAGTGGTAAGGCTCGCGAAAATATTTTTCATTAGAAAGAGGTTTTCATGTGATATCTTAACTGTGGTGCCCCAAGGTGGTTCGGAACCCACCTTAATAATAAACTGTAGGTCCCGCTGAAATTAGGCGATGGTGAGAGTGGAAAGAGGGGAGAGTGGTAAATGGATTTGAAACACCGAGGGGGACCACAAATATCATTACTTTAACATTAGCTAGTAAAATAATTCTTCTAACGAAGAAGACAAACTGACAAAAAACTGAAGCCGTTGGGTCCAATTTTGAAAAAGTTATTCGTTTTTGAAAGGCGTACGAATACTTTGTACACCCACTGTATATACGAATGTTTGTACTCTCGTATAGTTCGAGAACAAATTACATACAGCTTATGTCTTTCACAACATTTACATCGACATTAGATATTTGTAATAATCATTGGTCATTTTTAATCCATTACATTACGAAGTTAAAATGTAATAGTAGTCGTACAAAAAGTTGATTAATACATGCACATTATAGTACGATAAGTAAGGTATGGAATAAGTACAAATGTAAAGTAAAAGTAAGTTGGCAGTGTTGACAATTATCACTCGTTTGCTGCAATAACGACACAACTCAAAGATCGTATTTTTCTGGGGAAGCTAGTTCAAATATTACGAACAGTTACGATTAGACTGCGGATGTTTATGCGACTTTTTTATTTTCGTATGCATATTCGGAGAAAGTGGAAACAAATAAAAAATAAATATAAAATCGTATTGAATTCGGTGAAATTTTATGTTCCAGCATTGTTCGAACATTTTCAGAAGCCAATAAAGATCCGCAGTCTAGTTATAATTTGACGAGATCGTGTTCGAATGTCCAATTGATCACCAAATGTAATAATGTCGTGATTCGATGCTATAATGTTCGTGAGAATTATATTTTCTATATTCGATAATTATAAAACGGCACGTTTGACGTTGTGTCACTATTGTAATGAAAAAGTGATATATAATAAGAATTGATTGCCTTGGTAATTGCTGCTTTCGAGCAAAATTTAACGAGTGACTCGTATACTGTTCGTGGCATATATTTACGAGAGAGAGAAATGTATTTTCTAACCATCATCCGGAAGCAATTTAAGAAATTGATGCGTGTAATAATGCTTACTGCTTCGTACAAAGTGTCGAGGTGACGAAACTTGTGTCTTTTCATACCAAGCAATAGTCCGTCTCGGTGGTTCTCCGCTCGGCTGTCTTATACGCGAAAGAAACGAAATAACATATTTTCGATTTAATAGTAAACGAATATTACTTGCCTGATCAAAGTAGTTGTGATTAGATAAGGTGCAATTACAACGAAATATTCAAGTTTTATCTATCGTTAAGAGATGAGGAAAAAGAAAATATGCTGTAACTAAATCGATTAGAAGATGCAATATGCACATACTTTTTTGGATCGCTAGCTAAAGTATAAAGTGTTATATTGCTTTGTAGTTCGAGGTTTAATCTCTGAGTAGATTAGAATTTAAATGAAAGATCTGCGATGTTACCATGACTAAAAAATGTCTATATTTGTAATTAAACGGCATTAGTATAATCTACGGATACTTTCGATATATGCATCGTGATATAAACAGTCTTTCATGGGAGAAAACTATGCAATTTTTAAACGTTGTGTATATTCATCCGATTTTATAATTTTAACGTTGCTCTTCATTTTGTTCAACTACGTGTCACATATTGCTGAATTCGTACATGAAATGCGACTCGTAGAAAGGTACTTGATTCGAAAAACGGTTGTTATCCTTATGCAGAATATGTTGTTCCTTGTTTTTTAGTAATCTCCTTTTCTTTTTTTTTTCTTAACAAGTGATCTGTCAGCGTATTGGAGTTCGTTGCTTGATGTTACAAAGTAATTGCTCAACGATATAACAGGATGTTGCAAAATATTTACAATATTTACGATATTGTAAATTGTGATAAAGTATGTGCTAATTATGTATGCTTAAGGTGTTACAGCATTTCCGTATGAAGTTTCATACAAACACTATAAACATAATCGAAAGTTTTTTAATACATTTATACCGTAGAGTTATAAGTCCTTTTTAGCGGATAAGTCGCATATATTTGTAAAACTTTTATATACATAAAGCTGTATTGCAAGCTTACACAATAAAATAAAATAAAATAAAAATTCAAACACAAAAGCAACGCGTCTCGAACGTTACGTCTCCAGACATTTTTATTTTCATTTCGTTACACGTAAAAAAATGAACAGCGCATAAATTAACATTACTGAGAAAATCGTCTTATTCTACGTTTGAGAACGATGTAATTATTATCGAACGTACAATAAATATTACTTAATGCTCATCAGTCGGTTTCTGCTTAACAAATAAAAAGTATATAAATTCTAAAAAATATTTTGTTTCGTATAGAACTTTTGTTAGTTTGCTTATCGTTACGATCATTCACAGTGGTCCCTTATTATTATCATTCAGATACAATTAATATCATTCCTGCGTTATTTGCCCAGGAATATTAATTACTGTTACTTTGTTCAGAACATGTTGCGAACGTTCTGGCGCGGTGTGTGGACGATTTGATTTCGGTGAGACCGTATTTGAAAATGCAATCGGTCTCACTGGATGGATTGCTGGTGGAAGTGTTTCAACATTCTTATGGACTTCCGAAACTGTTTTAGCTTGTTTAGTACTTGTAGACATATCTCCGAGTTCAACGACTGATTCCTCAGTGGTAAGCGGAGCAGTCTTATTTCTATGCATGAACAGATTTTTCAATTTGTTTCCGCCAATTCCTGTAAACATTGTACATACAAGCTTTAAAGAACTCCTATTTATTATTTATAATATTTATACGATAAAGTCGCGATCTAGCTCCCATCGCCTGTTCCGAGCAGGGACAGAGATCATGTAGGGAAACTATTGATTTGGCAAGAAAGTAATTTCTTAATTTGGGACAATTTTTAAGTTTCATGAGCACGGAATTATGAATCCAGATCGCGACTATTATTGAAATATTGCATACCATTGTGCAAAACACTCGTCGGTTGAGTTTCTTCCTAAAATTTCAACGAATATAGATCAATGTGTTTCCATTTTCCATTAAGTATGAAATCAATAAAAAGTTCTACCTTCTTAGCCACTAGCTCTTTGATCGGTTTAAACGGATTAGAATACACTGATAGTCTCGATATCGATGATGTATCGGATATTGAATCTTGTGCTTCGATAACTCTCGCGACTTGAGAACTTTGTGCATCTTTGAGTCCGCTATTTAATACAGTGTAGTTCTTTACAATTATATCTAATATCCATCTGCGCAAAATGATTTGTCGTAAAATTAATCAAATACTGATACATTAAAAGAATTAATAAGAAAATTGATAACGTACTTGTATCCGTTCTTAATACCTATAGAATCATCTTTTAATTGACTTTCTCTCTCTGTGGATGAACATATTTCCACTCTCGTAGGACACTTCATGGTATTAGCTACATGTTCCACGTCCAAGTTCTCGACAAGATCCAACTCGTCTATCGATCCATTTATGTCTTGTTTGTTCGCAAGCCTATTAGCAAAATATATCCGTGATGATATTAACGTAACGTGAACACATGGTGTGACAATCACACGTTAACGAATTCTTTGTGCAAATTTAATCGGTGCGCATCGCATACATATCTACGAAAACGGTGTTCTGTGATTTGAATAAAATGTACACACAAGCATAAAAAATACAATTCAACTTTCTTACAATAGAATCGGTTTCCCTGAAATACATTCATGTGAAACTAATTCACCAAATACAACTCTATTTTCTGTAAGACGGGAAATATCACTAGCATCCACCACATATATAAGACCGTGTATCTAAAAGATGTAAAATGGAGAGACAACAGTATTTCAATCTATGTTCTATTAGAAGGGGAATTATTGCATTTCTATTATACCAAAATGTGATTCCAATCGATAGAATGCTCGGTTATCTCTCTAACGATTACTTACACCGTTGTAATACTTTGTCCATAACGATCTGATTTGAGGGCTACCGCCGATATCGTAAATTTTCACTGTGTAAGACTTGTATCTTAGTGACACTGTTCGAAATCCTATCGTAGGCAGTACATTTCTGTCCAACTCTAAAAATATATGGTTCGTATTACATTTTAGTCCAACATACTTGTGCGACTGCTGAGGTCGATTTATATTATCTGCGCAGACACGGAATGTATCTGTTCAGCATCGATTTGCTTTGTTCTATACAGCATTTCTTATAACGCCCCGTTCTTTTAGTGGGAATATATTCTACAGTCTCAAACTTGTTATAAAATATATTTGTTTGTACACAAATTGTACACAATCCAAGTAAATACAGTTTCGTCATTTTTGTAACGTAAAATATTTAAATCGATTTTAGTGATTTCAGTGAGCGCGAGGGGTCAAATGACCGATTTTAGATTTCTTATTTGACAATTATTGAAATTGTAAAGGTGTTCTCATGGGAATTTATTGAATATATCGCACAAAATATAAATGAATTTAATCTTGTTATTTTTATAACACTGTACACATCAGCCACTTCTGATGATCGGTAGGTTCAGTGTTAAAAAGAGTATTATACTGAAACGGAACTATTGATCAACATTTAGGTAAATAATAACAATCATAAATTAAATGGAAAACATATAAACGACGAATATCGAATAAAAATATTAGAATATGTTTAACAGCTCGAAACTGGCAGAATTTTCGTATCACATAAATATTGTCAAGAAAACGATGTTTTTTTAATATACACATAAAATATACATACCACCGCTTATGCGATTCAAAACGGACGTTTTTCCAGCATTATCTAGGCCGACGATCAGTAAAATAATAGTTCTGGAAAACAAATTACCATGAAATTGATCGTGCACGTTGGTATATGTTAATAAACATTTCTGAAAATATACATTACTTTTCGGAGCATTTCTTGTTTTGTAATCTCCTCAGTAAACTCTGTATACAATTCCCCATTGTAACAAATGCGTTCTGTATATTCGGATACGATTAAATCCGTGATTGCTTATGTGATATTGTATCGTAGAATTTTGTACGTATGAAATTTGTTTAAATGCAAAATACAACGATTCATCGTCATTGGTAATCCAACGTCACAAGCATCAATCGTTCCTTTTTGTCCCTGTATACATGCGATCATATAATAAGCAATTATTCAGTTACGAAATGAAGAATAACCGAAGATAGAAAATATTAAATATATCTAGGTTATTCGAAACGTTCGATGATATGGAAAATCATACGATATTCACCGAACGCTGTCACATGATCACGTAAACTTATACGAAATTTCTCTACGTATACGGTGGAATATATTTGAATCACATTCCTTCATTAACAATACTCCATTAATTGATAGTAACCGGCCGAGTTTGTTCTCGATCTTATCTTTAATATATGTCTCGTATGACATTTGATTTTTTTTTCTCAATCGAACGCAATATTTCAAACGCGACGCACGTGCAACATTTGACTTCGAAGAAAAGAGTTGAGGACAAACGAAGTTACTAAATAATAACGAAATAATTGATCGAAATCGAAGTAAATTAGAAAAAATTTGTTATGTCCCATTATTCATGAACATATTTTCAGATATTTGTGAATCATAAAAATTTTCACACTGTGTTGATGAAGATTGAAGTAGATTGGTTTTAGTATATAGCTGTAAATAAATATGGCCAAGGACGATTTTAAATCCACCAAAATTGGTTTCATTGGCGGTGGAAATATGGCGAGAGCCATTGGAGTCAGTTTGATTAGAAAAGGTGCGTACGATATGTCAATATATTTGTTTTTCAATGTAACTCATTTAATAACGTTACGTCTACGCAGGTATTTTAAATCCGAGAAATGTTTGGGTATCCGCACGTACAGACAAGACTTTGGATTTGTGGAGAGATGTTGGAGCGAACGCTACATTAATAAACGGACAAGTGTTCGATAATTGTAGTATCATATTTTTAGCGGTAAAACCAAACATGCTTAAAAACGCAATCGTTGATATGTTTTCTGATATAACGAACCGTGATAACAAACCACTTTTTGTCTCTGTACTCGTAGGCGTTCAATTAGATACTTTAGCCGACGTAAGAGCTGAAAAATCTTAACGATATTTAAAAGATTTTAAACGATACGTTTGTAAAACCATAGCTATTTTTAGATACTTGAAAGGTTTATAATGTCTCCTAGAATAATTAGATGTATGCCGAATACTCCGATGATGGTTGGCGAAGGAATAACAGGTAAATGGAGATTCTATAATATTCTATAATATTCTAAAATATTTCATGTGCAAATACACATTGATTGTTTTAACATAATATTATATTTTCTAGTATATTGTTCTATGAACATAACAAATGAAGAGAAACAGATGGTTCACGATTTATTGTCTCATGTTGGCATAGCTGAAAGTGTTCCCGAACCTCTTATGAACGCAATAGGTGGTCTCTCAGGCTCTGGTCCTGCTTATGTGAGTCTACGTAGATACTATTATATACGTAGAAAGCGGATCTTCCCCAGATAGCACTGAGACGTCTAAAAAACGTCTTTAAGACGCCTGCTGCAAGACATTCAGACGTCTACAAGACGCCTCGAAAGTCGCTCGACGGTCGCTGGAACGTCTCCTGAATGTGTTAGAGAACGGTACGGCTTAAAGACGTCTTTCAGACGAACTTTTGACGTCCGTTAGACGTCTTTAAGGCGTCTGTTTAGATGTTTAAGGTGTCTTTTAGACGTCTCATTTCAGCCGTAAAAACGACATCTCCAAAAAGGCGTCTTTCAGACGTCTTAAAGTCGTAGACGTCGTTTTTACGGCTGAAATGAGACGTCTAAAAGAAGTCTTCCTCCAGCCGTAAAAACGAGGTCTCCAAAAAGGCGTCTTTTAGACGTCTTAAAAAGTCCTTCTGGAGAGGTAAGACGTTCAGACCTAGAACAGACGTAAAAACGACGTCTAAAAGACGACGTGTGCTATCTGGGTTATGTAAAATAAAAATTTTCTACCTGATTTGCAACCAACTGGGGTGAAACAGCAATTTATTTTCTTTCTTAATATGTTCAATAGGTCGAAAATAATATAACAGTGTTTTGAAATTCTTCTGATGTTTTCACTGTGTCGAATTACACCTACTCAATTTTGTTATAAGTGCATAAAATCCGCTGTCTAAATATAAGAAATGAAACTTATCAGACTCGTCGGAAATGCTTTTTTAATATTAATATAAAATCAAGGTATATCTTCCCAGGCATATCTTATTATAGAAGCACTGTCCGATGGTGCGGTGAAAATGGGTGTTCCAAGATCTATGGCGACAAATTTCGCGGCTCAGGTGTTAGTAGGAGCTGGTAAAATGGTGTTAGAAACAGGTAAACATCCAGGCCAATTGAAGGATGAAGTATGTTCTGCGGGAGGTACAACTATCACGGGCGTTCATGCCATGGAATGTGGTCAAGTTAGGCAAGTGTCAATATCTGAAACTAGAAAGGAAGATAAAAATGATTGCTACTTGAATCATATATGTAATAACATGCAAATGAATTTATAGAGCATCTATGATGAACGCAGTTGAAGCTGCAGTGAAGAAATCGTATGAAATGTCTTCGAAATAGAATAACATCTAGTACAAGAAAATCTGGCAGCATTAAGGAAGTGGTATAACAAAGAGATATTAAGTTATTATATTTACAATGCGCATTTGTCCAACCATTTCGAATATGTAATAGTACGAAGAATGTTCCTTTTTAAGGATAGTCTCGAAATTTTACGAGAATGAGATTATCATCTGTAGACACCGAAACACGGGATATTATTTAAATACGCTACGATGCAACTGTAACTCGATGGTAGAAATAAACTTAAATGTTTTATTCACATATTCTTTACACATTTATTTACATATCGTTTACATATAAACATTACGCCTTCGAATATTCCACACAGCGAGATGGATCTGTTGGATAATACTCTTGGCACTTAGTCATCAGCCTTTTCAATGCTTGGATATATTTTCTTTGCGTTTCATCGTTCATTACGTGCGCGACGTTTTTCGAAAAAATTTTTTCTCTTCCAGTACGCGCGTGAATACCGACCATAGTTACTCCTATAGGCCACGGAGAATTCCCTATAGCCATCTGTAAATACGCGTCGCTTGCCTGAAACAAATTATTCTCGTTGAATTCTGTTTCGCTACACTGAAATAGCATTCTCACTTGTCTACTTACCAATATATAATTGCGTTCGAGTAAATGTTTCACTATATCTGTTAAACTATCGGTGATGTCCTCTGGCAAGGATCTGTTCTTCAATTTCCTAAGAAGCGGCTTCAAGTATTCTCTAGTTTGAGCATAAGTGGCGCTAGCCATTTTCCCTCTGGTACTCATCTTCTCTGCAGTACTTCTACTGTTTAATTGAATGCCCCACATTTGTACTAAGAATTGTATAAACAGTGTAATCACGTTCAAGTCAAAGTCTCTGTCGCCCTTGTTCAACTTAATAGACATCTTCTGCAAGTCTTCGTAGCTAACTCCCTCGTCCGGTACATTCACGTCTCCTTTTCCATGACGGTCTTGCGGCTTCGAAGAATCTAACAACTCATTCAAATACGCCTGGTCTACTTGATCCATGGCTTCTTGGAAATCGTTTCTGAAACCCTTTAATTCAAAAAGTGTTACTCATATGTCAAATTAATACAAGCTATCTCAAAGTTCGGGAATGGTCTCGGAAAATAAAGGAAACAAGAGTTACAAGCAAAATACCTTTACAGGCCTTCAAAGTAATCACCATTAGCTGCGAAACTGTCAGCAAATGCTTCTTGTGGAATCGCTTGAAGCACCGTGGCCACGCGTTGTTGGATATCTGCAACGTCTGCGGAGCGTAAGCCTTTCAGGGCTAATTTAAGGCGGGGAAATAAAAAGAAGTCTTCAACACCCTCCCTATTCTCCAGATTTGGTGCCAGCAGTCTTCTTTTTGTTTCCTCGCCTTAAATTAGGCCTGAAAGGCTTATGCTTCGCAGACGTTACGGATATTCAACAATGCGTGGCCACGGTGCTTCGAGCGATTCCACAAGAAGCGTTTGCTGACAGTTTCCAACAACTTTACAACCGATGTCAAAAGTATGTTGTAGCTAATGATGATTACTTCGAAGGCCAATAAAGGTGTTTTGTTTGTAACTCTTGTTTCCTTTATTTTCTGAGACCATTCACCGAACTTTTCAGATCTTGCATTATACACCGTCCAATAGGTGCGGTAAATGTAAATACATGTAAACACCTTATTCACTTCAGGCTCTAGAATCTCGCATTTTCTTAATCTCTTAAACGCTTCGATTTCCGACTCCCCGAATATCATTATCGGTTCGCCCCTCTCGCGTAGCCTTCGAATCACTTCGGGCCTGGGTAAAGTCAAGTGTTCGGAACTACCATCCGTCACACAATCCTCTTGTTGCTCCTTCGTGTTCACTTTAACATCCTCGTCGTTGTTGTTCTGAACTTCCTTCACTTTCGCGTCTTTCAATATCAAATCGCTCCTCTTGAAATACTTCTTGTTGTTTTGCTGGAATATTAACGACGTTTTAATTGATCGAAACGTATTATTAAAATTGATGAGGTTTGTTATGTTATAATTACCAGAACGTTGCTCTCTTCCAATTGTTTGCGTTTTTTCAGTATCTCAGTCTTTAGGATATCCATTTTCGGAAACTCTTTCCTACGTAGTCATGTAGATTTTCACGAGAAAATGCGGAAAATCCAAGTCTCAATCCTGGGACATCGGTGGTTCAAAAGTTATGCGTGTGTAAAGTTCTGTGATTTTCGACGTTCTTCACAGGCAAGGACGCCTTCTCGCTGATTGGACGACGTCTGAACACAGACCAACATGGCGGCGACCTTGTCTGTCAAAAACGCTGAAAACATACAGTGGCCGGAATTAATATTCGCACGCTCTAAAAAAGACAGATAACTTTTTTAATATTGTACTGTACAAAACGTATTTTTTAAATTTTCAATATAGGCCCACATAAAAAAATTGTAAAATGCAACTTTTAGTATTTTTTCTACAATTCCGATTTATTGCAATTTTTGTAAAAATTTCTTTTCACCTCCTGTAGCAAACTAATTGCTCTAGCCTTCAAAAAAATTTGAAATCGTATAGTACGATATCAAAAAAGTTATCGTGCTTTTTAGATTGTCCGAATATTAATTCCGGCCACTGTAACTTTTGAATCACTGATCTCCCAGGATTGAAACTTGAATTGTTCGAATTTTTTCAACAAAATCTACAGGATTACATAAGAAAGAGGCAAAAATTCTATTAGAAAATGCGTTACATGTTTATTATTGTAATAGAGATTTTTAATTAATATTCTGTCCACAAAGTAGATAAGAATTCTCTGCGTTATGACAGAAATTACACACAGTAGAAAATGAATATGTCGCGGAGTTCGATTTCGATTCGATTCTTCAGAAAATCGATTCTTTGGGCGAAACGATCGATCGTTTGAATCGATTCTTGAAGAACAATCGAACATCCATATTGCAGAGACACACTTCGTGATGTGGCAGTTGTGTTGCTCTCGAATTATGTGGCACTGTGTCCTACAAATGCGTATTTATTTTATTTATGTTACAATACACAAATTTGAACAACAAATAAACAATTAATAACTGATATGTACATACAATGTACAAATTTATACAGGTCATTCGTCCTGTAACGGTTTTGCTTTCAAATTGTTGAGAGCCTTTCTAATCCACCTTAATCGTTCATTGAAAATGAAGCTTGAAAACCAAACCGTTACAGCTAGATTGTCATTCTTGATTTTTGTCAAAAATGGCTTATAAAATCACGCCTTAAAAATATTTGACACATCCAATTGAACATTCTTTAGTTTATGATTATCGATAAAAATGATCAAAATATTCGTATATTTTGTTACATGTTCTGACGATGAACACGCAAAGTGTAGGGAATGAACTATGCTCGTAATTTAATAACGTAATTCAATAAATTATCTTTAGTAATTAGTAAATCAGTAGATTCGCAAAGTAAAATTTGAAGTAAAACTTTTTCCTTTACAAAAATCTTCTCCGCGACTTTCGTTATTAAAGAAAACCACGAGCCAATCATAGCGCGGCTATCAGCGAACGGATTCCGTCTCGGCCAATGCCAACGCCACACTGTCCTGTATCCGCGTTCTGATTGGTTCGTGTTTTTCGTTAATAACTCCTGAACAAAGCCGCGGAGAAGATTTTCACAAAGGGTAAAAGTTATTCGAAATAACCCCAAGAATCACTTCTTTCAAAGAAATACGATATTTCTCGGTCATCCTGTACACGCACGAATGATTTTCAATTTCTAATTTCCTATCGTTTTATTATTCGAGCCATTCAAATGAAGAAACAATATTCTACAAATAAAAAAGTATATACGAATGATTGTGAAATCGCTGAGGCCTACTTTTGTGGATTTATGAATACAGTTGTCCGCCATCGATGGAGGGAGTTTTAGAACGTTCGGTGAAACTAAATAGTTGTGGATGGTTCTGAAGACGCGGTCAAAAGAAACGTTGTCGTGCGTGCTAACGATTGAATAATACCGCGGGCAGATGTGATTCTTTTCGTGGGATATGAGACTGGCGGTGTAACTGCGATCAACGTGACGCCGTTCCGAGTTGTTCCGCAACGAAATAACGAAAAACGCGCTACGTATTCAACAAGCTTACGCGTAACCGCCAAAATCGCACAGACGGAAACGCCATCTTATGCAAAGATGTTGACATTTTACTGAATCGGGAAAGATATCGCAGGATCTAACCACCGTTTCGTTCGAGTCCCGCGGACTCGATTTCTCTATTTACGAATGTTAAAAGATGCTGATATCACCCGCTGATTGATACGCCATCCGGTTTTCCATTCTAAGGTGATATCATCATGTTGCTAACGGGAAATTTGTATTAACGATACACCGTGTTCCGTTCACCCTTATGTTTAGATTTCTGTTTACAAACAGTGCATCGCGCGCTGCTCCCGTATTCCATTTAACACGATCGTTTTTCCTCGCAGAAGTGCACGATAACACGTAATCCAGAATGTTTTACGCACATTTCGTGTTAGCCAAAAAGGGGCCGCTGGCCCGTATTTGGTTAGCTGCACATTGGGACAAGAAGCTGACGAAAGCTCATGTATTCGAAACGAACATCGAGAAGTCTGTAGACGGTATTCTACAGCCGAAGGTACGCACGGAGTATCTCTCACTTTTAATATGCAATCGTTGTTATCGTTTTACATGAATATCTACAAATCTGTAACACCCTTTCGAGACCACGCACACTGCGGACAAACCTGGCAGGTCTCTCTAGATAGCACCTGACGTCTCACAGATGTCTGTTTTAAAACGTCTTTAAGACATCTTAAAGACGTTGTTTTTACGTCTAAAATAAGATGTCTTAGAGACATCTTTTCGGAGATGTCGTCTAAAAAGACGCCTCTAAGACGTACCGTTTTGTAACATTCAGAAGACTTTCGGGAGCTGTTCAGACATCCGAATGTCTTGCAGCAGGCGTCTTACAGCTGTCTTTGAGATGTCTCTGTGCTATCCGGGTCATTACTAGACTCCGGATGTTTATGCAAAGTAAAAAGTTTCTGCGTCAATTTCAAGACGCAGGCGCTAAATATAAATCTATATTCTCCATTAATAATTTGAACGTGATGGAAATAATGTATTCATACTCTCAAAGTCGTTTAACATTTTCACTGTTTCAAATCGCACTTACTCATTTTCTCTACGCAGGTGAAAATGGCGTTGAGAACATCCGGTCACTTACTGCTGGGTGTGGTACGCATATACTCTCGGAAAGCTAAATATCTGTTAGCCGATTGTAACGAAGCTTTTGTGAAAATCAAAATGGCTTTTAGGCCAGGCATGGTCGATTTACCGGAAGAGCACAGAGAAGCTGCTGTAACGGCTATAACATTGCCCGAGGTGTTCCATGACTTCGACACGGCGATGCCTGAATTAAAGTAAATATAAACAGTTAGAAGATTGTATATACTGCGCATGTATTCTTAACGTGTGTGTTGTTCCAGAGATGTGGATATCGAAGCACAGTTTAGCTTGAACCAGTCGAGAGCAGAGGAAATAACTATGAGAGAAGATTACGGCAGCCTGGCCTTAGTTACGCACGATCAGGGATTCGGTGATATGAGTTTCGATGCGGAACCGCCAGAGTTGTTAAGACATACTGGTACTGTGGAACCATCGTTAGATCAGGTACGTGGATATTGTTGATTTCCTTGGGAACGAACATTGTAGGACACTTTATGTTTATGTTTCAGACACATATGTTGTTCACCGACGGACCAGGAATTGAAACAGCTTTAGATCAGAAAGAAAAAGAACCGGTACCAGGCCCATCGGTAACAGCGCAGGCCATGGACATTGACATGCCTATCAGGGATGATGGTTTCGGTGGACATCTTGGTCAGGACATCATATGTAAGTGGTTCCGACATCGTACATGTTACGAAGCATTTTTAAAATGACTGTTATGAACCTAATACATTGTTTCTTGTACGTTTTAGCTGGCGGCCTGTTCGAAGGTGGTTTATTCGACGAAGCACCGATGGGCGAAGTATCCGTACCTGAAGTTAGTGCTGTAGCAGAGCCACAGGAGCCAGCGATTTCTGGAGCTGCACCTTCGGTCCACGAAGAGTCCGAGGAAGAAATGGGGCCTCCGTCTCCCCTAGGAGGAATGAGGTAATTAACTATTTTGTTTATCGTTCGCTATTTCTCATATATTTCGAATTATGGAATTATGATAAATATAAATTGTAAACAGCGACGACTCCAGACCCGCTTCTCCCATCACGATGGCAGATGAGATCGAAGGAAGAATAAGTGTTGCAAGTCGTCGTTTCACTCCTGCTCCGTCAATCATTCCCGAAGAGCGGCCAATGGAAGCTATCGAGGAGACACCGCCTCTACAAGATCAAACCACATTGTTACACGACGAGGAAGAAAGTTTTGCTCTTGCGCCGGTTGATACGTCAGCTTTGAAAGGTTAATTCTTCATGATTTTTCACTGTCGCAATTGTCACTGTAGCATTACCGACTTTGACCGAACATTACCGAAATTCCAGGGTTCACAAAAGCGAAGCGTAAGCGCAAGCTGATCGTCGACGAGGTGAAAAATATTTCCGGCGAAGAAATGAAAGCACAGTTATCAGACACCAGCGATATCATAACCACGCTGGACCTGGCTCCTCCGACGAAAAGGCTAATGCATTGGAAAGAAACCGGTGGAGTTGAAAAATTGTTCGCTCTACCGGGAAGACCGATTCCGGCACGCGTATTGTTTAAGGTACATTAAATTGCACCTATACTCCTCTCGCGTTCGTTATGAATGCATAACATCCGCAGTGTCTATTCGTTACACATACTTGGAACACGAATAAGATGATTAATATTTCAATCGTTGTCGGAATAGAATTATCAACGGCATCTTACGAGCAAGTCCTACGACCACGAGGACTTTGGACGTCTAGTAGGCGAGGAGGAAGGCATGCCTTTGGAGCAGATGAGGGAGCCCGTAGAAACAGACTCGTTCGAACAAAGTATTTTAAGTAAACGTTTGTCCAGGAAACGAAAGATGCCGTTCGAGGAAGAGGTGCGTTGCATTTATTTATTATCTGTTTCCAACCCTAGATAACTAAGCTATAATCAACGGAAATAAAGACGCCAATTAGAAGTATTAGATTCGAGGGGAAGTTCTGTCGTATATCTCAAAGAAAACATTTTAATGAATTTATAAAAACATCAATCATCAATTATATTCAATGATATAATTTCCATTATTTGTAGCAATGACTAGCAACCATGTGTTTCTGATTTACCTAATACGAATACAATTGAATGGTTTTTGTCTAGCATCGGGTGCCAGGGGTTTATTCAGATTTTAACAGGTCGTTAAGTATGAAACTTGACAAATGCGTTTGAAATTTCTGTTTTATTTGTCAAGTTTAATTATTGATGGATTACGCTTCCCGTTTTCAGGTGAGGCCACCACCTCCAGCACCAGCACCTCCACCAGTAGAAATAACAGCCGAAGCTGTGGACGTCCCGAGTATAGCTCCCCCACCTCCAGCGGAATCGCCGATTCCTCTTCCCGAAGTATCTTTGCCAACCGAATCGGTCTCCGAAATCAGCGGTATAGTGCCTCCTGTCGAAGAAGCGGAAATACTCCCGCCAGTACCTTCTGAAGTACCTTCGATTTCACCGCTCGTAGCCGAAATACCTCCAACTGAAACCACTGTTACACCCGAGGAACCAGTTGTACCGCCTACACCAGCAGAACCGGATCTCCCTGTTGCACCGTCTACCGAAATGCCTCAAATGGAGAATATGGGCTACGATCAGGTTAACAATCGTCATTCTTCGTTACTAGACCGCGGATCATATATTGTGCATCAAATTGTAAAGATATTAGAAGATTTTCAGAATATTTTCACCGAGCTTCCGCTTAACAATATACAATTCATTTGGACAATTTTGATTCTGCATAAAGATTCGCAGTCTAGTCGTTGTAAGTAGATTTATATCTCTGTGGTCGCCAGGAAAAACTAGTTTATGCATTAAAGTCGTGAAGATACAGTGAGTCACGAAAGTATTCGAACGCTCTGAAATGAAAAGTTTCACGCTTGAAAAATACCTATTAGACGTCTTTTTAGGCGACATCTCCGAAAATACGTCTTTAAGACGTCTTATTTCAGGCGTAAAAACGACGTCTTTAAGATGTCTTAAAGACGTCTTTTTGGGACGTAAGACGTTCAGATCTAAAAACGACGTAAAACAGACGTCTATGAGACTTCTATGAACTTTTCATTTCGAAGCGTTCGAATACTTTCGTGACTCACTGTAAATGCGAAAGGCTCAAAGACATAATGCAATTTGACCGATGTCCTATGTCGAAGCATTAGTGTTCTTCCTGACACCCACAGATATGTACATCGCAGCATCGGAATGGTAGTTTTAATTACGATATTTGTAACAGGCTCAACCTATTGTACCATACATGGGATACGACGAACATCCACCAGCACCCACAACACCAGCTATGTCCGAAAGAGGACCAGCGACACCATGGAATCACGAGGACTATGAGTTCCCACCATCTGTGGGACCTGTATGTAGATTTTATACTAAACATTCATTAAAACCAGGGCTTGAAAACTTGTTGCCTCTTATTGTGATTATTAACGTGGGTAATCATTTTCTGTAGGCATGTCATGCAATATTGAACTGTTCTACATTCAGAGAAACAATGCACAGAGTATAACAGGTTTAAACAGTTGTTTTCGGAACCGTTTCAAGCCCTGATTAAGAGCCCGTTGATCGCGCGATTTTTGTCTTCGATGAGACATAGCCTAAAACTATGAGACATCCGTTGTAACGTTTCGATTATGTTTCACAGCAAGAAGAACAGCAAGTAGATGAAACGTACGAACAGTTCGAAGAACGAGTTCTTAATAAGAGAGCAGCACACATGTATCATGTTATTAAGAACAAACTGGAAACCAAAGATAAGTTGACATTATCAGAAATGGCATACAAAAATAACCGTAAACAGGTGTGTATTTATAAATGTAATTGTTAAATATAATTTATAAATTCGTGTACGTTTATATATCGTGGGCGGTGTTTCTGTTCCAGGTTGCACAAAAGTTCTATACTCTGTTAGTCCTTAAAAAGTTCCAAGTAACAGAACTCTATCAAGAATGCCCGTACGCGGAAATTGTAGTCAATAAAGGACCAAAATTCGATAATCCTGCATTATAAGAGTATTAGGTACCGCGTACCTTGTGTTTACTACTAACGGTGATGAAGGAAGAAAAGAAAAGATTGTAACAGCTCTGGGAGCCGTACAGGAAAGGAAACGGGAACGAAGCGATTTATCTAGGCTCTTTTGATAAATTGTAAAATAATGTGCGAGAAAAACACGTGGAAACTGACAGAAACGAGGAAAATCTAATTAAGGCAAACAGAGTTTTTGTAAATCGAGTTTTTAATTCCTGATCGAGGAATTGTATACGTTTTGTATAAATCAGGGCAGAATTATTTTGGACCTTCCGCAATTTCTAACGCGCTAAAGAAAGAAAAAAAAAAAGATTCAATTATATGTATAAAATTTTACTATTGAAAGATACATAATTTTTTACTTCTGCATAGGAGAATGAAAAAGAAAAGATCAATTGTCTTCATTAAATTAATTATCAATCCGAACAGGGTTTGTATATAAATATTAACGTGTAGTGAAAACATATTTTATATCTTACTATTTACAAAAGAAACAAAAAAGGTTCTTCAGTCCGTACTGCAGGATGGTCCAAAATTCACTAATAATCTTCTAAAATGATTTACGAGATTTATTCAAACAAAAAACAATGAGTTTGTTTAACAAACTTCATAAAAACGAGATCATGTATCGTTGTAAACTATATATGTGTTCTTTATTTTCGAAATTTACGAGAGGCTCGACCCACAATATCGTTCTCTTATTTTAGCGTACTTACAGAGAATCATCGATACTGTAAACAATTATTAATGGAAGAATCAGGAGAATATTTTATGGATAATACTTTTAACGTATTGCAGTCATACTTTAGGAGTACCAACGTGATTAAGTTATTTTCTTTTCGTATACTAAATACCTTCATAACTTTTCGTGTACACTCGACATGATATGTATAGTTATTTTTCTTTTTTTCTCGTATAAATATCACTCTGGAAAATTTATAATCTACCATAATTTATGCTTAAATTATGAACGACATTCCAAAGAACGATAAGGTGATAGTTTTTTTTTTTCAATTTTACTGTTTCAATTCTTCTTATCGCACGGTTTTTCATTATTACCTCGACGAGAATATGTACCAATCGTGTAAAAAAAAAAGAGAAAGATGAAAAATTGTTTGACCATGCTATTTTCTCTAAAGAAAATAACATTGTGGTTCGTCATTTAATTAGTCTGACCACGAGAAAAATAATGTTCAATAATTTATTGTTATATATGTATCTCTGCCTCATGGGGATGCGGAAATGTTGATAAATCATATTATAAAAAAGAAGTGCTATATTTTATCAAATTGACATGTCAAAAAATTTTCTCGAGAGCAATCATATTGCATTGTAAATATACATGCACAGTAAACATATACGCTATCATTACATATATATATATACATATATATATATATGTACACCTTACCAACAAAGGTGTACGATGAAACAGAAAAGATCGACTGCTATAACATCTGTAAAATGCCTGATTGTAAATAGGTCCATGATCCATTAATCAACACACACACACACACACACACCACATACACACGCAATTGTTTATAAAATAAAAGAAAGGTTTCTGAAATAATCTGTTTAAAAAACAACTTAAACCCTAAAGTACATATCACATAATACTTAAAAATGTTAATCCATTATTTTCCATTAATAAACTGTTAACTTGCTAATTGTCCGAATCTTTGTTATGTTTAATTTCTCAAGACTTCTCGGAAATATTTAATTTTACACAGTACACGTTCGCAGGCGTGTATTTTCACGACGATAAATTCAACACAGTTGTTTCCTAAGACAAGAACAATTATTCACCGTACTAATATATTTGTCTTTTTTTAGAGTCACCCACTGCATAGAATAGTTTAATTTATAATTAATTTTCTTCCTACGTACATTTCTTTCTTTTTTTTTTGTGAATTTTGTTATGTATGTTATAAGACTATTAAATTGACACCATTCGAGATTGTTATTGAATCAATGTTAAAACATTTCATTTCGCAAGGTGCAACGTTTCTCGATCCAAACGAGATGTTGCACGTTGAACTTGAGAAAAGTATTTATAAGTCTAACTATACGATTGATTGAACGATTATCAAATAAATTACTTGAAGGATGCGTTCACATATATCGTCACGTTATTTTCATGGATAATATAAAAAGAAAATTATAAACAAAAATCTCTTTATATGTAAAAAGCTTTTATTTTATTCGTTATCGGCAGATTTATTTTTAAGGTCTAGCCACAGTATGCAATACAAATCTGAACATTAATGTGTAAACTCTAAATGTGTAATGTGTCGCTTACTTGTTATTGTGAAACGATCGTTATCGTAGAAATTAATTTAAACCTTCGGCCTCTCGCCGACAAAGCGTACGACAAATAATGAACGTAAATGCAACTTGATTTTATTCTTCGAGTTCGCCGGCTTCCATCGCTTCGCGGTACGATTTGTCTTTAGTGCGATCGGGGTCCAGCTTGATCATATCGTCGATTCTGAGAATAGTTATCGCTGCTTCTGTGGCGAATTTCAGAGATTTTATTTTGGAAATGGCTGGCTCCAGCACACCGGCTTTCTTGTTATCCTTGATAGTGCCCTCGAGTAGGTCGAGACCAACCCTGTTAAAAGTACAAGTGTTACATTTGTAATTTCTGATGAAATTTTTGCAATAACCAAGAAACAAGAATAACCCCCTAACCTAACAATTCGATCACTTTTTCACGTCTGATTTTGTTCTGAACGAGATATGTTCTCAGATAGCACTGAGACGTCTGAAAGACGTCTTCAGGACGCCTGCTGCAAGACATTCAGACGTCTACAAGACGCCTCGAGAGTCGCTCGACGGTCGCTGGAACGTCTCCTGAATGTCATGTGTTACAAAACGGTACGTCTTAAAGACGTCTTTTAGACGAACTTTTGACGTCCTCAAAAACGACATCTCCAAAAAGGCGTCTTTTAGACGTCTTAAAGTCGTCTTTTTGTAGACGTTTTTACGGTTGGAGGAAGACTTTTTAGACGTCTGATTTCAGCCTTAAAAACGACATTTCCAAAAAGGCGGCTTTTAGACTCAAAGTGGTCTTTTTTGTAGACGTCGTTTTTACGACTGAAATGAGACGTCTAAAAGAAGTCTTCCTCCAGCCGTAAAAAGGACGACTCCAAAAAGGCGTCTTTCAGACGTCTTAAAAAAGTCTTTTTGGTACGTAAGACGTTCAGACCTAAAACAGACATAAAAACGACGTATAAAAGACGACGTGTGCTATCTGGATCCATGTGAAATTTGTTTACATTTTTCGACATAAAGTTAATTATTGTAGAATAGCCCAATACTTTCTGAATAAAAATTCGTAAGCGAGGCCCGTTTACGTTAAAATGGGAAAAAATAGCAAACCTCGGATATCTGTTATTTTTAAACAATATTAGTAACCACTCTTTGCCAACGACACCTTTTTAATTAAGAGATAAAAACCCTGAAACCCTCATCGGTCTGAATGGAATAAAATCGTCTTTTACCAGCTCAGTATGACGCCAATTTTCAAATCGCCATTCTTCTCAAGGGCTCATTTTAAAGGGGACACTTCCAGGAATATAACCATATTTTTTCCAAAATTTAAATCACTCTGGCCCCTCATCGGAAAAAACGTAAAACAAGAATTTGCTTAAAATTTTCGATATTGTAACGTTGATTGTCGAGGTTGAAAAAATTATTTTGTAGTAGCCCAATCCTTCCCGAATAAAACAAAAAAAATATAGCTCAATCGGACAAACAGTTGCCGAGATAAAAATTTATAAGTGCGAGTGCAAGTCCTTACGAAGGCCTGTCATTTCTAAAAAAAAATCAAAACTCGAAAAATGATGATTTAAACCCCCCCTAATTTCACATGGATTACAACATATTTCATTTCGAACGAAATGAGCGATGGTGACGTCAAAGGTGATTGATTTGACGTGGAATGACCCATTACTATCATGATTAGAAACAATACCATTTTAGGTCAGCAAGATCCGCTTTCGTTTGACTGGAATTATGATAAGCACGTAGTTTCGCTACAAGTTCGGTAGCATCCTGTGCTGCGTTGACTGCTAACGTCTTCGGTATAACCAAAAGCGATCTCGCGAATTCAGCGATCGCCAGTTGCTCCCGAGAACTCTGAAAGGACGATAGCAAATGAATTTAATACTAACTAACTCGAATATTTTTAATTTGCGATTATTAAGATTGTAAAGATGCTTCCCTGTGGAATTATTTACCAAATTTATTTCTTTGGGTATATATTGGGTTAGCAAGAAAGTAATTTCGAAAGTAAAATTTTGAAGTTTTATGAGCGTGGAATTATGAAGCTACCAGAAGGATAGCAAAAGATCATCGAACAAAATGGAAAATATTTTACTGATTAAAGTTGATTGCTTGAATTGTATTTCACCTTAAAATACCGAAATGACTTTCTTGCCACTCCAATATTATTGGAGAAATGGCCAAAAATTTGGATAGACACATTATCTAGTTATGTTTATAAAATAATGTGAAATAGTTATTTCAGCTCCGTAAACCTAGTGTTAAGATGACTTTTAAGACTAGAGACTCCTCTTGCTCGTGAATATGGTTGCATCCTCCAGGGTTGTTCTAAATAATTCAAAAGAAATCTGAGCCACTTAACAAATTAACTTACGAGAGACGTTGCAAAGTTTTCTAAATATATCGAAAGGGCTGCTTCGACGCAACCACCGCCTGCAACGACGCATTTGCTTTCTAATACTCGCTTAACAGCGCATAACGCGTCGTGTACAGAACGTTCCATCTCGTCGCAGTAGTAGTCATTAGGCCCACGTAAGATCAGGGAACTTGCTGTCCTTGCTTTCGGTCTGTTAAAAATTATACCAAGATCATTTTCTTGCTATTAACATTAACTGCAGGTGTTCACCACCCTAAAACAATATTTTGAATCGAAGAATACCCTTTGATAAGAATCAGTTCATCGTCGCAGACCATTTCCTGGACAACTTCGGCCGCCTCTCCAAGAAAACTGGCATCGAAGCTTTCGTCTCCTTCCATATTAGTTAGAGAAGTAAGGAATTGCGCGCCCGTGGCTTTAGCTATTCTCTTCAGGTCTGCTTTCTTACATCTTCGGACAGCCATTGCCTTGGCTTCGATGAAGTACTATAAAAGAAGCCATACAAATAAAAGTTCTACTCTTGTTTTACTCTATTGTTCCTCCGATGAAAATGTACCTTCAGACAGAGATCGTCGATTCCTCCAGATAGAAGAACAACATTGGTACCAGCGGAAAGAATCTTTTGAATACGTTCCTTCGTGATGTCTGCTTCACGTTGACGAACTGCTTCAAGCTTTTCCGGGTCTGTAATCAATACTTCAACGCCCAGCTTCATTTTCGTCTTTTGCAAGGAGAAGTCTAGACACGCGATTTTTGCATTTACTATTCTTTTCGTCATAGCCTGGGAAGCTATGGTGCAGTTGAGCGCGTAGCCTTGCACCAGCACGGATTCTCGAACGCTCTTCCCGTGAGCTTTCAGAACGTTCACTGCTTTTATCGGATATAAGAATCCTCCTTTGCCGTCGTTCACTTTTACCGCGTTTGCGGCGTCCACGACCATGTTCCCGAAGAAGTCGGCATCACTATGAATACATTAAGGAATAATTTGCGACTATTCGAGGCACGGTCAGTCCCACCGAAGAATTACTCGTAACGTGACTCATAACTCATAAGTTGTACGAAAAAATGTTGCGAACAAAGTTTCATGGTTTCCTGGGGGACATACGGTGCTCTATCTTGTTTCTCCATTACTTTGCTCGTTTCATCGAGATATGAGGGTCGCCTTTAGCTTTTTAAAATGGAACGTCTGATATTTGTTTTCTCAAATTCGAATAAATTATGAAACACTGCGGAGAAAAGTATTATACAAAGTGGGAGACTTGAAATGAATAATTGCCGAGATACTTTCAAATTGAGGTTAGATGGTAAAAATCATCAACATGAAAAATGCCTATTTAGGATCTTGGTAAACGTTCAAGTCGTATCGGAGAGAAATAAATTTGTTGACTAATTAAAACAAACGATCGACAAAAAGGATACGCGCCGATGATCTTGCTGGACATGGATGTTTTAGCTACGTTAACTAGGCAGTCCCGTCCAAGTTCCTCAACTGTGACTGTTAAATGTTCCTGAATGTATTTGCAAGCTTCTCTGAAATACAAACGAACAGATTAGCAAATTACCTCACATACTTCTATTACACAGAAGCAGAAAATATTTACTTGCAAGCGAGCCTGTAGCCACTAATTACAGAGGTTGGATGAATCTTCTGCTTCACAAGCTCGTCAGCGTTTTTCAGCAGCTCTGCTGCAATGATCACCTATCCAACAAAAGTTTCGCTACAGTATTTCAATAGAAAATCGAGCACGAACTTTCGCGACGACCTAATATTAGGTCGGAGGGAAAGTTCTGTCGTATTTTAAAGAAAACATTCGAATCAATTTACAAAAATATACGTTTAATATTACTTAATCATATAATTTCCATTATTTCTAACAACTTGCTGCCATCGTGTGTTTTTTCATTTACAAGCAGAATTGCTTACTTAAAATACGACAGAACTTTCCCTACGACCTAACATATTTCTTCTCGGAATCGATTCAGAATAATCTTACGACTGATGTGGTGCCATCCCCAACTTCCTCGTCTTGCAACTGAGCTAGTTCGACTAATACTCTCGCAGCTGGATGTTCGACTTCGAGCAAACGCAGGATAGTTGCTCCATCGTTAGTAACAGTGACGTCCTTAAACATTATTTCGAATATGAGCAAAATGAAACATACATTTTAGGGAGAGCGTACACATTATAAACTATTATTCGAAATACTTACACCGATGTCGTCTACGAGCATTTTGTCCAAGCCAACAGGCCCCAACGAGGTCTTGACTATGTTGGCGATGGCACAAGCGGCCATGACTGTGAAAGTACGAAATATATTAACAAATTATATCGAGCATTGTTTGATTAATAATTCAACTACTCATTAAACTACTTCTCGAAATTGATTTTATGCATGAAGTATCTGAAGTATGCAAGTCACATGTATCGAGAAATGTAAATTTCTCATTGCACATGTGGATTATAGAATAATAACGGTGTTTAACGCAGTTCGGAGATGGTGAATTCGATGAAAATCGTCTAGAAAGATCCTGTCTAGAATAAACGCCGACAAATTGAAATACTGTATATTATAACCAAATTTTCGCACAACGCAAACATACCGTTTTGTGTTCGCACAGGCGCTCCAGATTGCCGGACACCACCTACGGCTAAAGGACTCGCTACCGTCGACATTTTCTATCAATTCTTTTCCTCGTTTGCACAATATTATAACAGAACGACGATCGAAAATTTCCGGCGACCAATAAAAGTATAGTTACCAAGAGCTCCGCGTGTGACTAATAATAATAATAATAATCCCGATCATCAGCGACGCCTAGCATTCTTATTTCCTTTTAGGGTCAAGTTTACACCACGTTCGATTGGTCCGTTTTCCTCCCGGACCTCGCCGATTGGTTGGAAAATCGTCGAACAGAAATGTTTTCCATTGCCTTCCAGATAGTGTAGGTTCTGTTCTTAGACCATATATACCTATAGACCCGGCATAGGTATAGTATGTGTATAGGAAAACCGAGAATGCAGCTCGGCAAAGATAAAGTACAATGTGACGTCAAAAGATAAGTCTTAAGATAATTTCAAAATGGCTGATACGGCAACCTTAGACCATATATACTACTGTAATACCTTAATAAAACATATAGAATAAACATCTGTATCTCAAATACAGTTTATAATTGATTATTTCATGATACAATGCCAAATTCTTTGAAATTATCCTATCCATTCTTTCCGTATACTATAAACCAAGCTGAGGCACTGTCGATGAGCATAGCTTATACATCTTTTGAAAATGTGATGTCACAGTGTACTTTATCTTTGCCGAGGGGAAAATTATCTGTGCCGGGTCTATAGGTATACATGGTCTAAGGTTCTGTTCCATGCTAAACGTGGGCCATCGACTAGGTAGAAGGATAGACCTATCATCTTATGGGACTTCGTCACTGATATACAGGGTGTTCGCACTATCACGAGCCAGCGTTTTTCTTGTAAATATTAGAAAAAAATGAAAGAGGAAAAAGTAGTACTGCTTTTTATGCGCAACACAATGGCGTATGTAATTTTTTTGTGTTTATACTATTTTGTTAGATATGAAGGTGACCTCCATTTTTTTAAATGGAATGTCCTACTTTTTATACCATAGATCGATAGAGTATCAAATTCTGAGTATTAAAGTGTTGACCTCCATATATCCTAAACCTAATAGTTAACGAGATATTATCCGAAGAAGAAAGAAAATTATAGGATAAAATGCCAGCGGTATCACAAATATGTAATACAATCCAACGAGAAATCATAACGTACAGATTTTATTTGTTTTAATTGAACATTGTAATAATCAAGTACCACTACTGTATGACCATAGAATACACCTCATCAAATCTATTATTAATTATTATGTAAAAATATGTAAGAGAAAAAATAATATATGCTTGCCAACAGCAAAAGAACATATGTTCAAAATTTATTGAAATATACATTTCAGTAAACTTGTATTTCTACAGTTGTTGATCCTACACATCGAAACTTTATACATTCTTTATAAAAGCACTGACAATTTTTCAAGACACATCCTTTATGATAACAAATAGAAACAAAATTATTATGAAAGTCACAATTATACAAGTCATAATTATATACATGACAAGTCTTAGAATATACGTAATTGGCCGCAATCCCTCTCCGCTCGTGTCAGAACCCCTCTCACCAATAAATCTACTTTATGGTCAGTCTACCTCCGTCGGCGTCGGTTGGGATTACGATACTGCACTACTTTTTGCATTATGCACAAATTCCGTCTGTCTTCCTCAGTCCAGACAACCAAGTCGAACACCATCCTCCACTCGGTTATAGACAGTCCGCACATTCTTAAGTAATGCATAATTTGAGCTTCGTTTGCTTCGTTTCCCGCTGCAGTCCTCATTTCTCTCCTAGCTACATCCTCATCTCTCAACCTCTTTATCGCCGAAATCCACAATTCTCTGTTAACCGTAGTCAACTTCTCCCGAGTTGCTAGGATTTCTCCCTCAGTTGCAGGGAAATCAGGAATCAGAACTTTGTAAGAGTCTAGGATCCCCTGGGTTGCTTTAAGGTAAAAGGCCATATTATGAAACAATGTCCCCATTTAGGAAATATTACAAGCAAAAATGAAAGGGGATCATATTATAAATATATGCATATTACAATTTAAATAAAATTATATTCATATATAAATATGACCCTTCAAATTTGTATGTGTACAAATATTAATAAAAAATGTTGGAGTGTCCTCTCCAAGTCTGTACTTATAAAATTACTTACTTTGTGCCATGATGCAGCTGTTGATTAATCGCAGTGGTCTAACGGCGTCCGTAGAAAGAAAGGTAGCGTCTAAGGCTATTCTTCCGTAGGCAGGATTGATCTGGCCAATATTCTCAGTAGGGCTAATTAGAAGATGGTAACTCCTGAATGACTGGCGGAACGGCGGAAGGACAATGAGTCTTCAGCCTTCTTCTTCTTCTTTTTCTCCTCTCCACACTCCACAGTTGCCTGAGCAACACGCGATGTTTGGGCGGGAGTTTATTGTAGATCTTCATTTGTTTTACCCTACACCACAGACGATCCTCATCTCGTCGGTGCCCACTGGTGCCCACACTATGCTGGCTCCTATATCATTAGGGTATTACCCAGTACTCCTCACTCCTACCACCACCAGGTAGGCCAACAACACAAGTTGTAAGCCTATCAGCTCTACCACAACAACAACTCAGATAACTTCCGTTGATGCTATACAGGGCAGTGTCACTCTAATAGGAGAACTGTTAGCAGGAATTTAGTACTGTAACACAAAATAAAGATGTCGCTACTTGCAAGAGTAATTCTCAAAGTGTCTGCCAGATGGAATTGATGGCACTATTTTGGTGCACGTTGTAAACAAAAATATACGATCTCGATGTATTAGGTTGGAAAGAAAGTTCTTGCGGTTTTTAATTATTATCTCCAAATGCATATATCTCAGTTCAAACAAAACTTTATTAATCAAAATAAAGACCATTGTAATCAATGCACTTTTGTCAATGAGAAACAAGTTTTATTATTCCGGTTGAATAAAATTCTGGAGTTCTGGAGGCGACAAACTCGTTGAATGTCGTTTCAGCATCTCTCTGGGATTTGAAGCATTTCTCATGCAAGAAGTTGCCGAGGTGCTTAAAAAAGTGGTAATCGGTGGGCAAGAGATCTGGTGAGTATAGTGTATGAGGTAGAGTTTCGTAGCCCAATTCGTTCAACTTTTGAAGGGTCGGTCGGGCGACGTGTGGCCAGGCATTGTCGTGGAGAAGGATAGGACCATTTCTGTTGACCAGTGCTGGACACAAACGTTGAAGTTTTTCGTGCATTTCGTCGATTTGGTGGCAGTACTTTTCAGCTGTAATGGTGCACCAGGATTCAGGAAGCTGTGGTGAATCAAACCGGCCACAGACCATCAAACTGTCACCATGACCATCTTTTGGTGCAACTGTGGCTTTGGGAAGTGTTGTGGAGCTTTGTTGCGGTCTAGTCACTGAGCCGATCGTTGCCAATTGTCATAAAGAATCCATTTTTCATTGCACGTTACAATTCATCTGAGAAATGGATCATTTTTATTGCGCAAGGAAAGGGCAGACGACACTTCAAAACGACGATTTCATTGATGTTCGCTTAATTCGTGCGGCGCCCATTTATCAAGCTTTTTTGTTTTCCCAATTTTCTGTAGATGATTACAGATTGTTGTATGCGTTACTCCCAATTCAGAAGCAAGATCCCAAACGGTTGTACGAGGATTGGCTTCAACTCGGGCCCTCAGGTCATTGTTGATGGCCCACTATGTATGTTCTGCAATATGCGATGTGTGTTATGAGTAGACTGCGGATCTTTATGCATTTATAGGAAAATTGAGTAGATGAAATTCAAAATTGTAGGAAAATTTTAAAAATTGAAGATATCAATATATGATTCCGCATCTATTAAAATTATTAAGGGAGGAAATAGCATTCTATTTGGTTTTTATTTCTCGCAATCGACGCAGACAATTTTTATTTTGCATAAAGATCTGCAGTCTAGTTATGAGATATACGATGTGTGTTATACGATCTCTATGTATGTTCTGCGATATGCGATGTGTGTTATACGATGTTGATGTGTGTTATGAGCAGAGTAGGGCAATAATCAACTAATATTTAAAAATGACTAATGGTCTCTTTGAATGTTAGTCATAGCAAAATAGTCACTAGTCAAAACTTTTTAATTAGTTAGTGATAACTAATTAATAATATTAATGTATGTTAATCGCATAATAGTGACTGATGACTAAAGATTGATGACTGATCATGAATTACTAATTCACTAATAAGCTATAGCTAACGATTACTTAGAGCTATGACTAACTGTCACTAAATAATCAAAAAGTTTTAAAAATTAAAAAGACTATTAGTCATTTTTAAATATTAGTTGATTATTGCCCTACTCTGGTTATGAGATATACGATGTGTGTTACACGATTTCGATGTGCGTTATGAGATATACGATGTGTGTTACGGGATATACGATGTGTGTTACACGATTTCGATGTGTGTTACGAGATATACGATGTGTGTTATGGGATATACGATGTGTGTTACACGATTTTGATGTGTGTTACGGGATATACGATGTGTGTTACGGGATATACGATGTGTGTTACACGATTTTGATGTGTGTTACGGGATATACGATGTGTGTTACACGATTTCGATGTGTGTTACGGGATATACGATGTGTGTTACACAATTTTGATGTGTGTCACACGATTTCGATGTGTGTTATGAGATATACGATGTGTGTTACGGGATATACGATGTGTGTTACACAATTTCGATGTGTGTTACGAGATATACGATGTGTGTTACACGATTTCGATGTGTGTTACGGGATATACGATGTGTGTTACACAATTTTGATGTGTGTCACACGATTTCGATGTGTGTTACACTGTATTATCCTTAGACAATTTGCTTTTGGAAGGGTATTTACGGATTGTTTTGCTTTTCTTTGAGCCACTTTATTGTTAATTGTTGTGATATGTATTTCATGAATTCTTTGTACGAAAAAGTTCGCAAATAATGTATAACTTGCAATATTTACGATGAAACAGTGTTATCGCGCCTGATAATATGGTTTAAATTTATTAATAAGGAGAAAATTGTACATATATACTGTTAGTAATTGTTATGATATTGAATATACTGTATTTGAAATGTATTAAAATGTCTTAATTTTTTTTATTTTTAAATAAAAATTATAAATTAGCAAGGAATGGGTAGTATGAATTTAAAATTCCCGCGCTTGGCCCGTTAGTTATGTAACACAAAATTCAGATGGCGTTCGATTTCGTGCTAACAGAAAAATACATTGAGTGACACTACCCTGATGCTATATATATATAGGTCAGGCATGGGCATATAGCATGGAAGTCTAATTCTCATTTCGATTTAAGTCATGGCTAATGGATCCGAGTGGATTCAAGCCGGATGTATTTTTATTAAAGATATTTAAAAAAATAATAATACGATACGCTCGCGTCGGGACCCCTCTCACCCATAAATCTAACTTTACGCTCAGTCCTTTAGGTCCGTGATCCTGTGACACGAATTTGACGGCGAACTAAAATTTTCATGAACTATGGTCTTATTCAAAATGGCGACGTACTTGGTATTTATCTCATTCGTGAAACAGGTTATACAAGAGTAGTTAAAATATTCGAGGACTTGTAAATTATCGGCTTTGTTATAGCTCTGAAAATAATAGTATGATTACATTGAAATAAATTATATATTTGTGGTACGTTTTTATGTTTTGTTGATCAACCAAAAACGCGGAGAATGGCTGAAAATGTTACTCAGAACGATGAAGAGGTTTTACGTTCCATTAAAACACTTCTTTGGGGTAGTAATGTTAAAGAAGAGGTTTTCAAGCGTTGGGCACAGGGTAAGTTTGCTGTCGAATACATTACAAACACCCGATATTTTATGACGTCTTTCAATTATGCTTTTATAATTTTAATCAATGAAATGTAATTGGCCCGTCAGTTGTCATTACACAGGTACAATTTATTTGTTAACTCTGAAAGAAAAAAGTGTAAATTGTAAATATTGTGAAGCCGTACAAAAGTCTCGAGTTCCTTCCGATTTTTAGTGAAATTTATTTTGTACGATAAAGGTTTCTCTAAGCGAAATCTCGTCTTTAATTTGACATAGAAAAACATCATAATTTTACGTGATATTGATCGCGATAATTGAAATCCCATTTGAGCTTGTGCACATACGATAAAAAGAGTAATATTCATTATAAAGATGACTAAAATAAAAGTATTGTTATTAAGACGAATGTCGATTCATTTCAGGGTTGTACTTTAGTCCGGACGAGCCAACGGCATTGATACAAGCAGAAGGTGGACCATGTGCGGTTCTAGCTCCTGTTCAAGCTTTCATTTTAAAACAATTACTATCAGAGGCTGATATTTCTACCTGGAGAAGTATAAGCTCGCATAAGTCTTATCAATTTCTTGTTCGAGCAGCTGTCGAAATTCTAAAGCAAGCTGCGGGAGAAAAGGTTCCGAAGTTTTCTATTGTGTATATGAATTGTAAATTTCCAAATGAAGAGAACGAAGAAAACTGTAGATTGTTCGAAAACGCGTCCGAGATCCACAAAGAAGAGGAAGGTATAAATTCAGATAGAAAAAAGCATGACCAAATGAATGAGAAAACACTGCCGAGGGAATCGGACGAAGAATATAAGGGTGTAAATTCGGACGATTTTCATTCTCATTTGAGGTAATCCATTTCTATTATTCATGGCAGAGCAAATACAGTGGTATTTCGGAGCTACGGTCCATGACAATACTGTAAGACACACCGTATTAGTAAACACAAAATATTGATAACTGATCAAAATAAGCTGTACGCGTTAATTTTTTTACAGAAAACATTACCTGTCTTGTATCGGCTCGGCAAGAAAGTAATTTCGGTATTTTAAGGCGAAGTGAAACCCAATCAAGCAATGAACTTTAATCAATCAAATTTTCTTATTTATTCTTTTCTGGCAAAAGATCATCGAACAAAATGGAAAATATCTTATTCTTTAAAGTTTATCGCTTGAATAAAAAGAAATTGGGCTCTCTATTTCACCTTAAAATACCGAAATTACTTTCTAGCCAACCCAATAGTTTTGTCACAGCTAATTAAGTTCTTAGTAATAATAACACTTCTTAGTTAATAATAACACTCTGTATGAAAGACGATGAAGTTCTTTCATATAACACATAATTATTTCGTTTCAAGTGGTCTTTTAGTATCGTCGCGGACTTTACATTTGATTGATTTAGTTTAGTCATTAGCTTGCTATCTAGCCCTTGCTAGAGAAAAGCTTTTAACGTTAACGTGTTGAGGGTTACAGCGAATGTATCCGACAGTATATATTGGTGAAAATTTTACAAAAACGTTCATTTTTTTCCTCAGGTTATTTACAACAAATTTCTCGGAGCAGGTGGAGGAATTCCTCATAGAGAGGTTGGACACATTGAAACGACGATACGGTGTCTTACTGCTTCTGTATAGTGTAATTCTTACAAAAGGTGTGCCGGAAGTTCGTGGCGAAATGTCGGACCCTTTGGAATCGATGATCGATCCAACTTATGGTTACGGGAGTCAGAGCCTTATAAATTTGATGCTCACTGGAAGGGCAGTCAGCCACGTATGGGACTACGATCAAACCATTGGAGATCTCAGTAAGATATTTATTTGATTTATTTCAATTATTAGGTTGGAGGGAAAGTTCCGTGGTGTTTCAAATAAGCAGGTAATTTTGCTTGTAAATCAAAAGCATATGTTGCTAGCGAGTCATTGGGAAAAACAGGAATTGCTACAAATATGGAAATAATATCATTGAATAATATTAAACATATATTTTTATAAATTGATTCAAAATGTTTTCTTTAAAATACGACAGAACTTTCCCCCCCCCCCCCCCCCCACAACTTAATATTTTATGCTATAGTTAAATGAACATGTTGAACACGATAGTGAGCAGCAACTGATGATTTTCTCATTTCAGAATTGCGAGGCATAGACAAGCAGAATCCTATAGGATTTCTCGCCCTCCTCGAGCATTTAGGTTATTGCGAAGTGGGAACATTTTTTAAGTCTCCATCCAGCCCTATTTGGGTGTTGGGTTCGGAAACACATTTAACTGTGCTTTTCTCGACTGAAAAGAGATTAGTGAGTCCTGAAACGCCCGCGGAACATGCGAAAAGAGTATTTAGAAAATTTGATTACGAAGGAAACAATTTTATTCCTGACAATTTGTTACAAGACCTTCTCGCTGAGCTCGGATTAGTGGCAGATGCAGAATAGTAAGTATCGTGCACGCATTGTAATTTATATTACGCACCAACACACAAAGTTTGACTGGAACAGGGGTGGCCAACACACAAAGTTTGAGAACTATAATATAATTAGTAAACAAAATTGTTTAAAATAAGTAGCAATGAAGGAACCGTGCTTTGAAGTGACTTTCAAATAAAACACTTAAAATATAGTAGGGAATTGTTGGCAACAAATTTGAAGAATAATTCAGAGTTCGAAGAGTTAACATCTTTTCTTTTTCAGCGTCTACATAATGAGGAAGAAACTGGACAGCGAAAATTTGGGAATCATTCTGCGTTCGTCCTTCATGGATGAATTCTTCCCGGAAGAATCGCAAAGTTGTCCCGACATATTTCCTTTATACCATTACAACGGTCTTCGGCGTAGCAACGAGGGAAGTAAAGTGATTTATCGTAAGGGACAAGCAGTCTTATTAGAATGCACCATAAAAGGTATTTTGGAAAGTAATCCGATGTTGTCGGTACTGCAAACGAAATGGCCGAGAATCGAAGTTCAGTGGGATATTGTGCAGAATCCAAGTCTTAATTAGTAAGTGTTGCCCAGATTCCGTTTTTCACAATACTATTGGCGCTCTTGCATAAACGAAAAAGTGATCACTAATTAGAAAATCTACGCAAAGCATCGGTAATTCAGACCGATAGGAATTTCTATATGTATGATATGCGTTTATGTTCGAACAGGTTAGAATTTTTCGATTATATAGAACGTTGATTTTGAACGGATCATTGACCAATGATCGAAATCGTTACATAGCTTTTGTTATTAATTGACAATTTTAAAGATTAAAGGTTTTCATCATTTCGAATAAATCGACTCCCTCTTCCACAAATGAAATTACGAGGAGAAGGGGAATATACAAGATATATGACATTGTGATATTGGCATTGTAATGATTGTAAAATTACAATTTCTGAGAGAACTTCAAAAATTTGTGCAACACTGACGAATTGTTTCGGCATCAAATAAGTTGTAACTGCTTACCTATGTAATTTATGTAAAAGAAAAACATAGTTTAATAACTTATGAAAAGAAACCAGAAATCAAATAGTCAGTAAGATTAAAATAAGTATTGAATAATATATTATAAATAATATAAAAGGGAAGAAAGTAGCATACAAAAACATAATTAGAGAAACTTATAAACCAATTTTGATTACTTACGTGTAAAAATTCATGAAAATGAATCGGAGCGATCTGTACACACAAATGCGAATAGTAGTTAGAAAATTAAAAAGAAGCAAAAACAAAAGATATATATGTAATAGAAATAAAATAAAATAAAATGTATATGAGATATAGAAACTCGAATAAGGAGAAAGAGAATTATACATGTATAATCCTGTGTAAGTCGTATATAAACTAAACGAATAATTTCTTTTAATGTTGTAGTCTAGTCACCTTAAGAATTGTTCAAATATGTATTTACTGTTTTTTTACATTTGTATAATTTTTTATGGCAATATGTATTATATATAAATATTCCGTTTTCTTTCCATATGCAATATAATACTCATCAACGTCACAAACATCATTTTTATACAAAATTACAGCCGAATCGGGCTTGACCGGTTTTCAGGAGTTTCGTCATCATTTCTGTCCATTATATATTACTAAACTGCAGGTCTTCATGTAAAATAAAAAAATTCTTAATTATTATCGGTATTAGTCAAATATTTAAATGAAATACTGCTCCTTTGTTGTAAATAATAGAACCAAATTTGAAAGCTCAATGAACGAAACATGCAGTTTTACGCTCGGTGAAAGGCTTTTACAATTAATGAGAAGCTATTAAATATTTTTATAGCGATATTCTATCGCTATCGCGTCGTAAAAACGACGTCTTTAAGACGTCTTATTTCAGACGTAAAAACGACGTAAAACAGACGTCTATGAGACGGGTGCTATCTGGGGGATTTTCAATAGGGTTCCCTTAGCTTCGTGCATGCAATTAGGTAAGGTTCTCTGTAGGCAGGTTACACTGATGAGTCCATACCTGGCAGACTTGGGACGAAACGATGCACAACTTTTTTGCATCTTTCCTATCGGTGGAATAATTTTTTCACGGACTTAATAGCCAGTGGAATATTATTAAAAATGTGTTGTAGTTGATGAAGATTATCTGCAAAAATATATGTGTGCGTACACCGATTTTGTTTGTCTATAATACAGATTTTTAGTAAGTAGAAACAATTTAAATTTGCCGCGAAAAATTAAAGCGCCACCCAAAAGCGACTCTAGGCGCTACCTGGCGGCTTAAAAATCAGTAAACAGTAAACCTCTCCACACAATGTTTACTACTGTTTACTACTGTTTGTAACTATTTACATATAAGATTCATATTGTATATTAGCTGTGTCAGTTAAAAGTCTTCGTCGTTTTCTGTTGTTATTGAGAATAAAAATGGAACGCCATCATATACAAGAAGCATTTACGGTCTTAAAGCCATTGTGCGATTGCTTAATGAAAAATCCAAATGTAAACAGTGCACGCAATGTTGCGGCTGCTCTTACAAGAATTTCTGGCAAAGTTGTTCAAGATTTACTAGAATATATTTTATTTCCTTTAATTACTCATTTACCGAATGAATCGTTAAGGTAAATATTGTTGCTTGCCATGCAGTGATTCTATGTATAACTTAACGTTAAATTTCCTCTTTCTACAAATTTCAATGTCTTACAGGAAAGATGTAAAAGAGGAATTAGTGAAGACAATGCAGGCGATACTATTGAGAGCGAAGATATCCAAATTGGAGTATTTTAATAAATTATATTCCTGTCTGTTGATACAAATCTACGATCAAACTCAACCAAACATGGGTAAGTATGATAATTAGACTGCGGATCTTTGAGTCTAATCAGACTCCGGAGTTTATGCATTTATAACGAAAATGAGCGAGTGCGATTTAAAACGTTGAAAATATTAAAAGACTTTAAGACTATTAATATATTATTTTCACCACATTAAAATTATTAATGAAGAATGTCAATTTATATTTAGCTCCTGCATCTTGCAGCTGATGCACAAACTTTTTATTTTTGCATAAACATCCGGAGTCTACTAATGATAATATTTAAGACTATTTGTGCATCGACCCTTCGAAGCTTCGAAGTTTCGAAGGAACGAAGGAAACTTCGAAGTTTCGAAGTCTCGAAGTCTTCGAAGTGCCCGAAATTTCAATGTCACGATTTTTGATAAATAAAAATATTAACACAAAAATTAGATTAAAAAAAAGAAACTCCGTTTTTTTGAATCTTCTAATAATTTACAATCTACTCATCACTTTCGAAGTTTCTGAAATCGAAGCTTCAAAATCTTCGACCTCCGGTCGAACTTACAGGAAAGTAACAGCCCTAGTACGGCCAAATCGTGCGTATGATTTAAATTTTAAATAAAATTATTTAACGCAGAGAATTTGATATTTTAGTGATCACAGGCCATGAAGAACTGAAAGAAGCTGTTCTCTTAACCATTAAGACCTTGATACATTCGTGTTTCACAGAAGTTATAGAATCGCTGTACGTAAGAAAGAATGCCTCCAAGGTGGGTCAAGGAATATTATTATCTATAACAATAGGCAGAGTGGAAAGGTCAAACTCACTTAGGTAAATATATAAACAAAATCCTCTTTATTTATCAATGTTTTAGTCAATCTATTATTGCATTCGTTAATATGTAAGATCGTGTCTAATAAATTTATAGATCGAGAGCAGTGGAGACAGTAATGGCTCTGTGCCAAGTCGACGACGAATCTGATAGGTCTGATATTATACTACAAGATCAAGTAGCAGAAGTTATAATGTTGTTTTTACCTGGTATTGCAAGCGGATTGCAGGAGATAGCTATAGGTGGCGAGATACAAGGGCATAAACTGACAACGGTAATGTAAAACGAAAGGTTGAAAGATCAAATATTAACAAATACATTTAACTTTGATGAGAATATAAACTTTTAGCTGGCATTAAGAGCTTGGGGGAGAGTAATCTCACTTGTAATGAAAGATAAACTGGAAGAGGATACCGAGCCTTCGTTAGATGCTCTTATGAAACCGAATGTTAACTTGCTCGCCGATCCTTCGAAGAGTTCGCCACAAATAATAGACTCGGAACATCTTCAAAGTGCGACAAGAAATAAAGAATGGTTAAATGCTAGTGCGAGGAAACTGAATGTACTGGTGCAACAGTTAGACGTATTGAAAAAGCATTCTCATCACAAAGTTAGGAAGGAATTAATCGACACGATTTATTTATTGCTCGCCACATGTCCCAGGTGAATAGCGTTGTTTCGTATCTAATGTATGTATTGGGTCGTTCGGAAAGTCATTTCGTTTTCTTAAGGGAAAATGAAAGCCAATTTTTTACCATTTAGAATAAGTTTTATGAAATTTTGTTCTATGATCTCTTGCGATTTTTCAGGCAACCAATATTGAACAAATATTGAGTTGCGTAGGCTTTTCACGACTTTGTTTGAAATGAAATTTGCACCGCATAAAAAATGTTGGAAAAAGCGAAAAAAATAGTAATCGATGGTACATTTTTACCCTTGCGGTAATAAAAACATACTTGAAAGATTAGGAAGCACTGCAAGGTAGGAAATTACGTCCGAAATGCCAGCTGTGAAGATGTACCACGATTTTGCGATTTAAGATAAGGTTAGTAATAACAAATGGATGCAATGTCACTTCTACACGTAAAACGAAATTACTTTCCGAGCAACCCAATATATTGTTCTACAAACAATATCTAAAATGAACAAGTATCAACTTTTTACACAGGAACATGAAACCAAATGTTATGTTATTAATCGAGTATCTAATATCTCTATCCGAAGATGAATTTCCGGAAATTCAAGAGGAAGCTGAGAAAGCATTGAATACGATTAGCGTAAACCATATGCAAAACAGAAATATGCGGCCGTTGGTGGAATTACTGGAAGAACATTTTTATAACTTGCTTACAAAGTTACCTAGGATCATCAGGAGGTTTGGTACGATTTCTACATTTTATGTTCGATTATAATGTTTCTCCAATTGGAAAGGTCGTTAAAGATTGTTTGTGTTTCAGATGATAACGATCAGTTATCTTGTTTGAATCAAATCGCGGGTTACTTGAAGCTTCTCGGAGAACAGAGACTACCGTGCATCATGATGTCTTCGCCACATATTCGAAGGTTGATATTAGCACTCGTGTACGTGTCTGAAATAGACTGCAACAGTATATCCCTTCTGCAGACTACGAATGTCAAGGATTTGGAAGATCCAGCTTATTCTCATGGATCGTACCTATGGAGAAGATTTAAATTCATCCAGAACAGTTCCTGCGAAGAGAAAGTCGTGATAATATGTAAATACCTTGGGCAATTTGGTGATCTCAGAATTTTGGTCGATACCATTTTCGGCCTTATCCTCGACGTTCCACAACACAAGAAAGAATTGTTCTTGTTACTGAACTGGATAATAAACGGTAAACAATATACAATATTTTCCTATTCTTTCTTATAAATATACTGCGGATCTTCATGCAAAATAAAAAATGTTTGCATTGATTGCAAGACACAGGAGCCATATAGAAATTTCTTTCTTCTTTTAATTGTCTCATTAAGCTGAAATTAATCGATGTCCTTAAACCTTCTTAATTCGTCCACTGCTTTAAATTGTACGTGTCCATTTACTTGTAAGAATGATACGAATTAATATTGTTTGTTGATTGTAAATTTTAGTTCCAGTGAAAGATCCTTCGATTTTGTCGATCTATAAAGACGTTATCTATTTGTATATAAATCCTGAGCATTGGTATCCACCTATCGAATGCTCCAAGGATACACCTTTAGGTATCGCTCAAGCTAACGTGGTGCAACGTTGCCTATTATTAGAAGGACTGGGACTAATTGCTCGAAACTTGAAACGAGACTATGATAGATTTCTTCTTAAGACATTATATTTAATTATTGAAAGTGCAGGTAATCTTTTATCTCTACTAGGTTAAAGTAATGGATAGACTCTGGATGTTTATGCAAAATAAAGAGTTTGTGCATCAATTGCAAGACACAGGAGCTAAATATAAATTTATATTCTTCGTTAATAATTTTAATGTGGTGGAAATAATATATTAATACAATCAAAAAGTCTTTTAATATTTTCACTGTTCTAAATTACGCTTGCTCATTTCTGTTATAAATGCACAAAACCCGGAGTCTAGTAATGGATGATAAAAGTAATTCGATAACATAATTGTTTTATTTCTAGGTAGCAGCCACAGTTTGATTAGTTTCGTTGGAACCGAAACCCTTGAGGTGATCGCAAAATCTCTGCAGTACGATACAGTCGGTGATCTACTACGCGCAAATGTAGACTACTTTTCATACCACGTAACAGTAAAACTGCGCCGGGTAGAACGTAATCCAGGCGTGCTGGACGTTATCGGTGTTGTCATGAAGTATAGTACGATAGACGTATTGCCTTGTTTGAAAGAAATTGTGGAAGACGTTCTTCTGCAATTGAAAAACAGTTTCCAACAGAAAAATTCGATCGCGTTCCTGAAAGTTTTCTTGACATTTGTAATATGCATTAAAAGAATGGCTAACATTCAGCATGCTTCGACAAGACCACAGGAACAGGGTGATATCGCCGAAACGAAATCTTCAAAAGTTATTCGCTCGCTGGTGGAGTACTATAAAGCGAAGAAAGAAATTGACGAAGAAATAAGAGCACTTCCTGCGGATACGAATCTGGAAGAGGAAGTGTTGGAAGAGGAAGACTGTCGAGCAGATATCACGAAGGAGGACGAAGGTAAAAATTCAAATCAATTCGTAATTTTCCATTCAGATACGATTCATCGTAAAACATTCCAGAAACTCAAGATCTACCTCCATATATAAAAATGATCAGAGATGTGATGCAACATTGTTTACATTTCCTCTCGTCCAAGGAAGTAGAAAAATCGTTACTCGCAATGTCAACGTTACGAGAAGGTCTTGAAATTTTAGCTGAATGGGAGAATCAATTGTTACCGATAGTACATTTGATGTGGCACCCGTTAGTAGATCGATTCCAAGATGAAAATCTCTTGATTATCAATCGAGCGTGGCAATTGTTGAACACCCTTGGTCATGTTTCGAAAGATTTCATTAGATCTAGAACTCTCAAGTAAGTTTTCTAATTCCCTTCGTCGTACGAGTAATTAATAGACAGCGGATTTTATGCATTTATAACAACAACGAGTAGGTGTAATTTGAAACAGTAGAAACATTAAACGAATTTAGAAATACTTTTATATTATTTTCAACCTATTGAACATATCAAGAAAGAAAAGAAATTTCTATTTCACTCCAGTTTGTTGGAATTCAGGTAGAAAATTTTTATTTTGAGTATAGTATCCGCTGTCTAGCAATTAATGAGTAATAAAATTGGTTGGGCGATCCGATTTTACATCGATTGCAAGAGATTGAAATCAAATTGAATGTTATTTCTTCTCTTAATGATTTTATTAGTGGAGAAATATATCGACATCTTCAATTTCTAAAATTTTTCAACAATTCTGAATTTTCATCCACTCAATTTTGCTATAAAACGATCAACTACTTTCAGGCAAATCTTACCAGCACTTTCAAAGTTCTTGAGTGCATCGGCGAAGGAAAGTTATAACAAGAGTACCGAGAACATTTATAAATTCACTCAAACTTACAAATTACAAAAGGAATTACTTTCGTCGCTGGGCGCAACCGTGAAAAACTTAAGTCTTCTTGAAAAAGAAACATGGAATGTCTTAAGTGTTGCAGAACCTTACCTCAGTAAACATCAGCACTCAATATTACAAGTAAATAATAATAATATATATATATATATAAATAATACAAATAATTATATTTATTCAATTTCTATGTGTCTCCTTTTATCGACAGTCTTGCTGTGTACAATTATATAAAGAAATTGCTGACTACAATGGAGATATTGCATGGGTGAAGTGTCTTAGTGTTTTTAATTCTAAAATATCGAGAATTCCTACTGATGGGATCTTCGATATGAAAAGTGTCAAGGTAATTTCGATGTAGATTACAAAATATAGAGTAAAGGTACCAGTGACTTGGAAGTTTTTTATTAATTTGAAGGCATTCTGTAAATTATTTTGCATTATTTCTGACAAACGATCGATTATCAACCTTTCCTCTGTAACGTCAAATTTTTCTGGACGATTTTGTTAAAAAGCAAAAGAAACATTAACGAACTTTTAATCCAAAGTTTTGCTCCCATTTGCCGGACACAATTTGCCGGACACAAGAAATTTGTGATAAGAAGTTAATTAATTCATATCAATAAAATCATTATTTTATTATCCTCCGGTGTATCACAGTTTTAAACACAAAAATTATTGTAATACTTTTGATTTGTATACGAAGGTATTTCATGTTATTTTTATTAATTTCTAAAAAGTTTGTTTTGCGTCCGATAACCGGTACCTTTACCCTACACACACATAGAGTTATGTAAATGAACGCGTTTCAAACTGTTCAATATTCTGTTGGTTTTCTAGACGACTGAAGACATTTCAGCAAACGAATATTATAAAAATATTCAAATTATTCTACAATACATTGAAGACAAAGATTCATCTTTGGAAACGTGACAGAAGAGAAAGGAAAATAGGTAATTTCAACATACACTGAACATAGTCATTGCATTATCAATATTGTAATATACCGCATAAAATACGAACACTTGTATTATAATAAATATAAATATTTTTATTATTATTCCTAATGTTTACTACCAAAGCCTTAAAACTAAGATAAGGATAAAAAGAAACAGGTAGGGCGCGACCAATGTTTTTATTATCATACAATTTATATTTCGTGTTGGTTCTGCAAATTTTACATTTTCATGATATTATTGTTTATATTCCTATTTTCTTTACAATAAAACTTACGTCTATTAGAAACTTTACATGTGTATCTACAAAGCAAATGAACTATTCTATACAAAGAAAATGATTCTATGGTTTTTATTCGCAGGGATGGTATAATTTATTTAATTTTCAATTATAAATATATAATATATAAATAAAACCATTCGTTTGTACTGTGGCATATGTCGAGGTTCATACAGTGCTGTGTTCGTGTTAACTTAAACAGATACGTATAACGAAAAATTGACATGCTTCTGATTCTAAATATTTAAATTGGAAAATTAAAATACCTACTATAATGTCTTTTCAATACTTCGCTAGTAACGGTAAGAGCGTCAATGAAAGAAATCTTGCTTTTTTAAGAACGAACAGAGAAATGCTTATAAATGCTAAGGATTCGAAAAATCTGCAACGCGTAGTATACCATGTATGTTTATGATGCCCATTATCCATTGCTTTTTGTGTACGAAATTGTTTCAGTTAAAAGCTTTCTTGTGTGTCACATGTGTTACTACTTTTATAAATTATAAGTAAATGTAAGTAGCGATATAAATTAATGTATTTATAAAATGCAAGACACGAAATTTCCATGTATTATGTACATTTAAATGTAAACTTTACGTTCCCCTCTGCAATACGGTTTAAAACCATTGTCATACCTCGCAACATGTACGAGAGTGCACGTTCAAACGGAAAGGAACTTCGATAGCATGTGATACTAAGCAGCAAAAAGAACAATGTGTTATTTTGAAGACACTTGATTGCAACAACATTAATACTCGAAATATTTATATTTCACTTTAGTTTGATGTTTCCGACGATTCAGAATTTGTCACTTAGAGTGGTCGCATATCAAACAAATCTCCAACTATGCCCCAGATAGCACTGAGATGTCTGAAAGACGTCTAAAAGACGCCTTGAAAGTAGCTGGAACGTCGCTGGAACGTCTCCTGAATGTCATGTGTTACAAAACGGTACGTCTTAAAGACGTCTTTTAGACGAACTTTTGAAGTACGTTAGACGTCTTTTTCAGATGTCTTTAAGACGTCTCATTTCAGCCGTGAAAACGACATCTCCAAAAAGGCATCTTTTTGGGACGTAAGACGTTCAGACCTAAAACAGACGTAAAAACGACGTGTGCTATCTGGGTGTATGCGTGCATGTACAGCTGCCTCTCGAAAATGTTCAATTTGTTTGTACCTCTATCTCTAGGAATTACGCAAGAAGCTTATTTTCAAGTTTATACGAAGTCGTTTCCGATCTTATTTTGTTACCAGAAAAAGATATATAGCTGCAACAATTGGATTTGTACTTATAATAAAACAGATTGTTATGTTACTAGAGATTCTCGAGGAAACACCGTCGTTTGAACGAAACATTAATCGTAGCTTGAGCATGTTGTCAGTTATTTTAGTGATCTAATTAGCGATCATGGTCCACTCTTTCCATAGAATGACTAGCACACTTTGTCTCGAATATTCGGATATATGTTATCGCTATAGTGTGCGCGTACTGTTCAATAAAATTAAAAAAAAGAAAGGAAAACAAATAATATATATATATATATAATGTATGTAATACGTTTAGATATTTCAGGTAATGTAATAAATTGTTAACATTTACTTCTGCAGTAACATTATCTTTTTATAAAACAGTATCTTTTTTGTTTGTTTTTACAAATTATTATTAGCAAAATGTTTTACCTTTAAGAAACGGATACTTAAGAATGTTATGCACTAATTTTTCTAGAGAAACGAATCATCATTTCCATGCTTGTTTCTGCGCTTTTTGCGAAGCTAACTTCTTTGTAACGTACGATGAAATTAAGAGTCCTGCTAACACTATCACGATTAGATAATAATCGAAATCTTCTTTTAGAACATCAAACGTTTTCGACGGTGCCACGCGCGTGTAGAACAAGTCTGCAATAATTATTATTGTACACATAATTGATCGTGGTACATTATCTCTCGAAATTATTCACATTCAATTTGTTATCAAGTTGATGGTGTAATGTTAGTGAATCTTTCTTTCTGAAATATTGTTGTTTACATCGCATGCTGTATATCATTTCAGAACTTTTCTGTTGCTTAATCCATGCGATAGCAATGATAGACGAGTTATAATACTTTAAAGTTACAACTAGACTGCGGATGTCGATGGAACTTTCAATATTTCTAGACCAACTTTAAGAAAGTGGTGCCGAATAAAATTCTAATTTCATTGTTAATAGTATTTGTAGATCCAAAATAAATAAAAGTCGTACTAGATCCTGTTGAATTTAATACTCGAGCATTTTCCCAAAATTTTTATAAGCCATAAATGCATAAAGATCCACAGTCTATTTAGTCATAATATTTAATCATAACATTTTAAAGTTACGATAAAGTTGTAATTTTGCATCAACTTGATACGGAAGAAAGTTCGTGGCGTTTTCGAATCAAGAATCGAAGATAAAATTAAGGTATTTATTCATTTGTTTATTCAATAACACGAGAATGGCAAAAAGTAACAGAACGAAAGTAACAGAATGAAAAATATGTTATCGAATAAATCTATGAATGAATATCGGAATTTTAGCTTTCAATTTTGATTTACAAACGCTACGAACTTTCGTTCCAACCCATTACGACAAAGAAATAGAAAAAATATGTATTTAAAATAATGAAATACATACCAAGACCGTGTACAAAAACTAAGCAAGTACTTTCAAGGCCACTAGGACTAGTGTGAACACCCGATACCCTAAACACGCTTTGGTTATAATTAATTATTGCGTCCATATGGATAGGTATCTCTGGCATGTATGGTATTACACCTTCTTCGCGTACTTCTGGATTGATAGGCCGCCGTGGATCTACCATCTTCCACGGTAACTCTAGTACACCACCATTGGCAAGAGCGACTGTGAAATGTATAAATGCACACGTAAATATTACATGTATTGTATTCTTCATTCATGGATTTTAGGCAAATATAATATTGTGAATATTTCACCTATAATGTGCTTGCTTGTAATACCCTTCTCCGTGATAGTTTCTCGCATGGATTCTATTGCCGCAGGGAAAATGAAAGCTTGCCTCTCCACGATCGGCAATTTAGTTGTACACAAAGACGAGAACACTGAAGCAGTACACGAATGTTTTAGCCAATAAACTAAAGCTATTAGATCGGGGAGGGAAAGTTCTGTCGTATTTTAAAGAAAACATTTGAGTCAATTTATAAAAATATCAATCATCAATTATACTCGATATACAAAATTACCTGCTTATTTAAAATACGACAGAACTTTCCCTCGAACCAAATGAAACGAAAACGAACGTACGAATAGTTAAAATAATGTGATATCGTACCTGTGGTATTACTCTGCACTTTCCCTTCGTAAAGTTCTAGACTAGCGATTTCAGTCCTACGACTCTTCTCGTTAAAGTAACTGTACACGATCCAGTTCTCTGAATGCACAACGTGGACCGGACCACGCACTCTTTTGTGTATAATAGAAAATATCATTGCCCCAGATACTGCGTCCAATAAATACAGATTAAGCGTATCTGTGAAACATTAATCAACGGTTAAAAATGCATTAAAATATTATGTCAATTAATGCAAAACACGTGAAATCCACTTGAACTGTAATCATCTCGTGATATTTTCAGTGACCTTACTTTTATTGGTATATCCGACACCTTCGGTTATTATAGTAACCAGGTTAGGATTAATATATTTATACAGGACAGATCTATCGCTCAAGACTCTACCCTGAGAGTGTACACGTTCTATTGGGTTTTTCGACACGACGTGCGTTACTTTCTGGTTTTCTGGCGAAAGTATTAACTCCCATACTTTATGAGCGATAAGCTCCTGCAGAGTAAATGCAATTTTAACAGATGCTTTCACATACTATAGGGTAAAGGTACCAGTTACCGTGCAAACTTTTTAAAAATTAATAAAAATAACATGAAGTACCTGTGAAATAAATTACAGAATGCCTTGAAATTAATAGAAAACTTCCAAATCGTCACTAAATATCCTGGTACCTTTACTCTAGATATTTATAAATTATAGAAGTTTCAGTATACCTGAGTCGTACTATACGAAAGAGAGAATCCAGATAGTACACCTGTGGTTTGATCAGCAGTGAACATGTATATATTTTTACCAAGCGATGCAGCCAATGCGGTTGCACCTTCGGGATATACATGTGGTCGATCGTGATTATCAAGGATAAGAATAATTCGTAGAAAATCGTCAGTTGTAACATGAAGCAGCATGGATTGCTTTATTTTATATCCTAATTTGACTAATCCATCCAACGGTTGACCAGTAATTGGATTGAATGTGTATAGAACTCCCTCTCCTGTCTTCTGAAAAATGTGTCGAGCATATATTGTAGAATATCGTAGAATCGTTGCTTTTCGATGTATCGGAGAAAACATACTTTATCTTCTGCTAATAATGTACACTGCGGAGGATAAGGGAAATGCCTGCTTCCACGTTGCACGTATAAAACTATCGTGCCAGATCGTTTGACGAACCCTCGAATGCCTGACACTCTAAGCTGCCAAATAATTTCACCTTTCCTAGTTTCGATACCGTACAGCTGAAAATAAAATTATTCGTTGTGCATCGTATCTCTTTTACTTTTCTTCCGGAGAGCAGATTGTAATACGTAAGAAATATCCATCGAATAAAGTCATACTTTTCCAGTCGATGTAACAACCACAATCATTTTGTGCAATCCAAATTTATCTCGTACTAAGTCGGAACGCTGATTGGATGGTTGCGGTGTTATACTTAATACGGATTGGACAAATGCCTTTGCTTGCTTGAATTGCGAGCTGACTCTTCTGATCATCATACTCAGTACATCCCCTAATTATAACAAAATTATTGAGTTATATATCGTTCGTAGTACAAAAACACCGCAAAGTAAATAGTTTCTTTACGTACTACTGTTATTTAAAGAAACAATAAAATATTCTATCGTAAAACTGAAACTAAAACGGCGACGAACAGTATGTGGTTGACATGATCGTAAAACGAGTTAATCAAGTATCGTTTTCAAATTCTGTTATCTATACACTTGCAAATACAAATGATGCTCTGAATTGTCTGGATTTATATAATTACTAGACAGCGGATCTTTATGCAAAATATAAACTTTCTACCCGATATTCTTCTAATGTTTTCACTGTTTTAAATTACACCTACTCATTTTTGTTTTAAACGCATCAAATCCGCTGTCTAATAATTATCCATGCATACTACTAAATATAAATGATATTATTCGATTATTATTAATTCCAAACATGTGATTTAGAACTCCTTCGACGAGGAATACTTATTAAATTAGGAAATATTTGAAACTTCCATGCACATACTAATTGCAACGTTATAACAATTTTCCTAGGTAATAGAGAGGAAATGTTTAGTAGTTACAAAAATGTTCACTTGATATTGTCACGAGTATCTAATCAATACATGCGAATAAATCTAATCAATAGCAGGATAACAAAGTAATTCTCAAACCAGCCCTCGCTGCTTCACTACTTACATGAACTGTCTACATCAATACCTGCCAGCAGCCATTCACAAAAAAGTACAATTAATACAGCTTATCTAATTTGTTTTCGTTAAAAATTACATTATAAAAATAGAATATGACTTTGTTATCGTGTGATTACAATTAAATATAACGACAAGCCTTTCAGTTGCAATATCGAATGATAATTGAAAAGAATTATGTATAATCGTAATCATAATTTTGGTGCTACTAATTCTCATATTAGAGTTCAACAGTTTATAAACATCACTTGCGGTAAGGTATTTGTAACGAGTAAAAGTACACCGTAAAGTTCAACACATATTTAACTTGTAATTCTTGCCATACTAGGTATTATAATATTATTTATGAGTTCAGTTTTGTGAGTCCAGTAATATGAAATAAAAATGTTATTTATTTTGTACTTACTTTCTTTCTGATCAAATTCTGTTTCGATAGCCTGCTCCCTATCGGACATAGGCAGTTCTATGATTTCCACTGCCACGATGCTAGCGAGCGCTTCTTCTCTAGTCCATATTAATTTATTGTGTTGTAATAGCGCAACACAGTGATCTTCTGAAGTCAGGAAATGGCGACACGTTACGCCTTTTGCTTGTCGTGGGCAAACCGAAGACATAATCGTTGGCAATGTCAATGAAGAATGCGTTAAACTCATGGATAAATTTGGCATAGGTGTTGACGTTAGAAGTTCTGTGGCTGTGATTTCAGTTGTCTAAAATCAGACAATTTAACGTGTCAATAATGGATAACTAATATTTAAGAAGTCTCGAGTGCGAAGGTACAAATCGAAGCAAAATTTACTTACTCCAGCTTTATATGTTGTTTCCAAAAGCACTTTTTCATTGTCAACCGAAACGATACTGAGCGTGGCATCGCCTGGTATATCTCTTTGAATTGGAATTACATCATTCACCACAAGAACTCGTTTTCTTTGATTACCATCCGCGCTAATCGATACAACAGGTTCTTCGCCTGGGACTGATTCTAAGTGATATGGACCTTGTGCACCAGCACCAAATATTGTATTTATCGTAACTGAGTGTGGCTCGGTATTCGGATCGAATAAGTGTACCAAGAGTAATACAGCTAACGAACTATCTCCTTTTAAACATGCTAGATACGGAGCTGCCAGAACGCATCTAAAAAAAACATTAAGTAAAGTTATAATGATGCAATAGATAAAACAGTTATATCATAATTCAGTTTCTTACTCTGTTTCTTGACTTATAAATGCTCCATAGACTTTTCTTGTTTGCAGTTTGTGTCCCGTCTTACTATCGTACGATGTTACCTTAATATCGCTATTATAGCTGGGTAAAATGTGATGTACAATACCATCTTTGATGTACCATTTTACATCTTTGATTCTGTATAGTAACAAAAAATTGCAGATATTTACATAGTATCGAAAATTTTATATAGCGATAACATTGATCGTACATTGAGTATGTATGTATACGATACTTGAATGAAACGAAATATCGTATATCGAGTAAACGGAACATTATCGTGAAATTTGGTGCTTTAGTGAAGTCATTAGTAATTTATACGAAATATATAAAATACTAAAATTCGATTACAAAATATCGAAGTAAGTTAAATTTTGTGAATTCATCTTGAAAAAATCTTTTCTCTTTGCTTGTGATTGTTTTCCACGTTTACACATTAAGACAATTTCCGAATTACGTTACATTATATGTAAACGTGAGAAATCGGTAATAGCTGAGTGAACGAACATGTATTGTTTATTGTGCATTAGATAAAGGTAAAGAAACCTGTTAGCACTGTACAATCCCAATGTAGAAAAAGATATAAACGGAGAGAAACGTCTGAAAACCAATAATTATAATTACCTCTTACTATGTACGCTATACCTTCTTTTTATACACTATACACCATTAATCTACATAGTCAAGTTGTTATTATTATTATTACTACGGAGCAGTATATTATATATATTTAAATTAATTTTGACACTAGAACTACAGAGTTAATAAAAGTATCTATTGTTACGTTAATTAAGATAGCATTTACTCAGAGTTTTTATGATTTTTAATATGAAAACATAATATAAGTAATTTCTTTTTATAATAATCTCTGAACAACAAAACAACGTACGAAAATTACGTACGACCATTACGTACTACGTAATGGTTGAAACATATAAAACAAACGAAAGTGATAGAAATCAGTTGCATTGTAAAAAGTAATATTAATATTAACCTTTCTGGATTTTGCTCAGCCATGGGCCATTCGTGAAGAATGTGACCTGTGGCTAAATCCCATGCGCGAACAATAGCTGGTACTCCTCCGCTCACAGAAACTAAATCTCCATCCACGACTCCTCCCATTGCATGAATATGACCTGCATATCCCTTTTCTAATACTCGTCTCCATAAAATTTGCCCTAAACAGACAACGTGTCTTATGAATAAACTGCGGATATCTTTATGCAAAGCGAAAATTGTCTGCGTCAATTGCACGAAACTAGAAACTAAATTAAATGTTACTTCTTCCCTTTAATGATTATAATTAGACTCCGGATTTGATGCATTTACAACAAAAATGAGCAAGTGCGATTTAAAACAGTGAAAATATTAAAAGACTTTGAGAGTATTAATATATTATTTTCACCACATTAAAATTATTAATGAAGAATGTAAATTTATATTTAGCTCCTGCGTCTTGCAATTCATGCACAAACTTTTTATTTTGCATGAACATCCGGAGTCTAATTATAATAGAGGAGAAACTATAATTATATTTCCAACAACTTTGAATTTCATCTACTCAATTTTCCTATAGATGCATAAAGATCAGCAGTCTACTTATGAATCTATGTGTCTACTTTGTTACTTTTCACAATTTAACCCTTCGACTATGGAATATACTCTAATTCTAAGCTAATCCAATCGAATATAAAACCATAAGCATTTTGGTACAATATAGAAATTATAGTTGATCGTAGTACAGTTATTTTAATCGTACAAAGTAGCAAGTACAGGATAAACCTATTAAAATTTGCAGAGCATTTCGTCTTTCAAAGTCAAAGGATAGAGGCTGATCTATCAAAGAAATTATTCTATCATAATTAGACTGCGGATCTTCATGCAAAATAAAAATATCCTGCATTGATTGTGGGAAGCAGGAATAAAATAAAAATTGATTTCATCCCTTACTGACTTTGTTACATTCAAAAAAACATTGCAATATTCTGAAATTTTTCTAATCCTTTACTGTTTTATATTTCACCCAACCAATTTCTTCATAAACGCACAAAGACTTGCTGTCTATTCATAATCTATTTAACTCTCTACTTGTTCCTGTATTGTAATAAATATCAAATAACAGTGTTTATCAATTCTTTCATTTATAATAACAATAAAAATATTGAAAGGCAAAATTATTCTTTCGATCTTTTAGATAGAATTATTCTATCTTAATATTATACGTAGTGATTAACGGTTAGAAACTCTAATTTACAAGTACGGATGAGATTTCATTCGTTACACGTAACCGTTTTTATATCAATATTTATAGGCTACCTGACTTCAGGTTTAGTGCAGCAATAACATTTTCCTCGGTAGCAACAATAATCTTCTTTGCGGTCGAGACCGTGTCGAAGCTGGCGAACTTAATTTTACCGACATAATTCTGCTTCCTGTAAATGAAATAATAAATTCGTCGTTTAGCGTAATTCGATTAGTAGACAGACTGTCAAACACGGAAGCATGCTGCTGCATTATTTAAGCGTTCGAGCATTACAATCAACATTTGTTTCAGAATACGAAACATTTTACCAGTCGAATTTCCCGATTTGGTCTTCGTAGAGACACACAGACAAATTAAACAGTCCGATTAACACGAGAAGGCATTGTAGTATTTGAACATCAGTTAAAAACCGGTTAATATTCCCTCTAGAACTCCATACAAACGGAGCCATGACGATTACTGTGAATGTATCAACCCATCTGATTATACAAATTTCCTCTGCACCTGACTGACTGATACAGTCATTGACTGTGGGAAAGATAGAGTGAAAGCTCTGTAGAAAATTTCTGCTCTGTTTTCGCATCCATTACAGGAAAACGTCTGCTCCATGTCTGCTCCACAAGACGAATAAAAAGCTCACTTTATTCTTAGCAATGATTATCTATAAAATTATTACTATACAGACTCCGGATTTTATGGATTTGTGATAAAAATCAAAATTAATAAACTGTAAATTGTAAATCACTCCCCAGGTAGCACACGTCGTCTTTTAGACGTTGTTTTTACGTCTGTTTTAGGTCTGAACGACTTACGTCCCAAAAAGATTTTTTTAAGACGTTTACAAAAAGACGACTTTAAGACGTCTAAAAGACGCCTTTTGAATCTGTCGTTTTTACGGCTGAAATGAGACATCTAAAAGACACCTTAAAGACAGTCTTAAAGACATCTGAAAAAGACGTCTAACGGACGACTTTAAGACGTACCGTTTTGTAACACATGACATTCAGGAGACCTTCCAGCGACCGTCGAGCGACTTTCGAGACGTCTTTTAGACGTCTGAATGTCTTACAACAGGCGTCTTAAAGATGTCTTTTAGACGTGCTATCTGGGTCTAGTTTATTTCAATCGAAATGATTCTACATCGTCTATGGTTCGTGGTTTGATTAGTAGCCTGTGCTTCATTATAGATAGCGCCGTTGTTCACTTCTACGAAATTTATTACGTAGAATCGTAGAATAATTGACATTGACAAAAATTGAAATATTAATTATTAGATAATTGGATAACAGACATTTTTCATTCGTTGGTTGTCATTTGTTTGTGTAATTATTCATGTAACATAGTACAAATCTAGTATTTACGCCGGTATATGAAAACATGTATCTCTTCGATCTTTAATGAAAATGGCGACTAATAAACAGGAGAATCAACAGAAAAGGAAGTTACGGGAAGATGAAAGTGATACGGACGAAGATAACGAAAGTGAGTATTTATAATTGTATTTTTTTTACCTTTTACAATTGTTTTCGTTTTTGACTTTCACTGTAAGCAGGAATGTCAGTGATAGAATTCATTGTTTACATAGTTTGAATTTTGAGGTTAGATGATTCTTGAATTTATTTATCTATTGAATCGAATTAGAACTTTTGATATCGTTAATGTACGTTATTTTCGAACCACTTTACATCGGATCGATTTATGTTAAAGTATGAGATCACATTCTTTATATATATATGTAAATAAGTATTTGTTATTGGTTTCTAACCTAAAAATAGGTTAAGTTATAAATGTATTAATTTGTTTTATTCTAGAGAATGCTAAATTCATGAGGACCAACTCCGAAGCACCACGACTGTGTCCTTATTTAGATACGATAAACCGACAATTTTTAGATTTCGATTTTGAGAAGTTGTGTTCCGTATCGTTATCGAGAATCAATGTATACGCCTGTTTGGTATGTGGAAAGTATTTCCAGGGTAGAGGTACTAATACTCATGCGTACACACATAGCGTAGCAGAAAGTCATCATGTATTTCTTAATCTGCATACTTTAAAATTTTATTGTTTGCCAGATAATTATGAAATAATCGGTAAGTTCTCATTATTTTACATATCGATTGGAAAATATGCCGACATGAATAAACGATTCTTATTCAGATTCGTCGTTGGACGACATAAAATATGTTTTGAATCCAACATTCGACAAAACACAGATCGCTCAGTTGGATAAAAGCGATAAGTTATCGAGAGCTATAGATGGCTCGTTATATTCTCCAGGTATCGTGGGGATGAATAATATAAAAGCAAACGATTATTGCAATGTCATATTACAAGTGAGTTATACTTAAATATACATATAACTTGAATGTAATCCATAGCGATAAGAGAACGAAAATTATGTTATTTCAGGCGCTTTCTCATGTCACACCTCTGAGGGACTTCTTTTTAAGAGAGTCTAATTATTCTCATGTAAAAAGGCCACCGGGTGATTCTTCCTACCTTTTAGTTCAACGTTTCGGAGAACTAATGAGGAAATTATGGAACCCACGTAACTTTAAAGCGCACGTCAGTCCACACGAAATGTTACAAGCTGTCGTTTTGTGGAGTAAAAAACGATTTCAGTTTACGGAACAGGGTATATAATGCAATATATTCTATATTTTATATATTTTATATCCTATATATTTTATATATATGTTAAAATGAAACTTGTAGGTGATCCAATCGATTTTCTGTCGTGGTTTTTAAATGCTTTGCACTTAGCATTGAACGGTACGAAGAAACGTGATTCTAGCATAGTGTACAAAACGTTTTTGGGTCATATGCGTATATATACGCGAAAAATTCCACCGCTCGAATTAGATGAGAATCAAAGAAGCGAATTGCTTCATACCGTAGAATACGGTGAAACGGTAACAGAGAGTCCATTTTTATATTTAACATGTGACTTACCTCCACCACCTCTTTTCAAAGACCAATTTACTGAAAATATAATTCCTCAAGTAAGTGTACGAGCGTAATTATATGCGCACGAAAACTACACCAAAATATACATCTTTCCTACTCCGACAGGTCAACTTGTATACGCTATTGAACAAGTTCAATGCAGTGACGGAAAAAGAATACAAAACTTACAAGGAGAACTTTATGAAAAGATTTGAAATTACGGAACTCCCTCCTTACCTAATACTTTACATAAAAGTAGGTATCAAACAGTATTCTATGACTAATTATTAGACAACGGATGTTTATGCAAAATAAAAATTTTCTACCTGAATTGCAACAAACTGGAATGGAATACAAATTTATTTTGCTTTAGCGTTACTGTTCTAAATTGCACCTACTCATTTTTGTCATAAACGCATAAAATCCGCTGTCTACTAATTATAAAATCGATCGATACGCTCATATTGATTCTCCTTTTCAGAGATTCACAAAAAACACATTTTTCGTAGAGAAGAATCCCACCATAGTTAATTTTCCAGTGAAGTAAGTCGTTTTTCAATTTTTGACGTTCGAAAAATAAAATCTTTTGGTAATTCGCATGTACTACATTATTTTCAGGAATGTAGATTTTGGAGATATTTTAACGCACGAAGTGAAACAGAGACATCCTTGTACAACATATGATTTAGTAGCAAATATAGTTCACGACGGTGAGCCTGGTCAAGGAACATATAGGGTTCACATTTTACACAGAGCTACCGGTCAGTGGTACGAATTGCAAGACTTACACGTAACTCAAATTCTACCACAAATGATAACACTGACCGAAGCGTACATCCAGGTACAGCTTTGTGATACTACTTATTAACTTTTTGGGGACGAATCTCCGATTCAACTCCTAAAGTTGCAGCCAAATAATTTAATTGCGTACATAATAAAATATTAGTATATATCTTCCATTTTTCCCCAGCGCTCAATACTTTGATGCGTGATCTATTTCTCTGAACAATATATTCTTAATATTTGAAAATACTTCTGTTTCAGATATACGAGTTGAAGAAAGACGTAAACATCGAAAATGGTGAAATTAAAAATAAGAAAACTACATGAGATAGACATAATTTTTTAAATAAAATATTTCAATTTTTCAGCTTGCATTTTTATTTGTATCAGCTGTGTGTACAAACCGTGCCAGTTTTATACTCTACAATATTAACCTGCATCAACATTTAACACCTTGAAATTTAGACATGTGAGTGTGTCGTTGATGCTGTTACATATATCCTTAGTTGATTTAAATTTCGAATGTGAGCTGAATTTTCCTAACAAATGAACAATAAAATGTACATTTATCGAACACTTGCGCACAATGGAAATTGTGACATTTTTCATGAACAATAGCATCGTTTCTAGAGCTTTTATTTATCCCTTAGAACATGTTCAAGAAGCAAAATTTTTCTCGAAATATCTACATTTCGTAATTTAATTTTGCTAATGAACAGCTTCTTTCGAGGAATACGACCATGAAAATCATTTTCACGAAGGATTCTTCGACAAAGTTCAGGGTGCACTTGTCTTCTAAAACTATTGGCGACTAGTGCTGCGATGGCTTTGGACCAGAAATTGTAGGGTCCTTTTTCATTTCACGCACAATTGTATTTTCTTCCATCTTCATTAATTTCTTGGGCCGGCCAGAACAGACTTTATCCTGAAGGATCCCAGTGGTTTTTAACTTTTTCACTATGTAATAAACGGTAGATTTACTTCTCCCTAATAATTAAGCTATTTCACCATAGCTTTTGCCTCCATTATGCCGTTTAATTATCAATTTCCTATCAGTGATGCTTGTTTCTGATCGTTTTGTGTACATTATTAACTGTACATATATAACTTTTACAATCTCATTAATACTCGCAGCACTGAACGCGGAAGATGTATAACGCCAACTGAGAAAGCCAATGTTTACAGTTTCTCACATTCAAGGTTTGTTTTGCATTACAAGTTTCATCGTTCGAATACTTTTGTGGCGCACAGTGGTAAATGTTTCGATTTTAGGTGGACAAAATTATTTTTGAATAATTTATATCCTCTTGATACTTGATAATTACAATTACGATATTTATTTTTTTGTTATGATGGAATTAAACATAAAAATTACAACAAACGGATATTTTTCTTATATTTCTATATTTCTGACTTATAGAAGGTAAAGTCTGTGAATATAAGAAAATGATTTTAATATGATTACTTTTTTTAAAAATTATAATTACAGTAACTTAATTACGTATAACATATTACATACCTAGAGATCTAATTTTTCTTCGACATTGTTAAGTAATTCCTAGATAGATAAAATATACAAAAAATTGCAGCTTGAGTCAAAGCAAGTCAAAGTATAACCTTACTTTATTTACTAATTCATAAAAAAAAAAGTTTTTAATTATGATTCATTTTATTTACTTTCTCCTTTCAGTTTTAAACCAGAAAAGAGAAAATATAAATCAGTTTCATATATATACTTACTTTCCATTTTTCAATGCACAACACAAAAATTAGTGAAATTAGTCGCCGCAGTTTCGGAACATTCAACTAGTCGTGTATTTAAATAATGAGATATAATTGTTAGAATTATTTGGTTCAGTATAATAATATATCTTCTCAATTAAATATGTTCCTCGCGAAATATGTTCCTCCTCGAGAGAAATTATTTTTGTCCACCTAAAATCGAAACATTTACCACTGTGTGGCGTTCATTTAGCTGACGTTACTAAGAAATGTTTTACATTATCAAAGACACTTTAAAACATGTATAATCATGATACTTATATGTTACTATAGGAATAAAAGTATTTTATAAAATTCGTAATATAACTTATATTTTTTAAGCGTGAAACTTTTCATTTCAGAGCGTTCGAATATTTTCGTGGCTCACTGTACAAACGAGTAATCAAAAATATGTTTATAAGAAAAAGAAAAATATGCCAGGTTTGTCTGCACTGTGCGCCGCGCCGATCGTGCCGAGAACTGCCGAGAACTGCCGAGAACCGTCGAACGTTGCCGAGAAGATCGGAAGTGTAAACTGGTAGTAGAAGTCGCGTGTGGTTGGCGGGGGAAATGCCGCGTGGGGTGGGGGGGGACTCATCGGAGTGTCGCGCCGAACCGCCGAAGCCCGGAGCCTAACCGGAGTAGAGTCACAGCCGGCCACGCGAGACGATTACGAGCGTGCGTTTTTCTTCTCGTGGGCGCTTCGTGTTTTTCCACCGTTTTTCCCGCCGTGCCTTTTGTTTTTTCGGAGTGTTGTATCGGTGTACCTATATCCATCGGGCGCGCGCGACGTGTTTCGCATATTGTTCCCCGAGGCGCGTTTGTGATACTGACGTTTCACCTCGTCCCTAGTTCGTTGCCGCGAGTGTGTTTCTGTCCGTCTGTCGGTCGGTCACTCTGTCTGCTTGTGTGCACGTTGTGTTACCCAGTGTGTTCTCAGCACGTGGATTATCGCCGGTGGTAGCGACGCGCATGTAAATATATACCTGCTACATACAACGCAAACAGTGAGTCTTCCCTTTCATTTGATTTTTTTCACTTTTAACCCCTTCCCCTGCGATATCTCGTCTGACTCGAAGATTCTGAACAGAGTCTAGTAGACTGCGGACGTTCATGCAATTCTTAATTTTCGTGGTCGACCTACAAGAAAGTGGAATATCATGTAACGTCTTATTTTCAGTGATAGTAGTCTTCGTGGTTCGAAAATAAATCAAAATCGTATCGGATTCTCTGGAATTTTATATTCTGGCATTTTTGAACGTTCTCAGGAGCCACAAACGCGTAAAATCAAACTCTACTTTGGTTTCGTTAATGTACAGCCATCGGAGAACATCTAAGCACGCGGTGGATATAAATTTTCTACTTTTTTAGGAAATTATACGGACTACAAAAAAGTTCTGATCATTAAAACCATAGAATGAATCGTAGGGCAAGGGGTTAATGAGAACCACTCCGCGAAACTTGTTCGTGGATTCAGTTTGTAACAGTCGAGGAGTATCGCGGGGAATATGTCGCGCTCTGTGTATCGGGCTTTTGGAAAATCGTGCCAGCCGGTTGGCGGTAACCGGTAACGGTTCTGTCTCGCGTCTCTCGTAAATGGCACCTGACGGAGAATCCCTAGCTTCTTTAAAGCGTTCCCGCGTAACTTGCGAAATGCTGTACTTCGTGGCGGCGAAGTTTATTGCATATACACTACTGTGCAAAAGAATGACGCACCCGGCCATGTTTAATAGAAAAGCGTAAAAAATCAAATAAGAATACAGTAAATTTTGAAAAAGGATTCCGCTATTTAATTAAATAATTCTGAGAAAATATTTGTGTGTTATTGCGGGTTATGTAATATTTTAAATGCAATAAATCGGTCATTGTACAATATAATTTCTACATAAAGATATTGTTTGTCATTATATTTTATAATTATACTGGGTGCTTCTTTCTTTTGCACAGTAGTGTATGTGTACACACAGATAGACTTTAAGACATCTTAAATATATCAATATTTATATATATATATATATCAATATTTATATATATATATATATCAATATTTATATATATATATATCAATATTTATATCAATATTTATAAATATATATATATATATATATTATATATTGCATGTATATATGTTTTTTTGTTTGGGGTATTCGATTATACCCTAAATATTGATGACGGTCGCAAAAAGTTAGGTATCTGTAAAATGAGAGGAATTCTAATATAAATTCAGTAATATAATTCATATAAAAATTCATACCTAATGTTCATGTGTACATACATCGGTGAATAATTTCTAATGGTACATACATACATATGTACATCTCCGAGAGACTCGAGCTCGAATGTCCACGGCCTAAAGCCATTTCTGCATTTTTTGTCGCACTCTGGGGGCCTGTCGCCTCCGAGCCTGAAGCCTCAAGCCTCGAAGCCAGATAAATTGGGGATAGGGCTGGAGACCATGACACCCCAGCGTGAAATGTAAACCAGACCTCATTACGGGCACCGTGGCATTTCAGACTCGCATTTCATCCAATATTCGTTCGCAATCTCCTTTCTTTAATTCAACCCTCAAGTGATACAGCGTTTAATTGTATAGTGTCGTCCTGGGGACTTCGTAAAATTTTGTATAAATTTTTTCGAGGTACTATTAAGTATATTATTTAGGATTAAATAATCCAAATGTTCTAAAGAGGTTAGAAAATGTTGATTATTTCAATTCTCGCACAATACAGGGTCACGAGGGATCCAAGTATACCAGTTAAATTAGTTTATTAAATTACCGACCATAAATCTAGCGAATTATTCACTATTAATTTTTCATTGAAATTTGAAATTATCATAGTAGTTTAAAAAAATAAGCGTTATATTTCTTGGCTGTCCCCGAAGGGGAAAATGTTGATATTTTAAATTTTCGTAGAATACGGTTAAAAATCTGCAAATAGGTTAATCGATTGGAAAGAAATTAGTCTGCCCCCAGCTGGAATCCGTCGTCTCATAGACGTCTGTTTTACGTCGTTTTTAGGTCCGAACGTCTTACGTCCCAAAAAGACGTCTTTAAGACATCTTAAAGATGTCTATTCGGAGACATTTCTACATTTGAAATAAGAGGTCTTTTCGGAGATGTCGTCTAAAAAGACACCTAAAAGACGTCTCTAAGACGTACATAAATCTTGCGAATTATTCACTATTAATTTTTCATTGAAATTCGAAATTATGCTAGAAGTTTAAAAATTAGTTCTAAATCTGTCCGTTCGTGAAACATTGAGGGAGCTGAGGGGCACGAAGGTACACAGAAGGTTCTGCGGAACGTCTTCATTCTAATTCTAATGTTCGCGAATCTCGGTTATTCTCGTTCGTGCGAGCAATTCGGAATCATGTCGGCGTGCTGCCAATGCCGCGCGTACCTTCCAGTAACCGTTCCGAATACATACCTGTTTCACGCGAACTTCGAAAAAACTGATTGCGTGGCCTCTGCGGAAGAAAGGAACGAGCCGCAACGTTCCCCGTTTCAAACGGTAGAGGAGAGGTTAGAGTGAAAGGAAGGTGGGGGTATACGCGTTGGCTCCAAGAAGAAGCCACGAGTTTCGAATTCCTAGCATCTCGCTTATGATCGTCGATCGCGGTATCGCGTAAACCAGTTTTTCAAGCACGGAACAATCACCGATGACAGATCGATAGTGCGTCATCAAACCATCAGTTTCGAACGCCGGTTCGAAGTTTATGCACAGGAAGTAATCATTGTAGAAACCAAACGTCTATCATTGTAACTGTATTTTCGATGCGGAATAATATTTTGATGAGCACGCTGAATGGCCATCACGGTCACCGATACGTGCACAGGTCTTCGCTCTTTTCAAGCTCGTAAACAAAGGGCTGCACTTCATCGTTGCACTATGCTCTCTATAATAATTGTTCAACTTGCACTTCTACTATGGTTGTTTCCTTTTAATTTTCCGGACTCTGCAAATTGATCCTACAAGTACAGGATAAAAAAACGCCGCTTTTTTTTAAGTTTACAAATTTTGTATAATTTTTTACAATTTACAGTTTTTTGTACAATTTTTTATAATTTATTTATTTTTACAGTTTGTGTATAATTTTACAATGTTTGCTTCTTGTATAATTTTACAATGTTTATTCTTGTATAATTTTACAATGTTTAGTTCTTGTACAATTTTACAATGTTTATTCTTATACAATTTTACAATGTTTATTCTTGTACAAATTTACAATGTTTATTCTTGTACAAATTTATAATGTTTATTCTTGTACAATTTTACAATGTTTCGATCTTGTACAATTTTACATTGGATAGTTTTTGAACAATTTTCTCACAATTTAACTAACCACGTATCGACCAATGACTCTATCGTTGGCAAATAAAAAATTGGCTCGAAATTTGAAATGACACCTCTTGCTAGAGAACCCTTTACATATTAATGTACGAGCATCAGTTTTCACGCTGAAAAGCTGTAAACCGTGTCCTCGAGTATACCGACACATGTATTTGCAAGCCCGAGGGATTGGAACTCCCGGACTGCGGAGGATGTTATTAGCGAGTTTCTTGTGGAATGTCTCAAACGTGGGTGGTGTATTAAGTAGAGCCGCTGCGTATAATGTATAGTTTCAGTTTCGTTTCATGATCCTTGGTTGACCGTCATGCTCTGCTATATCTATTTCAATTTGAACGTCCTTCGGCGAGCAATTTCACAAATTTCACGTGAAATGGCGATGGGGGAAACACCGAACCCTCTATCATTTTACCACTCTACCGCTTTTCAAGCGCGCGACTTCCCGCGTTCGTGGGCGCAAACGTGTCAAGGATGGAGATCATGGCTGTATTCGTTGCCCACGAGAAACAACCTTGAGGTAGTTAAATATCGATCGAGGATACAGGAGCGCATCGGGGAATGCTTCCTGCAATTTAATTGTGCGCGTAGTTGTAACATGCCTGGATCATTGTTTGGCTGCTCATACTTTTACTGGCAAATCTTTTCATTCGTTTTTTCGGATAAAAATTTCGTTCGGGCCCCCTTTCTCGATTGGCAAACATTCACCTTCCAAAGATAGCGCTCTCATAGCACCCGATTTCAGCTTTCTAGGTACATCCTTGATCTAAGAAAACGGGAACTGTAGAGTCTGCTCTAGAGTTTAGAAGTTGGAACTAGTAGAAATAGTAGAAGTGTAGGGTAAACTTTACTTTTCCGGATTCAAAATTTGTGCCTTTCTCCTATAAATTATTATGTATTTAGTATGTAATCCAGTAGATTTGTATCCGGAGAACCTGCAGATCCAAGTTTCGATTCTGTAGGATCAATGGTTCAGAAGTTATGGTCGCTTGAAGTTGAGCAATTTGCAGTGTTTTGAAAATTGCTCAACTTCAAGCGACTATAACTTCTGAACCATTGATCTTACAGAATCGAAACTTGGATCTGCAGGTTCTCCGGGTACAAATCTACTGGATTACATACCAAATACATAATAATTTATAGGAGAAAGGCAAAAATTTTGAGTCCGGTAGAATAAAGAGCAGTCGAAGTGTACGCTCTAAGAAACAGCAAGGACCCGAGGGTCTTTCTTAGATCAGGGTATTATTGTATTTGGGTTTTCAATTTATTCTTTAGAATTGCAAGTCAGGTCTCAAATGAATTCGCGATGCATACCTAAAAATGGATGGCGATCGAAAGACACAAGCCGACAGGATTTTAATTAAACGCAGGGAGGAAAGTTCGGTTGAACGCGGCATCCTCTTTCTCTGCATTCCTCAATGAAATCTTTCCGTCACGGGGAAAGCATTTATTGTTTTCCTTCGCGCAGGAAGCCGCTCGGCGCGGGAAACGAATCCGCATCGGAGAAAGTCTCGCGAGTTCTCCTGTTGTCGCTCGTGTGCCGCGATTCTTTTGTGTAGGTGCAGTGCCGAGCATATTCAGTCCTATCGAAACAACGTGGGAGGACGTTTCACATAATTTGAACTTTTCGTACAATAAAAAGGAGATAATAATAATAAAACAATACAAAAAAAAATAAAAAAAAAGGAGATAATGTACATTTTGCACACTCTATACATAGGCACGTGTTGGATGTGTTCTCTAAAATAAAACGCTGAATCACAAAAAATCATGAAAAATAAAGAAGTTTTGTAATTGGATTAGAGTGGAGGGGATATTCGTTTTTCTTAGATCAAGGCTTTACTGTAGATAGAATTTCCAACTTAACCTACCGAAAGCCTATTAATAGGATTTTTAATAATTGTGCTGTACCGAAAGAAAGCATAGAAATTTTTTTTATATTACAATCTTAAATGAAAGTATTAGATGACGTTATTGAGGGTGACGTGTTAATTCACAACGAAAATTGTTGTCACTGTCGAATATAATTCGGGATAATAAATTATCTAATCATGACATAATATTTTCCCTTTTACAAAAGATCTTGGTTGAAGTAGTAATTAAAATCGATTACAAGATATGTAAAGACTAAAAAGTAGAAAATAAAATTTATAAAGAAAAACTTTTTAAAAACCACTAAATGCACTAAAAAGGAGAAAATAATTTTTTTCCTGGTTCTCCGAATAAAATACCGAATCCAGTTAAATAATTGATAATATTTTTCCCCAAAATTTTAAGCAATTAATTCAAAATTTCTTCCGTTATAAAATTAGTGTCGGAATAGTTGAAAAAATTTAATATAAATTTAAATAAAATAATAGTCACTAATGTCATGATTTTATTTAAATTTATATTAAATTTTTCAATCTATTCCGACACTAATTTTATAACGAAAGAAATTTTGGACTAATCGCTTAAGATTTTGGGGAAAAATATTATTAATCATTTAACTGGATTCGGATTTAATATTTTATGAAGAACCAGGAAAAAAATTATTTTCTCCTTTTTAGTGCATTTTAATATTAAGCGTGGTCTCCAAAAAATTTTTTTTTATATATTTTTTAAGTAGACTAACAGCCATATATATTATATTTTTTTCAACTGGTCATAGAAATTCATGCAATAGAGGGTTAAAATAGTTGACGGAATAGCAAGGGAAAGTACAAAAATATTTGTTGAGCGATTTGGAGTAATATGAGTCAGATTGCTCGCGGAGAAAGAGACCGCGTGACTTTGGGACTTTGAAGCACGTGGCGGGACACGTCTCGAATGAAAGAATGTCACTCGAGGCGGATCGACTCGGTCGGATAACGATCGGGAATAGGTTTTCCGTTCGAGCTCCCGTGTGTTTTAATCGCACACGTTGCGCGACGAGCGTCGGGAGTCGCCTCGCGGACGAGATCTAAAGTCTAAAGTCGTCCGCGAACTGGGTCGTACTAGCGCGAGCTGCCTTTCGTCAATTTTGTAATCTAGGACGGCCGCCTAAAAGAAAAACTTTTTCTTTAAACGGTGGGTGAAAGAGGCGATGGAGCGAGCGTTTGTACAGCGGAGAAACTGACGGGTATGCACGTTCATAATCGCGGCGCTAAATGAACCAATATTTGACGCAGTATATTGTCAGGAGTAGGCTAGACCAGTGGAGAGTTGTAACCAGTAGACTTTTCTTTCCCGTTTACATTTATATAGACTATAGTATATTCTATATTTTTTTAATTTGTATTTATAGTTTTTTTTTTTTAAGTGAAACTTCTTTTGGCAGGGTGTAAGCCTAATTCGCGTCACGGAATTCGCAACACGAAAAAGCGTAACGGTCAATGATATAAGTGGGGGAATATATTTTATACGTACCGGGCCGAGGGGGCGTAGCCTTCGAAACTCGGCCGTGTCGAGAGGGCGTAGCCTCCGAAACTCGGCCGGGCCGAGGGGGCGTAGCCTTCGAAACTCGGCCGTGCCGAGGGGGCGTAGCCCTCTCAACTCGATCGGGTCGAGGAGGCGTAGCCTTCTCAGCTCGACCGGGTCGAGGAGGCGTAGCCCTATCAGCTCGACCGGGTTGAAGGTGCGTGGCCCTCTCAACTCGACCGGGTCGAGGGGGCGTGGCCCTCTCAACTCGACCGGGTCCGGGGGGCGTGGTCCTCTCAACTCGACCGGGTCGAGGGGGCGTGGCCCTCTCAACTCGACCGGGTCGAGGGGGCATAGCCTTCGAAACTCGGCCGTTGCGAGTAAGTAAATCCGAGCGCTGTACCATATTATAACCTTGAGCCGATAAATCCCGCTAAAATAGTTTTTTCCCGAATTTTCGGGCCAAATGTCGCACTGTGCAGCAGCTCGAACGGTGCGCCTCGTTTTGGCCAGGTTGACCATGCGACAGGAACAGTTCGCGAACAATTTAAATGAAACAGTTCGCCTTTAAAGTCGCGGCTGTCGCAACGGCCACGAACGTAGCAACGGGTAGACCGTAGGAGGGACGAAGACGAGAAGACAGTTGGAGGAATCGAGTTAGCTGCCTGCGTAAGTATCGCCCAGGAAAGAGAAGGTAAAAGGAATACATATGTTCGGATAGACGGGCAAGCGTGCAGAGAAAGAGGAAGAGAGAACACGTTCAGATGTAAGGAGGAAGATAACGGAAGAAGGGGAACAGCGCACGCTAAGACAGGTGGTGCGGATAGTAACGTCTAACGGAAAACGTAGGCTGTGGGTCACAATAGCCAGCTTATGCTTTATGCGGCCACATTTTATCGTGGATTTCACTCTGCGAATATATTCTTCTAGATATGCATCATTTTCAAAAAAAAAATTATTATTACATTAGATGATAAGGGTCTGATCCTTCACATACTACGTCATGTACTTGGTGCGAATTCTACATGTATAGGGTAAGGGAGCCAATTACTGTGTCGTCGAGAGGGACTCTCAAATCAGTCACTGATTGTATTGAAAATACAAAAATTTTTTAAATTGCTGTTATTACTGTTTTTTTCGTAATTTAACAGTTTGCACTAGAGACTCGTATAGTACACCAACAACTCCAGCACTATATTAGTTACAAGTTATAATTTTTGGGAAATCTTTCTTGCGTATCATTTCGTAAACCAATGCTTCTAATTTATTATAAAAAATCAGGTAGTTTGGTACAATTATAAAGAAGTTATTCTGTTTTAAAGTTCGAATACTTTCGTGGTTCACTATACATAATAAAAAAATAATGCAGTTGCTGCAATAAAACGAAATATTTATTCCTCAGCTACATTATATGAAACAAGTTTGAGTTTATAGATCTTCAACAAAATGAAAATTTTATGTCTTGTGTTCATATTTCAAATGTCGCATTATCGGCGACAACGGAGTTGCAAAGGGTTAAATGTGTTTTGTACTGACATAATACTTACTATCTGCTAGAATGATTTACGCGGATCTAACGTATGCAACTGTACGGACACAAGGAACGCAACAAACGCAATGAAGGCAAGAAGGCAAGCGTATGGGTGGTTCGTCATATGGGTTACCTCGAAGCAAGATCGCGGCTAGAAGGACAGACTAACGGAAGTGAATTTTTTTTTGCCTTCAGTCGCGTTTCAGTAATTTCGCGCAGCGAGCAGGAAAACTTGAAAATATTTCAGTGTCCGGTAATTAACGTCTTGAGAGTCTCCAACCCCTGGGACCGCGTTCTTTTGTCCGTGGACGATTGCGATCAGACGTTATTTTTCCATGGCCGACCGCGCCGAACGTAGAAAAAGACAGCGCGTGTATACGGGCAGACGGCGCGGCCGAAAACTTGCTGCATACCGACATTAATTTAAACTAGAAATTGCCCTCAATTTTAGACTTGATATTTCTCTAAATTTAAACTTGAAATTTCCCGTTAATTTAAACTCGAAATTTCCCTCAATTTAAAATTGGATTTTCCCACAATTTAAACTAGAAATTGCCCTCAATTTAAATAATTAAATTTCCCTCAATTTGAGCTTGAAATTTCCCTCGATTTAAAATTGGATTTTCCCTCAATTTAAACTAGAAATTACCCTCAATCTAAATAATTAAATTTCTCTCAATTTAAACTTGAAATTTCCCTTAATTCCACACTTGAAATTTCCCTTAATACTATACTTAAAATTTTCCTCGATTTAAACTACAAAAAATTTCCCTCAATTTAAAATTGGATTTTCCCTCAATTTGAACTAGAAATTTCCCTCAATTTGAACTAGAAATTTCCCTCATATAACGTACGTTCGTTCCATCCTTCGAAAAAAAAAGAAGATCAAAGTCCCCGGAGAAACTGAATCATCGTCGCGCCGTTGTGCCCAGTCAACTTCTGCATACGCTTGACTTCTCTGGAGGCGGAATACGCGATTACGCGGTATACCTGTTTAGGTGAGATTCGATGAGACTGGAAAACTCACGAGATTCGGTGTTCGAGAAGCGGTAACGATGCAGTAACAAACGACGAGCCAACGAAGCACACGAACGAGTCAACAAACAAACAGAACAAACAAGTGAACGAACGAGCCACCCTGCGATTTTTCTTTTCGTGTCTCCCGTGCAACGAATCATACACGAGAGGAGCGCCAGACGGCATTGTCCTTCTCTCGTAGTGCATTACGTAAATGAGGGTACACCGTGACCATAGGCATTGAATCCGCGCGAGTCGCGACGACTCGTCCTTCTTTCCGGTTCTAATAATCGCGCGGAAGACAATCACAGCCGCCGAAAGTGTGCGCGACGCGACATCAAGCCCGATAAAGCTATTCTCAGCTCGTTGACAGGGCACGTCGGAAATGTTGTACACTCCGCTCGGTTTAATTGATCCCCGACTTTTAATGCTACGAGGTCTAGAGGTCTACTTAACTCGGCGCTCGGGTTTACTTAAGGTGCGTTTATACTGAGGAGCCGTCTCCGGGAGCCACGGCTAGTACGCAGGCGCTGTACTCCCCTCTACTACTAGCCACGCCTAGCATAGGCATCTCCCGGGGTGAGAGGGGTGTGGAGGGGAGATGCCTATACTAGGCGTGGCTAGTAGTAGAGGGGAGTACAGCGCCTGCGTACTAGCCGTGGCTCCCGGAGGCGGCTCCTCAGTTTCGAAGGCTACGCCCCCTCGGCGCGGCCGCGCGACTCGCTCCCCGTGGCGGTCCTAATCAGTGTCGCCAGACGAGGACCACACGGACCACATGCCCTTCTTTTTTGTTTTTGTTTTAGGGCGGTGGGGAAATACCGTTACGTATACCCCCCTAAGATAATGGGTGGGGGGATAGTGTGGTATTACGCTAGTATTTGAGGGAAACGGGACTTAAACCCCTGCCCATACCCACTAAAACCCCACCGCCCAAGGCCATAGACCCTTCTCTGCGCCCGATACTAAACACCACCCGGGATCCTACTGTTCGTATTGCTCCCGTGGTGGTGCTTGACGCATCTCTATAGACATATCCTATCCCGTAACACGGACCACATGCCCTCCCCTCCTTTTCCCCTTCCACTATCCCATTCCACTACCATGAGTACACTCCAGCGTCCCCCACTAGGACCGTAGACTGGTCGCGCAGTCGCGCAACGTGTCACATATCGCTCTGGTCATCAGAGAGGGGGTACTTGTATTCCCCTCGATTTTCTCGATTTGGCGACACTGGTCCTAACTGGGAGCTCCTCAGGCGCGTTCCATACTCACTATTCGCTCCATCTCGCTCGCGCGGCCGGATCGAGGGGGCGTAGCCTTCGAAACCCGACAGTCGCGAGTAAGTAAATCCGAGCGCTGATACAGTAGCTCAGGAATTCGTCTTAAGGGAGTAGTAGAAGGAGAGCGTTCTCATTTCTCGATAATACAAAAATGGGGGTTTTCAGTGATCAAGAACGCTAGATAAAAGATCGATCTAGCGCGCTATCGCCCTCAAAAGTCCTATTTTTTTGTTTCCGAGGCGTAATTTGCATTATTATACATGCGCAGTTGTAGGCTTCCGAATAATGCAAATTACGCCTCGTAAATGAAAAAATAAGACTTTTGAGGGCGATAGCGCCCTAGATCGATCTCTTATCTAGCATTTTTGACCACTGGAAAACCCCATTTTTGTATTATCGAGAAATGAGAACGCGAATTCCGCTCCCTTGCAATCTTGGAAAAAGGAGTCTACTCCCTTAACGTCAGCTACAATATTATGAAATCAAAAGTGCATTTGAACCCTTTGCGCTCGGAGTTATTTTCATTCTAAAAGGAAATTTTTCTTCTGACCTTGAATATTTCCATTTTATATGATTTTTGTTATTCTATGCATATGAAACTGATCTGATTTACACGTACACCTTGAAATGTCTAGTAACTTATTAAGTACAAATTCGATAATATACAAAATAGTTTAAATAATGGTATAACAATTTTTAGTATAACTTTTTAACTATACAATTTTTTTGGTATAACAAATTTCAAGTGCAAACGGTTAATATTAAAAAATAATATTAAAAATGATCTTTATTTTCTGTCGAAAGAAAATTTATTTTCGAAATTTTATATATAGACGTTTTCGTAGATGTTTTTGTATTTGAATCGGCGATTTTCAAAAAATTGTTGATATCTAAATTTTTATAATTTCTTTGATAAAATTGGCAATTTCTCAGTGACACAAGAAGTGGGTTTAACCTGAGCGTCTGGCGGACAGATGCTATTTACATTTCGCTGGTTATGGCAACATTTTCGAAATCTAACCTTCGAATTTTTTCACCCACTCTGCGCGTAACGTTACGAGAACGCAACGAGTCCTACGCGGGCGACGAGTCACAGCGTCGCGTCCGCATAAATCAATCGCTGAAACGCATTCTAATCGCCGGGCTCCGTTTACGTTCGCAGTATAAATATATAATTATGTTAATTCACCTGTTCAAATGGTTCGCGACCCGTCGAATGAGATTCCGGTGTCACAATGAATGAAGCGCCTTGTTCTATTCGGTCTGTTGTAATTAATAGATTCGCTGTTTCGTAATTGAACACGAATCGAAACCGAAATGATCATTAATCATATGATCACGTAAAAAATCATATGCAGAACATAGAAACAGTGAAGAATAGATTGTTTACGTAGGTTTCTGTAGAAACTGTGCTAAATCCTTGCGAAAGTAGCGGCGCGAGAGGGAGCACAATGGCGCGCCGAGATTGCGCAACGGACTTAGGGCCCTACTGTCGTTGAGCACTCTCCGGAACTCTGGGAGCCAGTTAGCGAAAGGCGAAGCGAGAAACGAAACTCCGGGATAATGTTCCACTGGTTCGGTTCGAGAGTCATCCACGATCTTATCGTATCTCGGTGGAAATCCTCGGAACGAGTCCATCCTTCGGGGCCATCACCTTCGAGGGCTCCTGGTTTCCGGCTAATTGTGCCGCTCGATCGCTTCCGGTCACACGCTTCGCATAACTTCTTTTCGCTCGCATCATCTCCTCCGTTTTCTTCTGTAGCCATCGCCCCCCCCCCCCTCTTCCCTCCCACCCTTCCATCACCCCTCCCTCCTATGGTGTAACAGTTTGTTGCTGTTAAACGGTTTACACGTTCCGTGAATCCGTCCAATTTGCGGACAGACATTTCCGCTCGTTTCATGGTTGAATTTTTTTTCGATCGGAATCGCGTTAGGGTATCGACCGTGAGCGCATGAGCGGCATGAAAATTTATTAATTCCGTCTCGATGAAAAATTCTCGCACGAAGATGGGGAAAAAATTCAATTGAGACTTCCATTACACCAGCACGCCTCAGCATATACTCTATACTAGACTCAGCGTGTACCTTATATAGGGTGGAAATTATAAAGCGGTTACAGTCGAAAATCTCCCGAAAATATTGATTATATGCAAAAATCTTCCAGATGAAAGTTGTTCAATGACCTTGAGTCATAGGTCGTTGAATTCGTTTTGAAACGCACTATTCGATGGTGGATAAAAAAACATATCATTCCATCTAAAAAAAGAAAGTTGACCTTCATCTCACCTTGTGTCCACCGGGAAAAATAAAATTTCCATCACACGATGTCTCCCTCGGTATTGAACAACTTTCATCTGAAACATTTTTGCGTATAATCAATATTTTCGGAGATTTTCGACTGTAACGCTTTATAATTTCCACCCTGTATGTACCTAGGTGTGTTGTATTAGGCTGGCTCTTATTTTGCGTCACTTTCAAGCCTTATAACTTGAAAAATATTTAAGGAAAAAAATATTTTGTTATAATATTTTAGGAAGCTCTCGGAAGAAGCTACAAGAATATGCAATAAAAATAGGGAGTTTTATTTGAGAAATTGAAGGTGACCTTCACGTGATCTTCAAACGACTATCCAAGGTCGAAGCAATGACACCATTTTATGCCCCCCTCGAAACTATATAACTTTCGTCTGAAACACTTTTCTCCAAAATGCTTCATTTCCGAGATATACTGTTTAACTGACTCACCCTGTATATTTTGTTCAACTCGTCATGAAAATTCATGCAATAGAGTTAGGTTAACAGAAAATCTGTGCGAAGTTTGAGAATGTTCACAAAATCGTTTTTCTCGAATATATATTCTAAATTATTCCTACCGCTTGTAAAACAAACCGGTTTTCGAAAAAATTGAGGAAAACGTCGGACGAAAATCCAAAAACAATTTTTCTGAAATTTGAAAATAAAAGTGTGGTCTTATTATCTTTTATTTTAATTATTTCTTTGCACAGATTTTTCTGTAATTATTCGGAACAACTCTGGGAGGTGCCGTAAGAGAAATTTTGACAAAAATTTTTGACGAGAGCGAATAAGAGCCACCCTAATATGCACCTATGCGGCGAATGGGATTTCAGAGGGTGGCTATATCGTATAAAAAAAGATTAGGTGACAAATTGTAATTCTGGGGGTGGCCCTGCGGGGTGGCCCTGGGGGGTGGCCCTGGGGATGGATGTGGTAACGCGTTCACGCATTGGATTAAACGGTGTGTTGCGTCAATTTTCGGGTAATTTCATGCCAATTTCCGGATCCCAAATTTTGCCAAGGGAAAAGGCTCTGGGGGTGGTCGCGTCTTCGAATTTGCGTGGTCCCTCTTTCCGAGGGGGTGACCAAGGTGACGGGGAAGACCGATTATAATCACTTTCCGCGCAGCTTACGAAGCTCTCCGTTCAAATTCGCGCGAGAAAAACAACGACGCGGTGGCGTAGCTACATGTTCAGGTCCCATGTCCCAATACTCAAGGTCTCGCGAAAGTTTGGAACATTTAAAAACATATAAAGGGTGGTCCACCTAAATATCTCCTTTATTTATGATGACATTGAAATAAATATGCAATGAAGAAGAATATACATTTTCAAGAAAAAATATTTTCTATGACCTTGAAAACCCTTTGACATAAAAATAACATTTGCAAAGCATTCATCTTATGATACCGTTTACATTGCATTAAAAATGTTTATGTCATCAAAAATAATGGAGATATTTAGGTGGACCACTCTGTATATGTAATTAGTTTGATTTAAAACTTTACTTAATAACAATTTATTTATTTATTCAATACATTGACATTCCAATTTCATGATTCGGGCGCCTGGAGCGGTTTGCTCCAACCAGACCCGCCCAATGAGGGGAGGGAGATGAAACCGTCACGTGACCAAGCCATGGCGGAGGGGTGGGGCATAGCGTCGAAGAAGGGGAAGGTAGAGTGGGGGATAAGGAGTGGGTACGCTTAATCTGTCTTTCTTGCAATATTGCAACGCTGAAAGTTACGCTTAGAATAATATTTTATTCCAATTATAAAAAAAGAAAAGCGAGACTGTAGGTAATATGTTTGTAAGTTCTATCTGTACGTACAAAGCATTCGTACATGGTCCATTTAAATTCTGGTTGCAACTGGATGGTTGTAGACGAAAAGGGGTAAAATCTGAATTGCGCACCTATGCTTGCACCTTTGAGGTGAAAAGAGGTGAAGCTTTAATTACAGGGTAGACCAACGTGATGCGGCGCGACGCGCCATATGCCATATGGCATATACGCCATATGCGTGTTCATTACTTTCATTCCGTATTGCCTATCCTGTTCGCGAAAGTGCCGGAGATCCTTCCAGTGGCTCGTTTTACGTAGGTACATGCGTGTGCGCCCTTCGGCTATAATAATATAATAATAACAGGGATTACTCTCGGTACGATTATCTTTGATACGACAGATACACATATGAAAATGTTGTACTTGACAGGGGTGATTCCTGAGTTGATTTGAAGCAACTTTTTCCTTTGCGAAAATGTTCTCCGCGGCTTTGTTAAGGAGTTATCAACGGGAAACACTGACCAATCAGGGCACGCCCACAGCGGACGGACTCCACCCCTGCCAATGACAACGCCGCGCTCAGCGGGACCCGCCCCGAGGCGGTCCGCTTTAGCCACGCCCTCGTTGGTCCACGTTTTTCTTTAATAACTCCTTAACGAGGCCGCGTAGAACATTTTCGCAAAGGAAAAAATTCTTTCAAACGACCTTGGGAATCGCTTTCGAGGAAGTACAACATTTTTGGCACACCCTGAATTTTCATGGGAATGTTAGCGAATTACAGGAGGATCAGGATAATACCCAGCAATAATGATCACAGCCTTTTGGCAAATCAATATTTTTTCAATATCAATGAATATCTTGAAATGACGGGGACAGTTTGTTTCAATATAAAGTCTCGCAACGGTTGACAAAATAATTCACAAGAAAAGAAAGACATTCTTTCCGGTCTGTTGACCGAGCATAATTCTCTTCGACGCGCAGACATCCCCTATACAAAAATGTCTGTCCCCGCCAGGCGGCTGGCTCTCGTTCCAAGTACACACTTTGGTCGGTTTCGAGGGATGCCGCGTGTGTACCATGTGTGCCGTGTACGCCATATATGCGGCGTACGAGGAACCGGAAGTGGTCGGCTAAATATGCGCGACCACGTATCAGCCCGGCTCATTGTCGTTGGAACAACGACCGCCGAGGAGTCATTGGAGTGGCATTAAATCGCGTGACCCGTGCACGACATTCTGCCACGATCGTCGATCGACCATCCGCGGAGATCGATCGTGAGGAGCATTCGAGAGGCTCGACATAGTCATCGCGTAGCATTTCTAGTGGGGAAATGTCATCGCTTGTGAAATTCTTCGAATGCCTATTCGATGCTGGAGCACGGATCAGGAGAATCGACGCGAACCGAGGGGAAGGAGTTACCCCCTCTTTGCCAGTACCAGTGTCACGTGATGGAGGCGGAACGCGTCACGTGACCGGGCGGTGGTGGGGGGAAAGCGTCGCAGAGAGGGAAGGTAGAGTGGGGACACAAGTTTAAGCTGGCGGAAACATAATTTTCACGAGATTCGCAATTCACAAGGGCGTACAAAATTTATTTACGTAGTTTCGCGTAATTCTGAACAACTAAAAAGAAAATTTATAATCTCAAGATATATTACGGGTGATTCGCGAAGCGTACAGAAATATTTCCCCCGTAAGTGGATTGAAGCGATATTTCTTTTTATTTGAAGACTCCGGAAAGAGAAATCGGATAGAGATCAAAGCTCTCGACGATGAAACTTCAGACCGACGCGGCGCGTCGCGGTGGAGGGGGGGGGGGCAAGGTAGGCGAAAGGGGTGGCGTCTCTCTGGTGGTGTGTTTGCCAAAAAGTATTCGAATGCGGAACTCGCGCGCACGACCAAGCTCTTCCTCTAATTGCTTCCGGTCCTGAACGTCATCATTTTAACAAATACTCCCGGCGTATTCGCCGCACGCCGATTGCACGTCGCTTTGTCCGTTCCTCGCGTTCCACGCTTTTTCACGAATTTCACTCTCCAGCTTCGGATATACGCGGAGATTACTACATAACTGCAAAGCATTTTGCTCTCTGACAATTGGTTCTCCTCTGGGACAATGTGTGTACGTACACGTGAGTCGCGTTACCGGACTGTGTATTTCGTTTCATTTTATATTGAGTATTGTACAGCTAACATTTTTGTGCACTGATTTGTTGGTGAAATAATTAGTTTCTATTCTAGATATGTCAAGTTTCAATGTCAAAGAATTCAATTGATTTTGGTCAGTGACCGGAAAAGTCGATCTAGCGTGGTCAGTGACCTGTAATCACAATGGTCAGTGACCACCAATGACCGACCATGCACTTGATATATCTTCAGGAAACCACGGAGAATATTCAAGATAAAATATGTTTAAGAATCGGTAAAGTTCTACCGGTTTGGTAGGTCACTGACCAAGGACCTGACTCTCTCTGCCAAGACGTCATGCTAAGACGCGTCACATGACCGTGCCACGGCGGATGCGTGAAATGGAACAATTTTAGGGAGCGGCGAGCTCAAAATTTCATAGTTGAAAAATAGGGACCACCCTAACGGGTGTAGAAGGAGTGTTGCCAGATCGGGGAAATCGAGGGGAATATAGTTTACCCCCTCTCTGATAACCAGATTAAGGCGAATGACGTCACGTGACCAGTCTACGGTCTTAGTGGGGGATGTTGGAGTATGCTCATGGTGGTGGAATGAGATAGTGGAAGAGAAATCGACCGTTTTTGGTCGATTCTGGCGACACTGTATACATGTCTCAAGGCGACTTTGGAACCACACGATCTAAGAAACAGCACGGTCCCCAGGGTTTTTCTTAGATCGAGGCTTCACTGTATTTAGTTGGAGCTGCTGACAATTCGTTCTTATTCCATTTGGTAACTGGTAAGGTAAACGTCCTGAGACTAACGGCGTGTTTCGTAGCTCGCAGCTCGCAGCGAAGACGATTAAGTTTTCTACGGTGCGGTGCGGCGGCAGGTGCGCGAACCTGGAATTCGATCGTAGAGCAGGTGAGTTTCGCTCGCGTGCCACTCTCGGCGACCTCGCGTGCTCCTATTGAAACTGACGCATTATCGATTCGTTAGGGGAGGTTCACGGGCCATTGTACAGCGAGCAGAGGGCTAACTTGTTTCTTGTTCCGCGACGTCTACCGTTTGTTTGCTATTTATAGAAAGCGATTTTGTTGAACTTTTGGCAACGTATTTCGGACCGAACTTCGATGGGTTGCACGGTTGGTCGGATCGGAGAGTGTCTTCTTCGGGTAGCTATCATCAAAGATCGTTTATGTTGGTTACAGCTCAATAGAGAAAATTGCAAAAATTGAAGAGTGGGGGGCTATTCCAAATATCGATTTTTTCTATTTTTTGTCACATTTTTTATTGTTTGGTTTTAATATTCGAGCACAATCTAGCACAATTCAGCACAACTGTTG